>WBMV01016874.1:3399820-3888408 GCA_013396655.1 Campylorhamphus procurvoides | reverse complement strand
TGCTCGCGGCGCTGCTCTGCGGAGGTAAGCGGGGCGCTCGGTGCGGAGGGCAGGGCAGGGCAGGCACGGGCAGGGGCGGCTCGCAGCGGAGCGCAGCGGAGCGCAGGCACCAGTTGATCGCGCACGGGCTGCGGCGGCTCCAACTCCTTCTCGAGCCCACTGTCTTGTTGCCCGCCGTGCGAACTAAAATGCCCCTTCCTCCTCCTTCCCCTTGCCTTTTCATTTAAGTGACGCCGCTGTCTCGCTCTGCTGTTTTAAAATTTCGCCGCCCCCCCCGCCTTCAATTTTCTCTCTCTCCGCTGTTTATTTTAGTGTTGGGAAACCATTCAAGCTTCTCTTTGACTAAGATGGGAAGCAGGGAAAGTTTCCTTTCTCCCTTCCTCAACGACGGTGATATTTACAAGCGCATCTTAATTACTGTGTTGTGTTAAAGGGGCTTCTCTTTGGGAAGGGGTGTCCCGGTCCCGGCTTGGAACGGAATTTGGGGAACCGTGAAAGCTCCAAGAGCAGTACAGTGACAGTGTTTAGGAATTGCCTCCTTTAAATGATATTGGAGTTGTGCGGTGGCAGCTCCAGAGGCTGGATAGAAGCCCTGTCACCAGGTGCTTGTTATCTTGATTAAAGGGACAGCCGAGGAGCCAGGTTTGGCTTAGCCAGAGAGGTCGTTTGAATGATCTGCTGGTTTTTCTCATGGCTGAACTTCTGTGATCAGAGAGTCCCTTTGACAAAGGCAAATCTTCTCTGAAGTGATTCAGGGATGCAAATAGTGCATGATCCCAATAGGGGTTTCTGTGCGGAATGGTAGGTGACTGCTGTGTCTCAGCACTTCTTGTTTTCTTGCTCAGATCATTATGGTTGTGGATGTTTTATTAAAACAANTGGGGGGGGGGGGGGGCGTGGTGGTGGAAACTTATTAAGCCGTCTGTAATTCCTGCTGGTTTTGCCGTTCCCAGAAATAAAAAAATAATTTTGCCTTTTATTCTGCTGGTATTAGTGGTGCTCTTTGAGTGTCGTAAGAAGATTACTCCTAAAAGACTCTTCATTGTTTAGTTTGGTCCAGTCCTGCCAACCTCTCTCCCAGGGTAGTAGAGGCAGCCGTGAGAGATACGGAAGTATCTCAAGAGTGAAGCAAGAGCGGAATCAGTAGCAATTCACAAAGGGACTTTTCCCACCCCGGTCGGCAGGGAAAACAAACTGCTTGGCAGAAAACTGCATGGCCTCTTAATGCCGGTCATTTTAATGTGCATGGAAATTAATGGACATTCCGGTGACTTCACATGATCTGAAAGTGCTGATGTGAAGAATCTAAAATGCGGGTTTCTGTTGTGATTGCTCTAGCCTGGAGGTGAGAATTGTAGCAGCTTCGTGCTCACCTTCAGAGGCTGCCCGGGATTAAGGTTTGTAGAGTCTGGTGTTTTCTGGGGCAGCTTTGACAGTCACAAACGCATCCTCTCCAATAAGCGTTTGCATTGGACTTATGAGTTAGACACTAATATATGAATATTTCCTTTTTGAAAATATCAGTATGAGAAATAGGAGGTTATGCTGCTTTTTAAAGGTAGGAGAAAGTGCTACAGTGAGAGTTCATAAACAACCCAGCCTCCTTAAGCTGTTTCTCCCTGCTGGAACCTGGGTCAGCGTTGACTCAGCCACGCTTAAAGAAGTCAGGAGTGGTGCCCCTGCCAGCAGCTGCTGCTGGAGGCTTCGGGGCTGTGCTCTGTGAGAATAAAAGGGAAAATATTACTTTCCTTCAGCAAAGAAAAGCAGAGCTTCTGAGCAGGGAATTTGCCTCTCAGCATTGCTGGGCATGGTATGATTTAGAAAAGAGCCAGTCAATTAAACTTATTTAATAAGGTGTTTGTATAGTTTCCTTGTGAGGCCTTAACGAGCATTTCATTTGCACTCCCCTCGTGTATTTGCACTCTTTGTTGGTGTTTGAGGATAGTGATTGTTCTTGGGAGTTAAAGTCCAACTAAATGAAAGTCAGTTTATAGCTCGAAAGCGAAAATGTTTGTAAATGTGCTGAGAAACTTACTGTTATAGACAAGTTGTCCTTTGCTATTTAAAGAGCTATATTTACTTCTCTAAACTCATTAGCATCTCCTATCAAGCTTGAATTTCTAAGAAAATTCTCCTGAAATGCTGCCTTAGGCTTCAGTGTGCCATTGTGCTGTGGTCATTATCTGGCCAATAATGTTAATTCATTCAAACTCAAGAAAGAAGCTTGGCATTTAATTTAAGCCATGCCTCTAGTCAGACCAGGATGTAGAAAAGTCAGTGTGCAAAAGTGCTCTTGCATTTAGGTACAAGCACATGTTTTACATACCAATTATTGGATGGCTGTTCCCTGGTGGAGAGTATGTGTGTGAAATTGTATTTACATAAGTAAATCCCAAGTGTATATATATTCCTTTCAGGAAATGACCTCTTTTCAGCAAAGTGCTAATGCATGTGCTTAAGCCTCTTTATAGCCTATAGGAGGTATTCACGAGCTTGAAGTAAGATTTATTTATTTATTTTGATAGCTTTCTTGTATCAGAGAATAAATGTGAACAAAAATGTAGAGATTTACTGTGTAATGCATAGATAACTGGGAACCCTCAAGTTTCTTACTAGCTGTGAACCAGAACAAGAGTCTGAAACTGGAAGTACAGAATCCAGTAAGCCTTGAAGTGTTTAAGGATGCACAGCTAGAGGATGGATTCGTTTGCACAGGGAGTATATATGAGCAAGAAAGTATTGAACAGGAGCAGATGAAAGGGCCAAAGAGTTACCAGAATTTTGGGTGCTGAAGGAGTGTTTGAACACAACTGTCAACACAGCTGCTCATCCATAGGTTGGAACAGCACCTGCTGTGGTTCTGCTCTTCTTCAAACTGTCCTTGTTTTAGTTACACTGCAGTGGAAACTGATCGAGGCTCTTCATTTTTAATGTTGTTTCATTCTGATTTTAAATTAATCAAGCATGGAGGGGTTTTTGTATCTTATTTTGAAAGTTCTGTAGCCTGGCATACCCTACTGTTATGCAAAATTTGGTAAATTTTCATTTTTAATTTCATCATGTTAGTGCTAGCTAAGAACACAGCAGGAACTTGCATTATGTTAAATTATAGCTGCATGGTGTTTTTATAAGTGGCTAATCTCTCTTCTGGATGTAACACTTGCAAAATGGAGATAGTGCTATTAATATTCCAATGTATTTGGTTTTCATATTTGGTAGTAGATCCTAAAGTTTATTAGGCACTGTACTTAGCTAGTAAAGTACCCAGCAGTTGTATTACAAATGGCTGTTCAAGCACATTTCTAAAGGCATGACTGGGATATAAAATGTCATCCCTTTAATCGCCTTTGTAATGCATAAATATGTGACTCTTGAATCAGGGAACTAAAAATATTTGTATGAAAGAAAGCAGTAAACAGCAAAATGTTATGCTTTCTTAAATGGCCAAATATTAATAAGTGTTGACAAACTACGTTTATTGAGATGAAAGGAGGCGATTTTATTGTGAATTATCTTTAGTTCTGCGTTTTAATAGCAGTTCAGCACCACTGGAAAGGTGACTTGTAAGGAATAGCCAGAAACTATGAATAATGGCAGATTTGCCAGAAATGTTGAAATACAAACTTTCCTGGGTAGAGCTTTCAAGGTAATGCCCCTTTGCAGTTATTCATAACTGTGCTTAGGGTCATGCCTATTTAAGACAGTCATGACACAAAAAAGTAAATGAAAGTCTGAACCCTTCAGAGTATGATCACCCTATCAAAGAGGTGTCAGAGATTTCTTGTGCTGAATCCCAGTTTTCTTCAAGGCTTTGGTGAACTCTTTAATTTACTCATAAGCTGCATGCAAGTTTTGCTGCCACACTGAGATTTTGGCAGCAGTTCACATCTGGCAGGCTCCACTAGCTGGGTCCCCGCTATTCTGAGAGAGACAAAAAGCATATTATGATAAAGATGTGAAGTGGCACCAAGTTGAGAGAACTTTAGTGTGCAAAGACGGTAATTGAAAAACATCTAATAGAGATGTTAAAAAGTTAAATGGAGGATGTAAGAGAAAGTGAATGTATGCTGTGGGTGACTGAAAATAATACTTGTCTATCAGTCTGAAGGAGGCATTTAGTGTACAGTAGGAAGATGTGATAGCAAAGAGGACAGTGAAAGGAAGGCTGTGTAGCAGGAGTTGGACCTGCTCTCTGCTTTCAGGAATCCCACTGTCTTGCTGCTTTTGTTAGTCATTTCCCTGTTTGTCTCATCCACTGTGATTGTCCCTTTGTTGGTGAAAGGCTTGATCTTGGTTGGGCCACTTTGTCCGGTGGGACCTTTTGATTTTTTTAGTATTTATCACCACAGTGATACAAATACAAGTAATATCTTGTGATGCAATAAGGTGTTTGGCTGAAATTTGACCTGCCTGTCCTTCACAGTCATTAGCAATCACGTTCTGGCCAGAAAAGTTGGTTTTGTCTCGTTCAAACTCTTGTCCTGACTTGCTCTTAGAGGCCTGAGTCCTTTATATTTTATTCAGCCTTCCTTGCAGACTCAGTACCCTGGCAAAACAGTTTCACAGTGTTCAGCTCTTCAAGCAGTTGTACTGTTTTGTGTTCTGTGGACTGGCTCAGGCTCCAGTGACAGATGTGACCCCTTTGAAACAGGAACGGACAAATGGTGCATTGAAAGTTCATTCCTTCTGCAGTCTCCTCACTTAGAGGTATCTGGTAAAAGCCTGTGGATGCATCTAGCTTTGGAAATAATTTCAGCCCAGTAGTGCCTGTGTCTGTTTTAGTTAGCAAATGGAAATACTCTCTCTTTATCTATTTGTTCACATTTTTTTGGGGTCAATACACAGCCTCAGGTCACCATTTTTCTTTTCAACTGTATCTAGTGAAATGACCCAGTGAGTCTGCTCTTCTATTTTCTTTGCTAGTCTAAAGCATATTAATCTGTTGAGCCTGAATCCCATAAACAAAGTGTCATCCTCATCACTGAAATTACTGGCATCTTTGCAGCACTGGTTAATTAAGGGAACTTTTATTTAGGGAAGTGCATTTTGACTAAGTGGTTCTTTGCCACTACGCTTAAGAAATGTACTAATGTCTTACTATTGCATCCCTGACATCTCGGGTCAGTAACTTTATGCTTGGAGACAACATTTTGTGGCACTTTTTTTGCTTGAATAACAGAGATCATGATAATCATAGTTCTGCTGCCATTATCAAAAGCCTTCTCTTATGGCTGCAGTTTTAGCAGCTTGACAGATATAAACAGCTAGAGAAGTCTCCTTAAGTGGAGATTTTGCCATCCACTCCTATTACATGTGCCATGTTCAAAGTCAAACAGCTTTCTTTTTTGTTTTTGTTAGATGTTTCTTCTCATGTCATATTTTGCATGTTCTACAATTGTTATAAAGTTCCTATAAATTTGTAGAAGTGCATTGTGAAATTTTAAATATTGTTATCATGATGACATTAATGGCTATTGCTGCCAAAATTTCTGCCTTTGGTGCTTTTAGTTGTATGTTCTTTTCTTAAGACCAGGAATCACCAACCTGCTGCAAGGGGAGACTGTAAGTGACTTGCCCTTTTCAATACCATGAAGCAAGCACCAAGCCCCAAAAGGGTGGTTAGGAATTTGACATTTCTATGAAAACTTTGAGGGTAACTAAGAAGGTAAAGTCAGGGAAAGTTGCTTATTTATGAAAAAAAAATATTTTGAAAAAAGTTTTATAGTTGTGGATGGAAAAAAGGACTTAATGGTCTCCTGAGCACATTTAAAAGTCAGTTTCTCTGTGCCCAGAGAGGAAGTCTTAAGTAAATAAAAGGTAAGCTGATATCCCCTGATGCTGATGCAACAGACGAGTTGGGCCACTAGATTCTGCTCCTTAACTGCAGTGAGCAGTCAGAGTGTGCAGATGTTGAAAGAGATCCACCAGTACATTAATGTTGTATTACTTATGTAACTACTGTATTTCTCTGCTTGATAACATTTTTCAGCTGGGCAGTTTTTCTTTTGAAAATATTTTTGAAACTGATATAGATGACAAAACAATATACTTTTGAAATTAGACTTGCATCCAAAATTTGCTTAGATCTTCTATATTTTTGTTGAAGTTAGCTATTTCACATAAAGTTATCATTTTGACTTCTAGTGGTTATGTTCAGATGGCTACTCTATAAAGCACATTGATAGCCTTTTTCTGTATTACTGGTTTGATATTACAGAAATGAACTAACTGCTGTGAAAAGATTTGTCATTCCAAATGACTTTTGAAAAGCACTGTAGCTTTATGTAACCATTTAATTTTTTTTCCTGATTAAGAATGCAAGTTAACTTCAAAATGTTAGTTTCTGTCCTTGTGAAATTCCATTTTCCAACCAGTTGTGTTGCCTGAGGGTGCTGTTCCTCCCCAGCTTGAGCCAATGTAAATTGATGCTGCCAGGTTTCTGCCCGCTCCCAAAGTGAGCAACCCTCGTTTGGTGCCAACCCTGGCGTGCCTTTAATTCCTCTGTAAGCTGCTTCAGGGAGATAAAGCACATGAAATACAGGGTGTTGGTATTTTATATATAAAGGATAAGTTTGTATCACCTTGGGATCAACGTACTGCTTGTATAAGCAAGAATGAGGATGGACCCAGGTGGGGAGGGCCAGCAGAACTTGGTGGGCTCCTGCAGCCCAGCCCTTGGTATGGCTTTAATTTGTCCGTGGGACACTCTAGTAAAACAGAAAAGATTGTTCTGGGAGTTGCTTACATTATATATCCAGTGCAGGATATTAAACACTGAGAGGTTAGAGAACCTGAGAGGCACTTGGTAAATGACAGAACTTTGATTTCTGTATTGGGGGATTTTTCTCCTGGTGCTGATTCTGTATCATTTAGAACAAATAAAAGTGAGCCTTACATTAAGGTCCTGCCATTTCCTCATGCAGGTGAAATGAACTTTTTGGTGTTTAAGATAAAGCCGTTTTCCTGAATTCAAACCAAGCACACACCATCACCACCCCCTGAAAAACAAAACCAAAAAAACACCAAAACCCAAAGCCTGAGTTTCTTGAACTATTATTACCAAAAGGATTGGTAGCACTACTTATTAGAATTGCCATTAAAAGGATTTGGTTTTAGTTTCTTATAAATTCCACAAGCATTAACTGTTTCAGCTAAAATATTCATGCCAAGCATCTGCCTCAGATTGAATACATTCTTTTCTTTTCCAGAACTTCAGCCAAGAGTTCAGTGGTTTACAAGAACAGAGCTGGAGGCGGGGGGGAACTCTGGATTTTCCTTTGTTTAAAAATAGTTGCTGACCTCTTGTTTGAGAAGCACTGATAGCCTGATGAAACATGCTAGGAGGAGACTTGTGAGATTGCTGAGAAAACAGCCCATGGTGGATTTGATGGGATGTCAAGTTAGCAACTTTTGAAAGAATAATTCTGCTTATGACAGGGAAAGACTTGCTGTGTCCTTACAGCTAAAATCTATGAAAATTGCTGTGTCCTGGGCATATGCCATGTCGGGGTGAGCTCTGCTCTCCCTGCAATTACACGTTCTCTCTGCAGAAGTCTCACCTGGGCAAAGCATAAGAGCTGTGGGCAGGGACAGTGGCCATCCTTGTGCTGTCTGTGCTCTGTCCCCTTCCCTGGCTGCAGAGAGGATTTCTGGAAGGGGAAATTGCTTAACTGGAACAAAGAAATGGCAAAGCTGGAGCTTAAGGTGGGGAGTGAAATTCAGAAAGCAGAATGGTGCAGGAAAGTGTGGTCTGAACATTAGCAAGGTCAAGAATCAGTTGGGGGCTGCTGAGAGAGGTAGTTGGGTTTTCTGGGTAAGGAGGAAGACGACTAGTTGGAGGAAGTGTGACTGTGGAAGGTGGTGTGGAGGAAGAGGTGAGGACAAGGGTTTGTAGAAAGACAATCTTGGGAAAGAAACATGGAGGAAAGATCAAGGTTGTGTAAGGAGACATATTGAGCAGCTGGGATTGGGACTGGAGTGACAAAAAGAGCAGAAATATTGGGGAGCATATATGCATTTAAGTCATGTGTTGATGGAAAGTAGACCCAAGAAGTATATAACTGCTAGAGAATGCTGTTGGTTGCAGGATGCTTTCCAGGAGTAGTTGTGTGTGGTACATGGAGGAGAAATAGAGTTGGACAGGTGGGCACAGACCTTTTGTAGTGTCTCCTGCTCCAATGCCTGTTGTAACCTGGTGGAACCTCCCTCTGGCCATCACTGGGGATGGAGTCAGGCCCTACTGCTTTCTGACTGAATTAATGATCCTAATTCTTGTTATCTGCAGCTGAATTGCTCTGTCAGTTGTTGTTCAGTGCCATTGGGCTTGTGTGAAACCTGACTGACCAGTGGCCTGCATTTACCAGGCTGTTAAAGCTTGTTTGTTCCATACAAACATCCATACAAATGGCTCATCTCCAGCCATCCCTCCTGTGGTGGGGTGTATGTGCTGGTGGAGGGAATTAACTGTGCCTTATCCATCTTTATTCTTTTAAACCTGATTCAGTTTTGCACAACTTGATGTGGTGGTGTTTTGTTGTTTTTTCTTTTTAATTTCATATCTCTGTAGAAAGAGCCAGAATGTTTGATTTTGCTCTGTGGAATCAAATGACCTATCACTCTGCTGGCATGAAATGAAGAGTAGCAAATAGAATAAATAACTACTGTGGAGAAGGTGATATAGTATTGACTTCTCAATAGCTGTTAATTTTCACTGATCAGAACATCAGGGAAGTGAGAGAGGGAATTTGGCTGCCCCTTAGTGAGGATGGATACCTACCTGTGAATAATACCATCCTAAAAACTCATGAGGGTTTCAATTTTGCATGAAATTTATGCAAAATCTTATGGAGGATCAATTTGTACTACGCTTTTGTCCTAATTCCTGGTAACTTTGTTATTCCTTGCAATTCCACATTTTTAATGATGAGTTTAATCCAGGATTTCTTTATCTCCTGTGCTCTTTTGATGGGTACTCTGAAACTTGATGTGTTTCACGGCTCCGGGTGTGCAGTATTGGACTGTTTAGTTGGAAAAGATGCTTCTCTTTGTGTGTAGGTGTGAGTTGGGATTTGGACTTGTCTTACAGAAAGGCTAGAACTGGAAAAGGGTCTCTGTTTTCTGTAGAAAGTGTCTGTGCTGTGAAATGCTTGTTCAGTGACTTTCTGTGTGACAGGCTTTGGCACTAATAGCCAAAGGGAGCTGCACATGCCCAGCGTAAGTGTAAAGCCTGTGCCTCCTGCAAATGCTGATGTGACATTGCATGAGGGTGTGATTGTTCTTGCCTGGGTCCCTTGTGTCTATCCTGGTATGTCTTTATTGCATATCTTCAAATGTTAGTCTTCTAGATAACAAAGTGCACTATTAAAATAATAAACTGTTTTATTTGGCAGAGTGACTAATTGTTGTATATTCCATCCTTTATGGGTGCTCAAACCCCAGCCTTTTATGAGATGCTATTGAGCTTGTACTGTTTTAAATGCCTTTGTGCTGCTGTTCATAATTATCCCACTGACAGTTTCAGAAAGAAACCTATCAAATGAATTCAGAAATAGGGAACACTCTGCCCATATATTTGTTGAACATGCCCTCTTGCCATTCCATTTCAACAAGAAAAAGTGGTTTGTTTTTTTTCATGGGAAGAGCAAGGAATTGTAAGTAGTGAGCCTTTCTCTCTGTAATTCTCTCCCCAGCTGTATGTGCAGATGTGAATGCTTAGGTAACCTCTCAGATTTGATTTGTTCATCTGTAAAATGGGAGTGACTATAGCACTTGATTACCTTTTTGGTGTCATATTGTGGATAGGAAAAATATTTTCTTCTTTGGGATAAACTGCAAGTTCTTTTTGCAGTAGTATCTGCAGCTGATTAGATACTGCTGTGAATTATTGCTGTTTCATTTTTACCCAGGAATAACCCTACACTGCTAAAAAATCAGCATCACATGATGGTGCTCAGCAATCCACTGCAGGTGCTCATTAGTCATATTTTCATATTGATTCCATAAAGTAATGTGTTGTGCTTTGGAATGTCAGCAAACTAGTAGGAAGAATTTTTCCAATTGTATGTGACATAATGGAATTAGTATATTCTCTTTTTTCCTTTGGAGTGTCACGAGCAGTCTGGAGATGAAAGGAGGGTGCTTGACTGGTCCTGAAAGACAAATGTGGGTCTGGGATCACCTACAGTGCAAGGTCCATCTGGAAGGTCTTTATTGCATTATACCCTTATTCAAAGAACCAGAGATTCATGGTGTTGCCTTGGCTATTTCACGGATTAAAGTTGGATATCGCTATATTTCAGGCTCAAAGCTTCACAAGTCCTCAAAGCTTCAGGCTTCCATTGAACTTTAGTCTTGGTTTTGAAAATTCATTTAGAATTAAATTAGGTGTAGTGATGAAACTGTGGCACTTTAATAGGAATCATCAGATGACATTTAAACAGGATCGTGTAGTGCAGTAATGTCAGAACTGGTTTGAGGTAAAAACCATGCCTTTAGGCAGTATTGTTCAGGAAAGTCACAAAATGCAAATAGTTTCTTTGAAGAGTACTTACACTGATTTGTTTTTGTTTTATTTGAGGAGAGGAAAAGTATCCATTTTTGTCAGGAGCACAGATGTGTAAATTTGGAGTTAAATCTGCAGTTCTGAGTGTCTCTGCACTTTCGGATCCTGATCTGGACCCTGAAATCATCTCTCAGCTTGGTATATCAAATGAATTCAACAGAGGTCTGAAACCATATAAACTACAGGAATGTTCTGACCTTTCTTTTTGTACTTTGTGGCTTCTGCACCTCCTCCCTTCGTTTCTCCTTTAATAAGGGTATGTCAGGATGAAGCCTTGGGTCATCAGTGCTTATTAGTTTCTCTTGACTTTTTGTAGGTCATTATTTTATGACTGTGGACTTTCCTGAAATTAAATATTAGATTTTAGTGTTAGAACCTGCTCATGAATAACTGCCAAGACACTGTTAGCTTATCAAGTTCTGGCTCCTGTGTAATGAAGCAAATCTTGCTCCCTGGGCACTGTCATGCCCTACATGAATTGCAAGTGAAATCCTCATTCTACCTAGTTCAGTAGGAGTCTTGCCATTCATCAGGGTTTAGATCCATGTGTGTTTTGTTCTGTATGTTCATTTCACACGTCCTGGTTGCTTGGCAGAGTGTCCCCAGCCTGCCTCATTTTGTCATGCAATTTCCCTAATGATGAGGAGAAATGGATTTGATGCAGAGGACATTTGTAGTGTTATTCATAGGCAAAGAGTAGTTTTCTAAGAATTCTTGTTTTTCAGCATTTACATATTCCTTTTTTGGAAGAGGGGAGTTAGTTCAGGGTACCAGGTATAACCTGGCACTGCTAGACCCTCACAGAGTTGAAAAACAGAGACATTTACTGAATCTCTTCTTCTAATTACTCTGTTTGTAAGTGATAGGTGCAATCCAAATAGTTCTATTTCAGCATCTTTCATAGGAGGATGCTTAAAACAATTCATCTGAGTCCATTTGCTCAACTCATTTAAAGTACATTTAATCCAAATTATTTGCCTGTTACAAGTAGAGGCATTTAAAATGTATTTATCCTCAGTTACTTATGTTAGTTTTTACCCCTAAAGAAATCATATGCACCCAGAATTTTCAGTCACTTGGCCCTGCAGTAGCCCAGCACAGTCTCTGGAGGCAGAGGGAAGCTCAGATGTGTTGGTGGAATTTTGTCTGAAGTTTTATCAGCATAGCACGTGTTCATTTCATCTGTGGCCTTATCAAATAGTAGTTCATGTAGTGGTTTCTGTCTTCATCTAACGCTGAGAACTCCTGAGTGTCAGTCTTGTTTCCACTTGATACAGCAGGCTGATAGGCAGGGAGGGTGGAAAGAAAGGACAGTGTTTTCATTAGTGAACTGTAGAGTTGTGGAGGTTTGGTTCTCACTGGTAATTGGGGCTTAAAACTCAATTTTGGGGTGTCAATATAATTGCTTAACTAATTGTTACTGGTGATCAAGTTAATGGCCTTTATTGAGGAGGGTGATTCATCTGACCAAATGTGGGTGTCTGCTTTAGAGGGAGGGGCTTTGCTCTCCGGGTTTCAGCTGAAAGTGCTCTCTGTGTCTTTGACTGTGGTGAGAATAACAACTTACCTGCACACAGCTGTTGCTATTTCAGCACTGTAGTTACAGGTCAGCTTAATTCAACCCGTATTGCCTTGTTTGGGCCTGTAGCTTCCCTTAAATGCTCAGCACTTTTTGGAAATTTATCCCCTTTGCACAGATTCAAACTCTAACTTCAGTATATAAGTTATATCCTGAATTACTCCCCGTTCCAGAGATCACAGAAGAGTAAGAAACAATGATTCATGTCATGCTTTGACTCCCAAATGACCTTTGTTCTTTCAGCAACAAAGTCTTGGACAAGTAAGTTAACATTTGATGCGCAGAAATACTAAAGGATGGGGCTGGGAAGCTCCCCTGTGTTACCTGTGTTCTGTTTTGTGGATTTGGTATTCAAATATTACTCTAATATGCATCCTCCAATCTTCCACCTTCTTAGAAAGCAAGTTGTGGGTTGCCAGCCTATGGGTTTATTAATTTCTATTCATCATTAAAGAAATACACTTGGATTTTTATTGAAATTTAAATTCTATACCAACATGGCACAAAAGTAAATAGCACTTTACATAAGTACAGGGTGAGTACGCACACACACCACACACCCCTTATAGTTTTGCATTTGTCTCACCACATTTCAGATTTTAGCTCCTCTTAGCTGAAAATGAAGTGAAACAGTGTGAGCTTTTGGGAAACTATTTTGAAGAAACAGAAAATGCAAACCACATGGTGTACTCATAACGTGAAGATTTAGTGAAGAAATCTTTTTTCATTGGAAAAACAAACTCTGGTGGGTTTACTAAGCGACATTTCAAAGCACTTTGAGATGAAAGGACTGTGGTCTAATTCATTGCATATGTGATATTTCCTAATGGATAGGTGTTATATTGAAAAAGAAGTCAGGGAAGTGCAGTAAAACTGAGGGGTTTTTTTTTGTCTGAATTGATAGTTTAAAAATGAGTTTAATCACATTTTCCTATCTGAAAAGTGTCAGAGGTCCATGATCAGAAAATCACAACTAGAGTAACTGTTGAACACTTTTCAGTATAATACCCTTTTAAAATGGGACTTTCTCAAGCTGTAACAGTTTTTGCTGAGATTTTTCATGCTGAATGTTTTCTGACTGATTTGAAAAAGTCTCTGTGAAGTGGTTCAGTTGTTTCTGAGAACAAAGCCAGCTAGAAATCCTGACTTCTAGCCAGCTAGAATCACTTCCATGAGCAGCACTAGTTGGGTTAAATCCTGTGATTTTCACTCTTGGAGGCAAAGATAGATGGTGTTTTCCATAATCTCTCTTTCTGAAGCGATGATGGTGTATGAATGCTAGCATTCATTTTTACTAAGTAAGATTCTTGACTGCAGATAACTCCTGCAAACATATCCCTGCATTATAAAAAGGCACATAAAAAGGGGGATGAAAATATTTTTGAAGATTTTGGTCTAATTCCATGAAAAATCCATTCAAAATTGCCAGACTTTCAAGTCTGAAAAATTGGCTTTAGTCTGCTCTTAATGCAGAATTGAGATGGTGGCAGCGGCATTCTTCTGAGAAGGTTGTCTTTGGGGAGCACTTTGCACCTGGGGTACCAGAGCACGTGGATGCTCTGAGTGCCTCCTTCCTCTGCCCAGGCAGAAAAGGAGGAGGAGGCAACCTCTGGCCATGGTAAGGGTTAAAAGCCCTTCAAAGACCACAAGATTGTTCTCAGGAACCAAATGCAAACTAGAGAAGGAAGATAGGCAGAGGATATCTGGCTCTGAGCATCTTATATTCCCTCTCAGAAACCTCCCCTGGCATTCAGGACTCCATTTTCTGAATCCTTCCTTTATCTTCACTTGCTGTAGCCAGACATGCTGGATAAGTTTGCAGGTTAACTTGTGTCTCATGGAAGGAGCAAAGATTGTAGAAGGATAAAAAGAAGTGTAGTCTTTGGGGAATTATATTCTCTTCACGTTCCTGCCACAGAGTTAGCACTATCCTGGGAGGAAAAAAGGCACATTTTTGTTATGCTTTCATATTTTTTCCATAGCTGTCCCTAACGTAAGCAAGAGATTTGATCAGAACTTGCACTAATACTGAATTCTTCAGAAAATCAGGCCACAGGTTTTCTAAATTAAGCATCTGTATTAGCAGATGCTTCTGAGAGTGTAGCTACTAATTTTGCTGTGCTGCAGTTCACCCTTTTAAAATCATGGAAAATTCTGTTTCAGCAAAGTGTTGTGTAAGTAAATGTATTAATATTTCTGAAGTGTGCTCTATGGTACCATGATAAGCTGCATAAAAAGTTTATCAGAATTTTCGTAATTCAGTGCAACACTTAAATACTGTCTTGAATTGCTGCATAGGGTTATACATAATGATAAAGAAATGGTGAGCAGCTGTCTGTTCTGTCAGCCTTGCTGAGAAGTACTCTGGAAGAAATAAATTGTCATTAAAGGCTGTATCTTAATGCATATGTATGTGGGGATGAATTAAGTTTAAGTCTGGATTTCCTTATTACTTTTTTAGTGCTTTCCTTGGCAAACTCAACATTCTTTTTTGTGAAGGAACCTTCTGGCTCATTGTAGGCTATTCCTGCTGCTTTTAATATCCTTTGAGATTGATTCATGAAGTGCCAACATCTTGAGCTGTGGAAAAAGGGTAAGAATCCCAAAGAAAGACCCTAGATACATGAGAATAAATTTGAACTCAGACTCTTTCTGTGCCACTTTGATCTGAAAGAGACATCTTGAGATTCAAAGAACCTTTGCTGTTAACTAAGACCATGAATTCAGTCACATCCATTTTGATTAAAAACTGATAGCGTTAGCTAAATATATAAAGACAACATCTGGTTCAGGTTTATTGGAATGAGAAAACTAAGAGAGGTACCTCTGGTGAGTTTGGAACATGTTTGTGTGGAATAACTGCTTAGTGGAAAAAAAAAACCCTCTGTGGGTAGATGAGCTTAAGAACATTTTTATATTGGTGGCGTTCAGGTGATTATTGTCCTGCTGTAGGATAGGTCATTGTGTTTCTATTTCACCAGCTGACAGTTCAGCACTGGAGAATGAACTTGGGGGGAAACAAAAGAAAATGGAAGCAAGGAGTTCAGTGAAAGGATGTTGGAATACCTGGTAGATCTGTGGGGATGGTGGTGGACCCAGCCTGGAACAGTGCACGGATCTGGCCTGCATGAGAAGTGATAATGGTTTCTCCTGGCCATATCCTGAGAAGCTGGGATGGAATGGAATTGTGTGGCAACACAGATGTCAAGGCTGCAGCTCAGGGCTTGATCTTTGAAGTGTAATGGTCTTGGTATTGGACTTGCAGCAAATACACGGTTGAATTAATGCTGCTGTTCTGTAATAATTCTGAGTTACCCTTGAACAGGTGAGTTAGGGGATTCTTTCCAGCTGGCTGTAGTTACTAACTGAAGTATGCTCTTGAGGAGCTCCGTTCTTCTAGAAGAGGACAAAGTTTTATGCCTGAAAGACAACACTGGTTAGTGAATGAGGCCATCTGAGATCTGACTTTCTGGAAACATCCTTGTTTCTTCCTGGATTATAGGAAGTGTTGAAGGATAACTTGAGTTAAATTCATAGATTTAGTGAAATTATTCTGTTTATCATTTGCCACTTTACTGCAATCCCTTTTGTCACACTGCATACAGAAGAATTATTTGTTTTCCCAACCAGATTTCAGATGCTATAGAATCCCCTAAAAGCTCTTTGCAGCTCTCAGGAAACGAGGATTCAACACATTGCTGAAAAGACTGAGCATGTTGAAGGTCAAGAGTGGTACTGACCTGTGTGATTAATAAACTGGGAGAGGTTCTTGGAATATTGTTTTGGTCAGATGCGTTTGTTTTTAGGTTTGTATTTAAACTTTTCTGGACTGCAACAACAAAAGTTAAACTTTCTTTAGGATCTTTGTAAATATTCCTGCTAATTAAGCTATTGACAGTGAAGCTGAGAGAATCTATTTACAGATTTTTTTTTAGTGTAGTGGTTAACGTTTTGAGAATTACTTTGTCTGTTCTATGAAGAAGTTCCTTATAGTCAGCTTGCAGACTAAAACTTTGTTCTTTGAATGTCAAAGTAGTATTTTCCTTCAGCAGGCAGCAGAAATAGGGTTAAGACACACAATTACTTTTTTTAAAGAGAGGGAAATACTAAGAGTTTAGAGAGAAAGAAAAACAGCAGTGTCCTCTTCTAAAGTCTCACAGAAGTCTGCTCATTGCCTGTAGAGTTCCTTGACACTTCCTAGAGTGCCAGTTGGTGCCTTACATGATTATATTTTCATCTGTTTGCTTACACATCAACAGCAAACTCTAGTGCAGAAGATTCCCTAGCTGATAATTCAGGCTTTTATCCCCATATCCTTCTTGCAAGAGAGCCTACTTGAAAGAAAAATAAATATTTTTTAGGTTCTTTTGTTTTTACTGTGTGAACACGGGCAAGTTATTTGCAGTTCTGAGGTCTTTTTTTCTGAGACTTGTTTTGGTTTCCTCAGGAAACCCCTCCATTAAATGTCATCTATTTAAAAAAAAATCTAAGGAAAAAGTGATGTTCAAATAATCTTAACTGAGAACAGAAATCTTTGATTTAGACAGCACAGCAGTACGGTGTGTGTTTCAGAAGCCTTCCTTTAATAAGCAGAAGTGACCTGGAGGGTTTCTCCTAAGTTCAGTAAGTGGAATGATAGCAGAGATTGGATGCACTGTGGTATAATATAAAACCCAGACTGAAATCCAGAACTTCAGTGCAGTCAGGGAGCCCTGCAGCTCTGCTCCACTGTGGTGTGGAAGATGCTGTGCAAAGCCCATGAGGCTGGCTCCGTGTGCTGTGTACATGGGGCAGCTCAGTGCATCACCAGACCTCAGCAGGCAGTTTCACTTGCTGCTCTTCCTCCTCAGCCGGGCTGCCCTCGCCTCGCTGTGAGGAGATACAGATGGGAGCACCCTGGGCATCCTCCCAGCCCCACTCTCACCCAGCGTGCACACAGCCAGCAGCTCTCAGTCACTTCTGAAGGTAACCCACCAACTCCATGCCCACAGCTAGTAGGTGCAGATTTGTTGTTGGCCACATTGTCCCTGACAGGACAAAGTTGATTGGCTCTTGGTTTTTGCTTTGCTTGTTTCCCTTTTAAATATGGCCATTATGTCGGCCAAGTTCCCATAGTAAATTATTTTTATATACCTAATTCATTCTCAATGAAACAGACTAATCCATTAAGGATTCTGCACTAAAAACTGTAGCTCATTATGTGTTCTTGTGGTGTATGACATCAGTAGAATGCCACAAGTTAATTACATTCTTAATTACAGCTTTGTATTGAATTAGAGACCTATTATACATAGAATAATTGAAAACCTGCTGAGATCACGTCTGGTAACATCTAATTGTATCCCATGATTTTTTCCCCCTAAACTTTAAATAAAAACTGGCATTTCATTTAGCATGGTTTTAATTAATTGACATGAGAACTGTAATTAGAGCGGAGGCAACAGACCAACTATCTTAAAACAATCACTGAGAAATTAATCATATTTTGGGGAACAATTAACACTTTCCAGAGGAGAAGCTATTCTCCTGCATTTCTGGAAAAACCTTGAGCAGGCACAATTGAAGAGAGGATGTGCTGCTCTTAGAAGAAAGATTTGAATGTTCAGAGACACTCACCGTGCTCTTTCAACCTGAGGAAACTCAATCTGCTCGCAGCTTCAGGCACCGGAAAGCTAAGAATAGCAGGAGAAGAGGACTGAGATCTAAGGATTTTCCCAAGTGTTGAGAGGGACAGGGCATGGCTGTGTTGTACTGGGAGCAGAAGGGGTGACTGGTGGCCTGAAGGGCAGAGAATTTCCTTCCCAGTGTTTATTGACTGTGCCAGAACTTGTTTGGAAGCTGCTTTGCCATCCACCATCCAAAGAGCACTGTTGCAGGTAACAGGGAAAAAATTACTTCCTCCTTTCTTTCCTTCCTGCCCTGAACGCCAAGACTGAGACTGTAACTAAATTGGGCAGGACTGAGAAGTGAGAATGGTGGTCAGCTGGTTGACCAACACATTGGGCTGCTTTTCTCCTTTTGTTTGATAAAAATCTTGTCTGTGATCTTAAACTAAACTCACTGGATTTTAAAGAAGTCAGCTGAGAAGTAACTGTTCAGTAATAGAATTTCTGAGCCTGACATTTAGTCAGAAGCCTTGGGTCTGTCCCTCTTTCCTTTTGTAGAAGCCTTGAAAATTGTTCTGGTTTGTGTTTTGTTTGACAAATTGTTATGTCTTTCTCTTGGTGGTTTTCCACAAATGCAAAGCCTTTCATTTAAATCAACCTGCAACAAAGCTTTAATTCCAGAGTGAAGAATAATGTCTGTTGGCTGTTTGCAGAAAGATTTATTTGTTTCAGGACATACAGTTTTTATTTCATGTGTATAGCCTGACTTGGAGGATGTGATATATTTGTTTGACATCTCTAAAATTAATGTGCACATATTTAGAGCTGCCTATACATAAATATGCATATGCTTTGTTTGTAAATGGAGAGCATGTGCAGGGGTAAAACTGCTGTGTGAGAGCAGGTTTGAGAGATCTCGCTGTGCTTGGACACAAGCAGAAAAACACTGGGTACATCAACTGAAAACTGGCTGGCAGCCATAGCACATAGAATGGAGGGAATGTTTGCCTAAAAGACTAGATTGTGTCAGGCGTGACTAAGCAGGAATTTTAGCTAAAATGCGTTGGCAAATTGAATGCTTAGAGCCAAATGAGAACGTTCATGATCTTATCTTTGTTCACTTGAGACTTGGTTTGATTTTTAATATAAAAATCAATGGAGGGAGGGAAAGGAAGTTCTGCAGAGTGTTTCTTGATTTGTAGGAATGCTGATATAGGTGACTGCTGACTATTTTGCCATGGCTCTGTTTACATTCCTTCTGCAATATGCATGCCCTTTAGTAGCCTGTAGCTCGTGGGGCACTGGGCTGTCAGTCAGGTAGTAAAATATTTTAATTACCCCCGTGCACTAGACAGAGCCAGAGAGAAAGGGTGGGACTGGATGAAAGGAGTTCACTTCAAGCTTACTTTGACTGTCAAAAGAACTATAAACTGTAATGACTATTATTATCCTTCCTTTCTCCAGGAATGGCATTCCTGATGGAAAGAGGTATTGGGGTGTATGTACGTTGTAGATCCTGCTCATTTCTGAATGTCTAAGGCTGTGGGAATTGCTACTGCAGAGTGATACTTTCATGGATGTTATCCATCAGGTCAGATAACAGAGCTGAGGGGGGAGGAGATTTCCTCCCCTTGGTGCAGGTATTTTTCTTAACCTCTTTTCCTCCCTTCAATCTCTTTAATTTCTTTTTTTTTTTTATATCAAAAATGCTTGCTTCTATGGTAGAGGTCGTCAGCAGTTAAATTGTACTCACACTGAATCAATGAGAACCCCTGTTGCTGTAAAGTTTCTGAAAAGCTGTCAATTAATTAATAAACATGTAGGAAGCTTTGCTGAAATATATGGCTGTGCCTGCTCAATCTTTTATTCACATTTTCTTTTAGGGACTGCTGTGGTTTGTGTTCATTACTTTCCTCATATTATCCATAGTGTGTGATATGCAAATCAATGAACAAATCACCATATTCATTTTTCTTAGGTACCTGGGCTTGGCATGTAAAACACAAGGTCAGGGGAACTTCTGGAATGTGGAGAACAGAGCTGCTGGAGGCTCACAGGCTAGTTAAATGCTAATTCTGCTACTGCTTTGTTCTGCCACTATATTCCCACATTCTTGGGATGGGGGAAAAGAGAACTTAATAATGAAGCAGGTATGGTGTGGTTAAAATAAAAAAGGGGTCCATTGGAGCTGGAAACCATTACCTGCCACTGAGTGCACTCCGCCTATCCTTGAGTGCCCGGTTTCCATTCTGTCACTGTGTGGAGCTGGAACAGAGCTGAAAAACTTGTTTTTGTGCTAGGAAAAGTGTTGGAGTAACATAGCAGGAGTCAGCTGGTGGGAAATGATGCTAGAAAACCTATGTGTGGGACTCATGTGTCCAGAAAATGCTCATCTCATTTTGGGAAGTCAGGAAGTACACTGTTAGGGACGTTGGTTATGCACAAAACCTGTAGCAGACAAAAAATTCCTTGCTGAGATTATGTTAGCATCCAGGCTGTTAGGGCTGAACTGATGTTGTGATAAGCTTTCGGGGGCACAAAAAGGGTTCAATAGCCTGATTTGGTGAATTTATTGAGCTTATTTCTTCTTGCTGTGATTTCTGGCAGGCTCCTGTCTCCTGAAGGCTGTAGAAGTGGGCACATGAAATGAGCTGACAGTAATGGGCAACCGTCTGTCTTCTCATCTCCCTCCAGTTTTGCTTAAGCCTCCCATTTTTCAGTGATAATGCTAAATGAAGTACGAGTTTGGACAGCAGCCAGGTGTCAGCACATGGCAGAAGGTTTTAATTCTGCTTTTAGAAACTAGATAAGTGGTGTGCTAATATAAGCTAATACAAGCACAACCTCTCTCCTCAGTTGGACAGCTTGAGAGTGAAGATGATCATGACACTGCCATGTCACAGAGTTTTGTGTTAGAGCTTGTTAAACTCTAATTATTACAGCTGTCTCTGTAACACACTGTCTTAGCATTATAACATCTATTTCATTATATGCCATGACAGAGCAACCAGATAGCATTAATTCCCTGTGAAGCTTTTTGTCTCTTGTATACGGACTTTTTTTCACACTTGTGTTCAGACTCTGACACTGCTCAGGATTCATCACTGCTGTTGTCCTTTTCCACTGCCCCTCCCAATTCCAGTGCTGAAAGCTGTGTTTCTGAGGAACAGGTTATGCATTTAGCTGCTTCCTCTCTGAGATCCCTAATTTCTTCAGAAGCACTGTAGCCACAAAGTGTACTGTAGCTTGTGCCCAGTTCAAGCTGATTAGGGTGTACTCTTGTGCATTCTGATGATCAGTGAAGACATCTGGTTTCAGGGAAGAAATTCAAACCGGAATGCCTCTGAGTGCACAAATGCAGTGGTGCTTTTTAGCTTTCTTTTTCTCATTCTCTACAGATTTTAACCCCTTCCACTCTCCAGTAAGTCTGTGCTTGCGTTTATGTATAATCTTCTGTGGCAAAGAAGAAAGGCTGCTTTTATTTTATGGATTTTAAGTATTTATATATATATATTTTAAGATGTGGAATTACTATAAGTTGTTTTAGAGAGGTCAGTGAAAAGAAAATGACCGTCTCTCCCTCTGTGAGACTGTTATGGAATGTCAGGATTTCTCCACTACAGTGTGCCAAATACAGAGGAGCCAGTCATTTGATGTGCTTTTGGCATTGAGAAATTTTAGAATCTGAGTCTGGGTTTGCACAGGGTAGTGCTGGATGGGTGCATTTAAAACACGCAGTGCTTCTCCCTGCCTTGGGTGATGTGATACAGGACAAAGCTGTGACAGTACACTCGGAAGTGGTCTCGATGGGTCCTTTGCCAGGCTGCTGTTTGCCAGCTGAATTTAGTACTCTTCTTCCCCTGATCAATGAATAGATTTTCCTCAGATCCCCTTTTATTTTTTTCGGTTTCCTCTCCAGCTTTTTTTTCCCGTGGAAGATGAAATCTGTCACAGGGGCTTAGATTTATTAACTGCTGCCTGAGTCGCTTTGTGTGATGTCAGGGCGGGAGAGGAACTGATTGTATCCTTAGAACTAGCTTAACAGAAAGGCTTTGGATAATTCTGTAGATTTTTTTAAGATGTTGGGTTGGCTTAAATGATTAGTGTAAAAGCTGCAGAGAAGACTAAATATTTAAGGATTTATTCTGCTCTTACTTGTCTCTGGATTTTCACATTTGAATGAAAAAGTAATTCTACATCTCTCTTCCACTCCTCCCTTTTTCACCTCTCCCCCATTCAGATTGCACAGAGTTGGTATTCTCTTCCAGCAGTGGGTGAGCATCTGTGGAATACTGCCAGGTGCAGTGGTAATGGGGGAAGGCAGTGTGCGGGTGGGAGGGGTGGATCCCAGTGCCATGCAGGACATCATTGCCTGTCTTTAGAAATGACTGCTGAATGCTTCTGTTCTCATGATGCTCTTTGCCATCTGTGACAGTGCTGTAACTGGGAACTATTCATTCTCTCCAGGTGAGAGGCTCTCTCAGCTTGGGGTTGGCTCTTTACACTCCTGGGTGCTGGGCATCCATCAGTGACGGCAGAATTCAGGGTGTGAAGGACTGGCTGGGTCTCCTCTGTTCCCTTGGAGTGTTTCATTAGCGCTGTTCACAGTTACATGGGTAGCTAAGCTGTGGCTCTCCCCTTTGCTGAGTGGATTCAAGTTACTCCTCTGACCTTCAACTCCTCTTTAAGAAGTTTGTGTGAAGGGTCGTGCTTTGATGCAGCTCTGAGGGAAGTGTATATTCCCTGGTTTTCAGAGCCATTACTACGTGAAGGTGTTAGGATACCTGGGCACCTTGACTGGACTGGGTAACATCCTGTACAGCCCAGACAAGGTGTCAGCCATGGTCATGGAGGATTGTTTGATTGATCAGCATATGTATTTTCCTTGTTGGCCCTTTGGTGACTCAGAAGGCTGAGGAGGTTGTGTGAATTGCTTCAGACTAATTACATTATCAGTAGCCAAACAGCACAGCTATTTGCCTTTTGCCTCCCAGCCAGGCCCTCTGTGATGGGTGTCTTCCTGCCATGGATTTGTATCCTGAGAGGTATGACCTAGAGAGAGACTGAGTATCCACCTCTTGTCCAATTACAAAGTACAGCAAGCCCTTAAAAGAGTACTCCTGGAGTTGGTTAGGACTCTTTGGTGGGCTTACTCAGTGTAGAGACTCTTCCATCAAGACTCCACTGCTTGTGTACACTCAGCTGTGGAGCTGATGTATGGTGTGTTCTCTGGGAGGAGTCTCTCAAATGCCACTTGCAAGAAAATTGATATAATAAGTGTACCCCTGAGACAGGTTATAAACTGAGCATCTAGTTAGCCACCCGTTTTGTTATGACCTCTGTCCAGCCACAACAAGCAAACAAGCACACTGGATAAAGGAGTGTGCTGATTGTTCAAGATGTGCAGGTCGTTCTACCTCTGGAAAAAGCCTAAAGGACTTTTCTTTATAGTATCTTTGAAGGGCACAGCATTTGCTGTGATGATTCACTACTTCTGCCAATTTGTAGTTGAAAGGTGGGCTCTCTTCATTCGAATGGATTGATGGTTCTGAAGAAAGCAAATTTAAGTTGGTTTTTAATCCCTTTTTCTTAAGTTAAGAGCATTGCTTTTCTCCCAGCTGTGCAGAAAATGAATCTGATTGCTTTCAGTTGTTCCTTTGTGGAATTCACTTATGTTCCCTCACAGTAACCAAGGAAGTGACTGACTCTTTCATTATACTTTTGTTAGTACAGATTGACACAGAAGGTCCCTCTTGATCTTTTATGAAATGGAATCATGTGATTCAGGAGAAGGAGGGAAGAGGAAAAGTCTTTTAAGACTTTTTATTGTTCTTCTGTAATTAAATATTTGCTACTACTTAGGAAAAACATTTGGAATGTATCACCAAGCTGACAAACGGTAAAGCTTCAGAAGCTGATGAGTCTGTAGAGCTTTGGTGTTGATAGTGGGAGGCTGTGAGCTCTGAGGGGGGGTCTGAGCTCAGGAATCCTGGATTCAGAGAGAGTCACAATGGTACTTGGGCCTGTGGGTGAGAAGCTACATTGGAGTGATGCTCTGTTGTAAGATCTGTTATGATCTCCCTGTTCCCCACCTGGTACTTGAAAACAAAGTAAAACCTCAACTGAAAATTGAGCAATGCTATAAGTGTTGCACTGGAAGTCATTGTTATTTTTTACTTATTTTTTTTAGGAGGATGAGGCTTCATTCTCCTTTACAATAATCAAGGTGCAATGTCAGAGACCAGTGCGCTAATTTAGCTGTTCACTTCGGTATTTTTTTAGTGCTTAAAATACATACTCAAACTGTGTTTGACTTTTTCCTTCCTGTAAAAGATTCTTCATGTGTGTATTCAAAATGTATATATGTAAACATACATGTAAAAATGTTTTGATGAACTGATTGTATGTCTGACTTACACTTGGCATGCACAAGTTTGGATGTTGAAAGCTGGTGGGGATGTTCCTTCAGGTTTGTTTGCTTAATGATGCACTGGTTTATAACCAGGGGGGATGAGGAATGGGAAGGTTGCTTTTAACCTCCATGACAGATTGCCAGGGGAACGAGGGCTATAAAGCCATTTATTTGGCTGTCCTCTGGGGAGAGTCAGCCATCCATCCAGCTGAGTCAGCGAGAGCAATGCGGCAGGAGAGACCTGCCAGCTAGCCAGCCACTTAGAAAATGTGCTAGCTGCTTCTGGGGATTAATTTGGTTAATCAGATTAGTTTAGCAAGTTGCAAGAAGAGAACTGACCACGAGGCTGCTAAAGAAGTCCACGGAAAATAGAATAAAAATAGTATTTTTCATGGAATTGTCACTTCAAATTATAAACACTTAGCAGTGTATTTCTTTGCTCCAGTGCATGTTAATACCTCTATGTGGCTCAATATGCATGACTTAATGTATCAGTTTTGAGTCCACTTCTGCTCAGCTCCTCCCATATTGCTTCCTTTCATATAATTTTCTATACTTTAACCCTCCCTCATCAATTACCCACTTCTCACCTTCTTTAAAGGCTCATGAACTTGTAGAAAACAGAGACTTTCCATATATGCATCATGGAAACACCTGTATTTATGTCTCTTATCCCTTTTCATGCTGCCTTTGTCAGTGACAACCCAGGCCAGCTCACTCTGCAGTCAGCAGGGAGCAGAAGCTGGGTGAGAATTTGCAAGCTGAGGAGAGTGGCACTCAGAAAGGAGCTTATGAGCTCACTGGGAAAAGAATTGCAAAAACTGGCTTCTTAGTGGCATCAAAAACCTGACTCTTTTCAGAAGGGAATGGAGAACAAGAGATCTATGTTATTGAGACACTGCCTCATTTCTCTGTATCTTCTGTGCAATCTTATATATAATTAAAATGCCATAAAAGTTTAGCTGGAGTAAAAAAAATATGGAGACTGTTAATATTGAAGGAACCCTTTGACTTATACCAACTGAGAATTTGATGTTCTATAAAAGACTGTTAATAAGGAAGATGCTTTAAAGCTTGGCGTTTTAAATGCATTTTTAAGTGGAAGAAGCCTTTTTTCATTGCTGGTATTTAAATATTGTAATTGGCTCTAAGTAGTGGTTGAGAAAATGGAGTTTTCATAGAGTTACGTTTTCCAGTCTTGGTGACTTGAACCTGTTTTCAGTAAACACTCTTTCGATGCATCCCAACGTGCAAAATGAGATTGCAGCATTCCTCATTGTATTGGAAAGCATATTTTACCACAGTGGGTTTCAGCAGAAATCAATGTAGAATACTGTACTTGTTAGAAACATTTCAACAATGTTTTACTAATACTAAAGAAGCTGCCCCTTCCCCCCAGGATCTTTGGGTTGCTTCACTTTCATTTACTTGTTTTGTGACATTTTCATTACTTTCCTGCTGTTGAGACTAATCACATGAGCTCACCTGTTTGTGTTTTGAGGAATTAGTCATTAAATAGCAATGACTTAAAATCTTTGATTGATTTCATGTAAATGTCTGAATTGCAACAGTAATTCAATGTAGCAGCCATTGCTTATGAGGTGTAATTTATCCTGCTAATAAAACATCATTGTATGCTTGCTAAGACAAAATATTAAATTAATTCTTATTATATTAAATTTGTTCATATTACTCTATATTTCTATATCTTGATTCTGCTCAAATTTCAGTTGTAGTATGAAAAAATATTCCATCACATCTTGTCAGGAAGATGACTTTGAAATTCTTTGCAGTGGAAAAAAAGTCAAGACAAAGGCCTGCCAAACAGAAGTTGTATTCTGTGAATGTAAATGGGTTCTGCACCATAATTAGTGATTTTCTGGGGCTGGACTGGAGGCCCTGTATTTTCATGGGAAAATCCGTTTGATGTGTACCATCCCTAATTTCTGCAGTGCTGAATAACCAGGCTCTAATTCGGTTGTAATGAACCATGTGTTAATGCTACAGCCTTCTGTCCAGCCAGAAGCCAAAACACCATGTCTGACTTTGTAATGAATCTTGCAGTCCTCTTGTTGACTCCGTGGGTAGGCTTTTGTTCCAAATCTGCCCTCAAATATTGCTAGTTCTCATTGAAACCTACAATGCTTCTTACATTTGGGCTTGGCTTTGCTCAGTTTGTGAACTTTTCCTGGAAAGCATCAATACTTCAAACCACTTAGGGAGGTTTTTTTTGTTTGTTTATTTGTTTCCTTGTTAGTTTTGGAACAGTGGGATTTAAAACAGTGGAACTGGCTAGAGCAGTTTATACTTTAGGTAAATTTCAGCTGTTTCTATTTTATTTTCTTTTTTCTTCTAAGTTATGAATCACATAGACTAGCAGAGAGCTGAGGGTTTGCTGTGTATCTCTAGGTAAAGAGATTTATTCTTGCAGCCTCCAGGTTCTTAGTAGGTCATTAAATAATGAACACTTATTTATTTCTTATAATAAGAAACACTTATTTCTTTGTTCTGATCAGTAACTTTTGCATGTGGGTTGAGTTTTGGGGTTTTTCCTCAAATTATTTTCTGCTTCAAAGTTGCTTGGTTTTTAATTCATTTTGGCCCTAACTGGACTCTTACAGACAGAACAGAGTTTGGCACAGGTAAAGTCAGAGCCAGGAAGATACTGCCTGACTTCAGGGACTGTTTGATGTTGAGGATGACTTATTCATATCCTAATCAAATGCAAAGAGCCTAAGTAAGTGGAATTCCTCCTTCCTTGCACGAGGAGCATGTGAGGCCAGTTCTGTTGTGCTTGTGTTGTGCTGTACCCACTGTAGGACTCACTGAAATGTTCTTCAAGCAGCTTACCTCAGTCAGCAGCTCCGTGGTCTGTGTTGTTGGAGTGGGGGCTGCGTTGTGGTCCCACTGAGCTGCCCGTGCTTGGGGCTGGGAAGGAGGGACCTCATGTGTGCCTACATGCAAAGCTTTGGGAATGTATTTCATAGGGTACAAACTGATGTAAACATGATTAGCAGTTGTGCAGAAATGTTATTTATGGCTTGAGGGTGTAGGTAAAGAATATGTGGGTGTAAACTACTGTCCACTGTAAATATTGGGCTATGAGGTAGGTTTCTCTGGAGTTTTGTTGATTATCAGGCATGTGTATGGCACGGTAAGTTTACATATAGAGAGTCTAACCCAATTCAAGGGAGCACTTGTATTCTTTGTCTGCACAGCTTCTCCACATTAGCATAGTTGTTACTCCTGAGAGTATGTGTTCATTCATTGCATCTCAGTGTGGCAGTCAAAGAATTAATTACTCTGAGAAGGGACAGGCCTCTTCTAAAGAGTTTCACAACTTCAGCTTTTAATGGATCTCTGTCCCCTGCTGGGGCTGCAGCGCAGCTTGTCAAAGCATTCGCGGCGGCTCCACGGGTCAGTGGCTCCCAATGCGGGACAGTGTTAGAGGGACCGTGACACTGGTTCCTCAGCCTGATTTACTTGGGGCTGGGAGGGAGAGGGAACAGCGAGAAGGGAAATTGTGAGCCCTTGAGTCATTGTTCACAGGAAACGGATTCTGAATTTCTCATTAAAAAACTTGAAAAAGTGGTACTTTATTTAAGCACATGCTACTTGCGTGCCCAAGCGTTCACCTCGCTGGTTGCTTCCCAAGCTGATTGCCTAAATGGTTTGGCTGCAGTGCTGCTGGATGTTTGTTTCATTATCTAATGTCACTTATTGATTTTCATTAAAAACATGTCAGCATTGATTTTTCTAAAGCACCCTCGGAAATGCATTCTGACCCTTTTTTATGTTGAATCCACTTCAGAGTCTCCCACTGAATCGGTCTAAAGCAGGATTATTTTCTGACTAAGAAATGTTGATTAAATATTTTGATGTATGAGTGGTTAAGACCGCTTTAAGAACAAAGCATGCCACGGGGAAATGAACTGAGACAAGAGAGAAGCTGAAAGGGAGGATGCTATAAACCAGGCACTTTGTCCATTCATGCATTGTTATTTAAAGTTAGGGATGGAAATAAGCTGGAGGTCTTGGTCCTGTGTATGAGCATCAGTTCACACACCAGATTGTATTGACGTGATGCTGATATGAGAAAGGAGATATTATTTTTAAATGTACTTAAATCTGAGTATGGAGAAGTATTGTTCCTTCTTACCTCATTAGCATGAGTTTTCAGGGAGCCTGGCATATTTGCTCTGACAGTTTGAAAATGCTGATAGTTGCAGACCTTAAGTGGATCAGCTGGTTTTGTCATATGCTGTGCTACTTTTCTGCTCTCCTCCTCTGGCTCGTTACGCTTGTTTCTCATATATGAAAAATCAGTTCCTAGACACGTATGGGGATGTGCAATGACATGTGAATGAAGTTCTGGGGTCCTTTAGAGTGATTCCAGCACAGCTGCAGGACACTGAGCTCACTGCTCCAAGACTCGTGCTTATATTCCTGCATTAGTTAAGACTGGGGCTTCACGGAATTGGCACAGCTGAAGTTCAGTGACTGCAAAGTTCTGGTGTTGGTGAATTGACTGTTGAATTTAAAGCAGTGGCCTGGTTTGGGTACCAGTGGACCACAGAAATCCAGATTCATGTCTGAAAACAAGAGAGGGCTTTCAAAGTCAGCTTTGCGTGCATCATTTTTTAAAGACAAACTAGCTGGTTTCCCTGTAGTTTTGAATTGCTCCCCCACCCCATAATCTGGACTTTGAATAAATCATCCCTTCCTTGGTTTTCCTGTGGATTTTTGCATTTCTGAGGCAGAAAGTGTGATTGTAGATTTCTGTACAGCAGATTTGAATCTCTCAGAGAAACAACACTACATTCATCAGGTAATTAACAACCTTGCTTGCCTGGCTTAGGATTCCGAGATTTACAAAGATAAATTTGTTAGTTGTGGGGAAAAGTGAATTTAAGGTGTACATCTACTGTTGCATCTCTTAATATTTTTACATTGCAAAGGATTTGCAAGAGAATGTGTTACTTGAATAGTAATGCCATCACCAAGCCTGGTAAGGTAGAGGGAAACAACTCTTGTGGTGCTGGAATATAAGCCTGGCTCTGCTTACTTAGCAAAATGTTTCAAGTTAAGTGGTACACTTTGGAAAGAAAAAAGTGTTATTGATAGAAAACAATACTGAAAACTCAGAACAGATGAACAAGTCAGAGCATGGAGGTTTCCAACTCTGAGATTGTTCCTTGTTTTTAGGAGGAGAATATGGTGGGAAAGTACAATTAGAACTGCTCAGTGTGGGTGTTTTTGTGCTTCTTAAAAAACAAGGCTGATCAGGTGTGATTTTTGTCATCTGCAGTACAAAGCTGTAGAGAATAAAGCTCAGGACTTTGCTTCTGGGGGCCAGCGTGGCAGGAGGTTGTGCCATAGTGTCTGTTGCAGTGGTTCTTGACCTTTTGATCACAGATACACAAACCCCAAGGGGGAAATCTTTGAGTGCCTGTAAAACCTCTCTGCACTGAGATCATGTTTACCTCCTCCTTCCTTAATTCTTCATTCCTCTTTTAACCTGGACCATTGTACTCTTAACTGCTATTAATGCTCACTGTTCTGCAGTACAGTAGATGTTTGAGAGAGACACCCTTTCAAATACTTGCTGTATTCCCTAAGGGTTTGAGAATGCATCTGTTTAAGTGGGACCAGCTGGTTCATGCAGCGCTGCTCAGACCTCACTGCCCTCCTCCACCTGTGGCAGGTAAGTAGGTCTCTAAAGGCAGACTGGTGTAATCTACCAGCTGGCTTTACAATGGCACCAACTTCTGGTCTCTTGTAAACGAAGCTATTGTTGCACAAAGGCTAGAGAGGCAGCCAGTGGTCCATCAAACCCGGTGCCCCAGCTCTGGAGGTGGCCTATTTCAGAGGTCTCCCAGGAATGCAGAAGAAACCCCCTAACGTGCCTGGCTGATTGTGCAACTCTATACGGCCGGCTGGAGGGAGGGGACTGGATTTCTTCCTGACCCCCACCTGTCAGTCAGCTTAGCCCTGAAGCATAAGCTGATCTTTTGAAGTCAAGGCTTAAAATTGTTGAGGCTGGAGGGCGTTTCTAATAGGTTACTGGGTTAGCAAGGAAAAGCAACAGCGCTGTGTATGGTATCAGCTTTGCTTTGATCACACACTGTAGTGCTGTGCACACACACACGCAAATTTAATAGCTATTACTAAATGCTTACCTACACTGTATTACTAAATCAGAACCAGAGGGTGTCTGATGCTGTCTTCTCCTTGAGCTTGTGGAGCTGAGGACTAATGAAGCAGTTGTTTTCCCTGATAAAACAGTGAAGTAACAATGCATGAACTCTGACTTGTGGGATGTGTACGTGTGTGTGAGGGTAGAATGCTGTGAGGCTGCCCCAATTTGGAGATTTCAATGCTAAAATAGAAAAAAACAAAAAAACCCCAGGCACTGGTACAAACTTAGCCAGAGTAATACATTGAAAATACAACTTGGGAAGGGGAAACGCCTTCTTCACCCCTCAAACAGCCATACCATAAATTTTCTCCCTCTTTTGGTTTTAGTACTGTTGTAAAAAGCCCAGGCCCGCTTTAAAAACCTGAAACTTTCTCTTACAATGGCCGGGGCTGAGCTTTGAGGCACTGCCACAACTCATTGTCCGTGGAAGAACCCTTGCTGGGAAGGCTGTGATTTATATCAGCCTGCCTGTCACGGGGTGAAAGGAATGCCCGGTTTTTCATTTTGATCAAATGTTAGGTTTGAAAACCACCCACTGCTGTAAACTCAGTTGGAGTGGAGAGATGAGATGGAGCACATTGCATGCTTTGTTGCTGAGATAGTGTTTTAAGGCTGGCTGAATCTGTTTCCCATTGCTGAGTGCAGGGAGGAAAGATGTGGATTTAAAGAAAGGAAAACTAAACTGAGTACTCTTTTTTTTTCTGCTTTCAGTGTAATAGAAAATGAGGTGAGGGCAGTTCAGAAATATAGACTGTCTTCAGTACAGAGACTAAAGGAGGCAAAATCTTTGGTGTAATTCTTCATTTGGAGCCTGAGTAGATGAACCTGTAAAGAAGGTGTGGGTGGAATTTACAGGGGTGGAATTTTCCCAAAGGGAAATTCAGAGATGATCACCTAATTCCTGCTGAAAACTGATGGACCTCTCTTTATGCCTAAAAGTGGGAGGGGAAGACACCAAAATAATTTTGTTTTGTAATTGGATTTATCTTGTTTCATCAGATTTCTTCAGTTTCTCCCATCCTCTCTCTCTTTTGTTGTCTTCTGTTTAGCAGCTTTCACATGAACTTTCCTTTCTGAGAGTTTGGATGCTGATACAGTTTAGAATCATGATAGTCTTTCTGTTTAAAATGCACTATAGTTTCTCTGGCTTTTTGTCCTCTTGACTGTGTTGGCAGCAGCACAGAGGACTTTTCCTGGTTTTGAGTTTCATCACAAATTTCCAGCTTGAACTGCCCTTAAGGTATAAAAGCATCTGATCTGAGTGTATGGCTTTGAATTTAGGTGACATTCAGTTTCTTTTCTTTCTTAGGTTAATTCTCATTTTGGCTGAGTTTCATGATGTAGAATAACATTTTTACTTCGTTAATATGGCTGTATGTTTACTTTGTCCTAAAATGAGTATCGAAAAATTGGAATCTGAGACTTTAAATTACAGAGTTGGGAGCAGTCCTTCCTAAGATTACATTAAATAAATGCTGTAAGAAGGTCCTCTGGGCTCATGTGTTAAGAGTATAAGGAATTCTGTGCTATTAAGTGTCTGGAGGCTCGTGATCACAATCTTTAGATAGTCTATGTGATGTCAGTGGACAACTTTTATGATTAAGGGTTGACTGTAAGAAAAACACTGTATCTTATGTACTGCTGCTGCTATTACATTTGTAAATGTAAAATTAGAAGATGTAGATAATTTCCCTGCTCTGCTGTATAACCTTGGGCAAATCATGTCTAGGTTCACCTGATACAAGAAGCGATAACACAGTCGCATAGGAGTGCTTTGAAACTAAGCACGTTCAAGATTAAAATATTGTGGTGGCAGCGGTGAAAAAATACCCAGTGTGCTGCAGCCAGTGCATTTGATCAGTCCTTCAGGTCAGGGGAGATTTAAAGGCCATCTGTGGTATGACTCCATTGACTTATATAAACCAGGATCAAACGTGAGTCATGTGTTTGTGTGGTCTGACCCCTTTGAATTCTCTGGTCAAGTTGTGTTAGAAGGGAGAGAAGCGCTGAGATTTGCTATCAATTTTTGTGTCTGTCTTTACATAAAACAAAGCCCTGGCAACAGCTGATCAGAAGACTTTTGTTTTGCAGTTTTTTATCACAGTTTTGGGGATGTGAGTAGCAAGCTGAGATGTGCCTTTTAAATTGCAATATGAAAGACCTCTGAACATTTTCAAGGTAGTTAATGTGGGTGNAGCTCCCCCCCCCCCCCCCCCCCATGAAATAGTTTGATGCTAGAACTGGTGAACTAGAATTCTAGTTGTTACTTTATGAATACAAGCTTAAAACCCTTGTTTTTTCTCATCTTTTTCTTTTAAACCATAGAGTGTACCTTTATTAGTTTTTTATTTCCAGGCATAAGGAGGGGAGTTATTCCATGGCCACCTAAGTCTGGTCCCAGCTGGGAATGACCAAAAGGACTGACTGATTACAGAATCTAACAGTGCCCTGCAAAGGTGGTTTGCAAATGTAGAAAGAAATCCAAGATCTGTTTCATCAGGGCATCAAAGACTGAGTTTCTGAACATCATGCCAGTACTAATTCCCAGCTGGAATGTGTTAACTGCAGGCATTATTGTTAGAAATGGCAAACATCAAGTAACATTCCACTGTGAAGCTGGACGTCATTCTCAGACTTCTCTTACGGTTCTCATTCTTCATATCTACATTATGTATTTTTCTTCATAAAGTTCAGATCTGAATTTCTTGGGTTTTGGTGTTAAATTTGTGCTTATTAAATTTCCTAGTGGGCAGAATACTAAATGCCAGTGTTTTGGCATGTTTTTGTCAGAGATGTGGTTTCAGGGTAACATTTAGTTCTTCTGTTACTGTGCTGCTGTGTCTGTACCTGGGGTGTCAGAGCAGGGCTGAGCTCTGACAGGGGTGCACACTGTCTCTCTCAAACTTACTGCACATAAGGATTTCAGAGTTGGCATTTAACAGCCATTCAGAAAGCACTCCAGGGCTTCCATCAGTGGGATTTCTCACCACTAAGAGCAAAGGCCTTGTACTTACAAGCAGAAGCTGTTTCTGGGTAGCAATGCTGTTTGAACTGTCTCCCCAGGTTTTGTAATAGGAGTTTTTGCAGTGCATCTTGGTGTAAGGAAGATTAAATGAAAAATGAGTGTAAGTTCATTTCCAACACTCCTTATTAAGTACAATGAACTGGGGACTTGGCACTTCTGTATTTTATTATGTATTTGTATTTAATTGCTGCATTTCCATCACATGAATCAATCATCTTCATGTATGACCTCATTTGTTTCATTTGTGGGCTTTCTTGAAGAAAAGTGAAACCATTCACAGCAAAACCTGAAAAAATACAGAAAACAAACTCAGATGTGGTAGAATATTATTACAAACTTCAGAGTGGATTATTGCTGACTGCTTATATACCTACATATACATCTGATTCCTTGTGACTAGTTGAAAATGTTAATGATAACTATTGCAGGATAAGAACAGGATAAGTGGGTACTTAGGAGTCAGAGAGAAGGAAATATCTGAACTTATTACTGTTACCCTTGACTAAATAGGTGGTGGAAATTAGGGAGAGTCTTTTTGAAGAAGTGGGCTCTGGAAGATTGGGGACCTCAGTATTTTGTGGAACAACTTAAGCCACAGACCTCTGATGGAGAGAGATCTGAAAATAGCTGGAGGGATCAGCTCTCCTCTCTCTTGGGAGACTGGAATTTGTCCAGGAGAGTTCTTATCTATGATGTTCCCTCCCACATCTACATTTTGTGCATTTGTTGTACCCATTTTACAGAGGAGAAGAGGAGAGCTGCTGAAAGCAGACTCTGAAGGGATGAGAGCAAAGAGGGCAAATTCCGTTTAATTCCTACTTGCACAAATAATTCGCAGATTAAGGACTTTGGATGAGATAAAGGGGCACAAGTGGAATGTATGGCCCCCAGGTGGGGTTCATAGGGAGCAGCTGAACAAAATGCTTCGTTTCCAAAAGCCACTGCCCGCCTTCCCCCTCTCTTCTCAGGGAGATGATGAAGAAGAAAGACAGAGACTTTGCAGCTGATTAATCACGGGGAAATAGTAATCACTGGTGGTGTGTTTTGGGTCATTATTCAAGGACTTTCAGACAGAAATAAACCGAGCAACTACAACAGTAGCTTTCTCTAATTATTTTTCTGTGCTCGGCCCTACTTTGTGTATTGAGCAAACCATTTCTCTTCTTCCAATTTATAGTCAATGATCTCCAGGGCACAGATTCAAACCATCCTGCAGAGTTTATTCCAGAAGCTCTGATGCAACCATATTTACAGCTTTAAAAAAGGCTGTTAATTATGGAATTAATTCAGGCCCTAAAAATCATAGCTAAGGTTTTATAGCTTATTTAAATTCATATATCTGCTTGAAAAATATTTTGAGGTAGATCTTTGCCGGGTGTAAATTGGTGCAGCCTCTCCAGAGCAGGAAGGAACTGAGCAGATTTACACCCGCTCAAGTTTGGACCCCTTTGATTTTTCTTTTCTGTGTGTATAATGCACTGAGAAAGAAGACAACCCTCTTTAATCTGGGGAGAATTTAGACACTAATCAAGCACTAAAGAGGCACCATGCCGAGGCCGAGAGTTAAAATCCTAAGGATGAAATCAAGTAATTGCTTTATCTCTTTCTTTTCAGACATCTCGAGAGATGCTTAAAGGCAAAACTAAAAGTAAATGAATGAATCAAGCCAAGTGGGTTTAGGAGTGGATGGATGTATTAAACTTGCCCTGAGAATTGCAGCAAATAGGTGACATTCTGTGCAGCTCACACAGGCTGACTGTGGGCAACAGCAGCATTCAGCCTTCAGCATGGTTCCCTCTGACTTGCTGTGTCCTGTAAGCATCCACATAAAGGGAAAGTGTTCTTAACAAAGGACAGAAAGTTTAGTATGAGCTTTTGTTTTCTTTTTTGAGTAGCTTGTAGTGAATAAATGACCATAAATATTTTGTTCAGCAGTGAACTATCTTCATGTCTATAATTTCTCTGAAATTCCAATATTTGTCCAGACACTGAACAATTGCAGCAGTGATTTAGTGATTTTTCTCATGAATGTTATTTGGGAGATTGATATTCTCAGAAAGGAGCAAGCCAAAACGTCTAAGCAGGGAAGAGTTGGGCACTATTGTTAAATGAGCTATTGAGTCTGCAGAACAACATGACCATTTTAGTCACATTCTCTTGCAGCCAGTTTTCCATACTTTGCTGTAGGTTGAGAACTGTTTATTGGTACTGGAGGGCTTTTTTTTTTCCTGTTCCTTAGCTTTCTCTCATGTATTGTTTCATATATAGATTAGGAACAAAAAATGCAGATTTTTTGCCAGACTTGGGTAACCAAGCTATTTCTAAGAAAAAAGTTTTAGGCTTGGATGTTAGGTCTGGGCAAAGAATTGGCAGTATTTTTAAGCTCACTTTGTCTAAACCAGTAAATTAACAGTGACGCAGCAAACATAAGTAAAGCTGGTAAGAGAAGGTTAAAACCCTCATCAGGTTGTTTATAGCAAGGAGGCTCCTTGCATGGCAGTTGCTTTATCAGTGTGTGGAAAACTATTGACATCAACTTCCAAATGCAAAATAGTGAATTTTGCTTAAACCCCAGGGGCTGTACTTTTGTGAGAGCTCAGCCTGCAAGCAAATATGGAAAGAAATGACCAAATTTCTAGGCCTGTACATTGAGCTTCAGAATTGCTGCCTTTCACTGCTGGCTGCTACCAGACTCCAAGTGCAGGAATGCAAGTTAAACCTGCAAGATTGCACCCTAGATGTGTTGGAGCTTTAATTTTGGCCCCTGAGAAGGGCAATTAACTCGTACAGACCTAATGACAGCTCATCTGCACTTTAATTAGACAGGGATGTGATCATCTTTGGTACAGGAGCTATGCTAAAATGCCACTCACATTTCACTTTAAGTGCTCTGTGTCAGACACCATCACCCAGGACTGAACTGCTGCTATTAAATTTCATAAACAATCATTTGAAATAAAGAGTTGTCACTGGAGTAGACCTAAGCAGCATTTTAATGTAGTATCAAAGGCACTGCTGCATGGTGAACAGAATCCCAAAACTGCCCTCCAGACATGAAGGGAAAGGTTGTCAGATCTTGGTCATACTCACCTGAGTGGCCAGGTATGACTTGTGCATGATTTATCTCTTCCTTCTGGAAGTTAGAGATGACATTGGTGAGGTCCTGAGGCAGCCACACCTCTGCTGGCATCTGCTCTGGAATCAGCACAGAGTGTGTGTGTCAGTCCTGCCTCATTGTAGGAGCTCTTTGTCACTGGGTTGACTCTCAACAATAAAGAATTGTAGCAGCAGAACTGTAATAAATTCAAAACAGTGACAGTCATGGCCAAACTGAAAGAATATTTACATTTTGGTTTTCATACCCACTTTTGAAAATGTATGATTTAAGGGCACCATTAAGTCTCTGGCTTGACTAGAGATCTGAGTGCTGCAAACACTTGCTGACTGAATTTAGAGAATGAAGCAGCACTCAGCTTTTCCCCCTGTGGCCCAGGTGTCCATCAGCTGTGGGAAAGAGCAGCACAGGGTGATGGTTTGAGGGCCAAAGATGCAGTGACGGTTCTTCACAGCATCCCTTGAAAGCAGCAAATTGCCCTGGACAGCAGATGAGGTTGGCAGATGCAGAAATGGCAAGTTCTGACCCTCCCAAAGATGAGATAGGTAATTGTACCTGCTAAACAGCATCACAATGAATCATATAATCAGGGAAGTGAAATGGCAGCATTTCACCTGGGCCTGCTCAACGTGGGATGAATTACAGACAATCACAGTTCATGCCTACTGGCATGGTTATTCTCTGCAGAAAGGCATAGAAATGCTTTCTGATAGTTAATAGATATTCAGTTCATTGGGTATATAATAGTAATTCTCAACAAAATGAGTACATACTTTTTAACTATTCAGTCACTTTTAGAATTGCTAAACAGACTTTTCTGGTTCTCCAACCAATTCAGTGAAAGTAGTTCTTTTTGACTGCAGAAAGACTAAATGAGTCTAAATTACAATGGGTTTGGTACCTGGGAGCACGCTGGTGGATTCTCAGAGGAGCTGCCAACGCCATCTAGAGTTGAGGCTGCCTGGGATTTCTTATTATTGGGTCTCTTTTCTGTTGTCTAAATAGGTCATAAGTGGAAATGAAGTTTTTATACCAGTTGTCCCTCTCCGGCTAAACTTTTTGAAAAGGGAACACTCTTCAGTTTGAAAAAGAAATTAGAGGAAAACTGCTTAGTCTGATAATTTATTAATATCCTTTCATTGAGGCTTTTTAAAACCTTCATGCTCTGAAGAGAAAGGACTGTAAGGGATTGGTGGGAAGGTTTATTTTCGTGGCATTTCATGCCGTGAACACAAGTGCTGTGAAATCCTGGGTAGTCACAATCTAGAATTACACAGGGAAATTAAGATTGCACATAGATGAAACTCCTGCACTTCCTAATTTATCAGTCTTGTCCTTTCCTTCCTTCTATGCCAAAAGGATGGTTTTCTAGAGCACATCTATAGGTTCCTAAACCACGTTAGAAATGACTGTATTAAAAGTGGGCAGGGAACTTATTGTGAATGCTGAATGTAAATACATTGTCTGTTTGACTCTTGGAAATCTGTAGAGAAATGCTTTTCTGTTTGAATCTGGTATAATACAAATAACCAAAAATAAGCAGTAAGATGAATGTTGTGCTCTTTTCTTTCTAAGAGTTTTTAATTCCTTGAGTTCAAAGGTATTTCTTTAGACCCTCAAGATATTTCTCTTCTCCAGATCTCCTGAGCATGTCTTACTGAAACAGCACCAATTTCTTAAATTTTCAAGGCAAATAGTTTGCCGTTAAAAAAATTACTGAAAAGTTATTAATGATGGGAAGGAACGTTTCAGCACAAGCAGTGAGTATACTGGGTCAGTTTGCACTTCAGAGACTTTGGTTCATTTGCAGCAACACCGAAGTTTTAACCACTGCAATCACCACTGAGCCTTCAGATTCCTGACAACCAGCAGAGGAACAGAGAGAGCAGCTCTCTGAGTAACCAGGGAATTTAACACCAGAGCAGCCTTCTGTTCCACTGGCACGTTAATGTGCACTGATTACATCCCCAGAAGACAGAATTTAGCTGAGATTCTGCTGGGGGCAGGAACTAAAGCAGTAGTAATCTCAAATGTGTTTAAAGGAAGAAATGGGGAAATTCTGTAAATAGCTGGGGAAGGATTTAGGTTTTAAATCTGGCTGTAAGCTTCCATGTGGTTTAGGACTGTCCAGAGGTTCTCTTGTGACACATGTAAAGTAGATGAAGTTCTTTTGATATGTGTGAATATAACTGTCTTTTGCATAACAGAAAAATCTGCTCCAAACATTATTTTTCTTTCTGGTGTCTGAAATCTGCAATTGCTGTGTCAGTCCTTCCATCCCCTGCTTCCGATGTATTTTTGGTCTTGCTGCTGTCATGAATTGGGCAAGTTTTCATCTCTTCCTCAGTTTCATCATCTGTGAAACCATGGAAGTGATACTGACTTCCACTGGGAAGGAGGTGATGCTGAAGCATGACAGGTTGCATTTCTTAAGTGTAGCTGATGTATCTGATAGTAAAATGTCAATAACTGAAATGTAAACAGCGTGTTTAACAGTGTTTGTAAATAAACCAAGGGCATGTTTGTTTTGGAGTTCTTCCTTTTTAGTGGAGGTGCAGACATACCAATACAGTCACTCCACCATGGCTGTAGGTAGAGAAAAGCCAGTTAGTGTTATCTTTCCTGTGCTAGAATAGAGCTGTGCTTTTGCTGTGTTTATTAGATCTGGAACTGATTCTGGAAGGCAGACAATACAGGTCTCCTCTGCATCCAGCAGAAGTTAAAAAGCTGCTGATTCCCTTTTAACATGTTGGAGGCCTGTGTAGGATTTGAACTTTGATGGCAATCTAGCAGTTAAATCTTCAGTAATTTGTTCGCATATAGTGGCAAGGTGCTACTGTCATTTACACTTGTGATGCCTAAGTGAGGAAATGACACCTATTTCTTCTTTGGAAGAAATACTGTAGCAGAGATAACATTACCTATTGGCAGAGTGCTTTGTTCAACCTCACAGGCACCCTGAAAAGGGAGAGACATGCTGGAAGTTCATTCTCTTTGCCCATGGGACTGCATTTCATTTTTCCTGGGGGAACTGTCTTTTTGTGTCTTGAACCCTTTTCCTTTGCTGTGTCCGGTGAGGTTCAGCCAGTAACCCCTCTCAAATCTGCAGTTTCAAAAACGTAGAGAAATCTAAACCTACTGTGGAAATGGGCTGGTTTGATCACGATTTTTATCAGCTGTTTTGCTTTGCTCCACCAAGTCTTTTGGGATGCTTTTATAATAGGTGCAAGGGAGTTCTGGGAGATGGGAATCAGGATTTGTATGTCAAATGTGGGATTTGAGGGGGTTTAGAAAGATGAAGTGGGTGAAATGTTTAGATCTCATGATTTCCTGGCCAGAATGGGTGTGTTTGAATTGGGAAAGCTGTTCTGGAGGACTGAGGGAGTGGCAGTGCTGTGTGTCAGATCTCTTCCTTGCAGCCTGCTGGAGGTGGGAATGGAGCTAAGGCTGGGATGAGCATTATCTCATGGTAGCAGGAAACTATTTGCTACATAACAATCATATGAAGAGTTTCATTCTGCTTTGCATAAAGAACATGATGCTGGCTGCAAGTAGGTACTGCTTAAATGAGATTGAAAACAACCAGTATCCAGTGTTTTAGTGACTAATCTAGAGATTAGTAATAAAATCTAGGTGTGCTAATTTCCATCTTATTTCTCTGACCGCTAGACCATGCTCATCTTTAAAGATTTGTTTCAATTGGCAGCATTTCCAATGAGAAATGCAGTTTAAAAAGCCAAAGGAACATTTATCTCCTTTAGTTCTTGAGGTGCTTTATTGTGAGGCTTGTTATGGTTCAGTAGAAGCTTTTTGAGTTGGGGACAGTGTTAAGGCTGGAAGAAAATGAATGGAAAATGCAAAACAGAAGGGGGGATTTAACAGGACAAAGTTGTTCATGTGGTTATTTGCCAGTTAGAGGAATTAAATATGCCCAAGAAGTCTCTACTTGACTATACCATGCAATTGATTCCTGCCAACATATAACACTAATGTTCCATCAGTGTGGTTTACTTGTGCTGTTGCTGTAGTAAGTTTAAAAATGCTATTAGAAAATCATTTATTTTCATTAGTGGTGCCACAAATATTTCATAGATCAATTGCAGTTAATGCTTGTTGCTGCTTGAGGAGATAGGGCACTTCAAGTATATAAGATTGAAGAAAAATTGGGAGAGTTATTTCTCTTAAAGGAAATGAAGCTGAAACTGTTAGGAAATGTTCCTGCCCACATCAGACTCAGGTACTGGTTTGTGGGGTAGTTCAGAGCGATGGAACAGAGATATTTGCCAGGAAGTCTTCAGTGGGACTATTCCTGTCATTCCAAGCACAGCATTATCTGATAACAGCATTCACAGGAACCAGGTTTTTTCTGTGCTCCAGATGGATGGAATGTCCACAGAAGATGAATCATCTGTGCTGTGGTAGAAATTTACAGAAAATATACCTCCAATTTGTGTCTAAGGACTGAAAGTTTGCAGGCAGCTCTGACAATTGGCAGTAATCTTCTAGAAATCAGTAGCTTGCTTAGGTAGTCAATATGGGCCTATTGAATAAGATTTTTATATTTAAGACTTGTATATAGGTTATTCCTTAGATTGTCAACCATGAAAAAGAACATGATGTAGGAAACAGATAAATGGAGAAGCAGCCTTGGTGTTGCAGGGAGGTTTGTGACTGAGCTGCTCAAAGGGCTCCTGGACAGGGCTGGGCAGGTTCTTGGGGGCAGAGCCATCTGTGTGTTGGCCACTTGAGCGGCACCACTGGGGAAGGGCTGAGATGGACTAGGGAGAAACCATAACAGGGCAGCTGTGACTCAGCCCCCCTCGGGCCTGCTTGGCTTTGCTCTTGGGGTGCATAATTTTCATAATGGCATTTGGTGATTTGTTCAGCAAAAAGCAGCGTGTAGAGATTTCAGAAAACATCAACACTGTCAGTGCCTCTAAAACCTTTACATGTACGATAAGGTTGTGAAGTGAGCAATAAACATTTTGCTTGTTTGCTTCTACTTAAAATTGAATCTTGGCAGATCTACGTGCAGATTCTATCAAGTGCCAGTCTTTGTTCAGCCATTGCTACATGTTTTGGGGTTTTTTCATTAATTTCAAAGAATTTGGGAAAGGAAAAGGCCAGTGTTTTTCTAATTGGGCAGTCTGAAGTAAAATTTCTAAGTCCATGTGTAGGCACCAGACTGCATTTTTTTCTTAATGGGGCTAATTTCTTTGAGACCTGAGGGACCTTCAGCATCAGAAATCACATTCCTGTGCAGGTATTTGAGACAAAAAGGCTGGCATCTCTCATCATGTAAAACTATATGAATGAATTAAAGCTTCATGAAAATATATTTAAATACACATTTTCTCATTGTTGGAGTCAACAATAATATGTTGATACATCTTAATGTATTTTGGTTTTATAATTTTAATAATCCCACTTTCCATTACATAATCACCCTTTTAAGGCCCCCAAACTATTTTTGGAGCACTAGTTAAAGGCCCCAGGCGTTTCCTTCTGCAAAAGAACTCTTGGTTGTTTTACTTTAGGCATCTCCCTACCTAGAAATGAGTGGCCTAAGGTAATTTAGCAGCTCTAGGAGAATTAAGACATGATGCCTGTGTTGTGGGATTGCCTTATTGTGTATAACAAAACTTACATCCGAATTCAGAGTTTATCATCTTAGCTGTGATTACAGTGAAGAGTTGTGTGGTTTATTCTTGGCCAGTTCATCTGAAGTCTTCTGTTTTTCTTATCACCATTGCTTCCACAAAGGGTCACTTAGTTTTGATCTCTGCAGGTTTCTGAACTGTAGGTTTGGAAAGTGGTCCATTTAAAATGGTTAAAATCTATTTCCAGTTCTTTTGCATTTGAAAGATCTTGGTCCAATAAGAATATTTTGTATTAGTTCTCCTCTAGTTATCAGCAGGAAAGCTTTCAGAGGAGCAGAGCTGACAAAAACCTGTTGGAGCAGCAGGTCATTTGGCAGCTACGAAGTTCCTGGTGCTGGGGGAGGCAGCAGCAGCAAGGCATGAACCTGGATGGAATATCTTTACTCTTTACCTGTTCTGCTGTGCATTAAATGGGAACAGATTTTTGGATCTGAGCATCTGTGCATAAATTCTGTCTGAATAGGAGGCAAGTTATGAAATGAGATCAGCTCTGAAAAATAATTCTAACCACAGCTAATTTTTGAAAAAAAGGAGTATAAATTGCTGTGTTGTGAGCAGCCAGAGAAAATCAGGGGCTTGTGTAGGCTGAGATTTTTGCAGATTTTGTATTGATTTATGTTAAGTTTAGTTTTCTTCAAAGTTTGTTTCAAAACGGCTGTGAATGTGTGCCTTAAGACAAGAGGTATCTACCTTAATCTAAGACAACTGCAGGTACAGACTGCTGTGTGACAGCATTAGTGTAATCCACATTACTAATATCCCCCATCTGACCTGGGGAGGCTTTTCTGACCTCTTTTGATCCTGGAATGTGTTTCTCTCTACATTTTCTGTTGTGGGCACTGACTGTGCACTGGCATCTGTGCTCAGATGATATGGAAACACTTCTCAAGCTGATGCAACTGACTGGGTGGACAAGATTTGAACCAGGCATCTGGAGGAGTGAGATTCTTTTTTGTTTTGCCAAGTTTTCTGAGCATAAGGATCATCCATAGGGCGAGGGGACTGAAGAACCAAAGTAGGTACTGATTGTGTAAGGGGAAAAAATAAAATCAAGTGAGACGACTCATGACAAATAGTAACATGTCATTAAGGATAGTGCTTACTGTGCAAGAGAAGCATCTTCCATGCTTGATGAGACAGCTCTCACCATGAGAGATGCCCCAGAATGCTTTCCCAAAGCATGGTGTGTACTTTGCTGGTGCTTTGCAGGCCACTTCAAAGTGAGGCTCTGAACCCAGGTCTCTGAATCCATGCAAGCGTGCAGAGCTAAAATATACACCACTTGCTTTTGAAATTGGCTGCAAAGAGTTCCCACAGCTCTCGGTACTGCAGGGGGTGTCCGTGCAGAGGAACTGGTTTCAGGAGATGCAGCTTTCTTTGCTGTAGACATTGTATGATGTTAGGCAAGTTATTTGTTCTGTCTGCATGGTGGTGCTTTGACTGCAAAATAAGGAGAACAGCACACCTCTGCCTCACCTAAGCTTTGAGAGATAAGGACTGTGGCAGAGGGAAGGGATGCCATGGCATTTCACAGTGTTTATCCCAAGGCAGGACTAAGGTTCAGAGGCAGAGAATGTGCGAGCAGATCTGCAAGGGCCTCCACTAGAGCTGGTTCTAATTAGTCATTTTTATGAGCTCCAGAGTCAGACAAAAATGAGGAGCCCTCCCCTTGTGTAGTTTCCTGTTTGCTGGGTGCATGTAAAAGAGATCTGGCCCTGATGTATGTTAATAATGAGCTGATAATGTAAGCCAGCTGAGAGATGTGGAGTTAGTCTGGTATGCTGCCAAGTGGGAGGTGAAAGTTCAGGAACTGACTCATGTTGCCAAGACCTGGTCCTGTGGAGAAGGTCTGCTCATTAATAGATTGAGTTTCTCATTAGGGCTACACAGCATATGCTTACAGCTTTTGGGTTTCAGGCTGAAACCCAATACCAGTAAAAGCCTGCTGAACAGAGCGGCAGATTTACTGGTAAATAAAGGATTAAAGGAACACTTGGCAGGGTTGTTGGACTGGAAACCTGACTGGCCTTTGAAGATTTCTCCATATTGTAGGTCCTCCCTTTAAATTTATACCAAGAAGAGACATGTTCTGCTCTTTACCATGCAGCCCACAGGGCAGGAGTTTTACATAGTCTGCTCTGTATCCATCAAGGGTAGAAGATGCTTATATGTCTTTTTAATCAAGTGCATGGTATTGCCTCTAAAGTAAAACATCACAAATAGGTTGTTAGCTCAGAGGAGCTTGGTGTAAACAGGCTTCCCTCCTACCCACTCCCACTTGAAGGCCTTGTCTTCCCATGGAGAACAAGACTGTGCATTAGTTTTCAGAGTGAGCCACTCAGCATTTACAGCATCTCTAAAACTACTCTTGTTCCCTTCCTTTTTTTCAATGAGAATCTCCAGCAAACAAGCACAACTGCCTGCTTGGGTTACAGCATGTGACGTTTATTACAGCTGGCCATGAATGGAGTTCATATTTGGCTAAACAGCTTTAGCAAACTGAAATGCAGACAGGTTTAAATAGACTTGTAAAAGAAAAAAAACAAAAAAACAACAAAACAACATAGCACTCCAAAAGCCCTACAGCTGACAGGAGTGTTAATATAGTACTTTGGGAATTCAGGGTGGCATTTGCTTTATATTTGTTTATTGAAAGCAAAAATGATCCCCATTAAAGTTTTGGTTCTTGATTGTGCATGATGTAATGAATGTCTCTCATGCCACTCTGCCTTAGCCGGCTAGTGTTACCTGGGGAAACATGGAGCCAAAAGGAATTGCAGGATAGGCATTGTAAGCTAGTCAGTATAGTAAGAGTTTCCTTCTTCTTTTCATGAATCTGACTCTATTGCTTTGTTAACTAATGAAGGAAACAAAAAGGCAAAAGTGAAGGCAGCCAGTGAATTTTATCTAACCCTTCTTCCAAAAGAAGGGTTTCCTTTGTTCCTGCCTGCCCAGAAGCCACAGGCATCTTTAATCATTGCTGAAATCCTATTGTCTTGATCCAATAGCCAAGCTAGACCACAGGCTTTACTGAAGCCAGATGTCTTCCATCAGGAAAGTTTCAACAGGGAGAAGGTATCCAGCTTTTTCCTTGCTCAGACACAATATGACCAGTCAGTCTGAGGGTTAGTGCAAGAGTTGAATATACAGTTTATCCTAGAGAAATTATTTATGTGTGTATACACAGATGTATATTGCATGTATGATTGTGCATGCACAAGTACACATTTCACTGTGGTGAAGCACGCTATGGTTTTTACATAATGTATGTAAATAAGGATTTTTTTCTGATTCTAAAGCCTATATTGAATAGTATAGACCAAACTGTGGTTGTGACATCAGCCAGGAGCTAATATTTGCCATCAGTAATGGAATTCCTGCAGCAGAGAGATTTTTCTAAGAAAGACTGCCTGGAAATGAGCAGTTGGGGTCCAGCACAGATCACTGTAAGATCACATGTGGATGTGCATGTTTGTGTGTTACCACAGGAGTGCAAGAGGCCTCCTGGCTTTGTGAGAATACGGAGTCATGGCTGGTGACAGTGGGGACAGCCACGGGTGGTGGGGCTGAGCTACTGGGGAGTGAGAGCTGTGCTCAAAGCCAGGGTCTCACAGCCTCTCCCCTCTGAGTGTGCCTTGGTCTCCTGGCATCTTGCTGACAATGGAGCCCTGAATGCTTCTGATTAAATCATAGCTTTTATTCAGCTGTAACCCCATCTTCTGCTCCAGGCTCTGTCACCAGAGCTGACGTGGCTGCAAAGCCAACAGGGTGTGAGTGCACCCGATGCTGCCAGGAGTGAGTGGACAGCACACATTGTATTGAGACATCTTGGGCCAGACATATCAGCCTCTCTGTCCCTTCAGGGGCAGATAAAAACGCTCCTAATGCTTGATAATATAAATTTGGAGGAGAGCTTATGTAAACATATTCAGTGAGCACTCATTAATTTCCCTTAGGAGCCAGTCTGAATGAAGATGAGTTTCAAAGAAAGGGAGAAATTAAATTTGAGGATGGCAAACGTTGGAAAAAATTGTAGGAGGCACTCTGTGTTCTTAGCTGTGTGAATTAGGGATCTGTAGCAGGGACGTGGGGGAGGAGGAAGGTTGGGAAGTTATATTAGGAAAGGATAAAATTAGTGCTTGCAACATGTATAGGAGGGCTCTATTGCATTGATTTGCAGGGAGCTCTCACTGATTCTTGAGCAACAGCACTTTAGGAGCAGGGCACATTCAACCTCTTAGAAAGATGGTACAAGTCATTTGCTCTGTGCAGTTTTGTGGTGCTTGGCATAAACAAACTGGCATGCAGCATCAGCATTGCCTTTTCCAGTGAATTTAAGGACACCTGAGAAGGAACAGGAAGGTAGGATTCTGTTTTCTACCAGCTCTAGACAATACAGATTTACCCTGTTGTGCCTTCAGAGGTGCACAGGCCAACTTTGCCTCTGCCATTAATGCCCTCCATAAGTCTTTCCTGAAGATGCATCAGGCTCTTGTTCTGCTTTATATGTAAACTGGATCCAGGTTCTTGCAAAGTGTCTTCATCTTTGAGTTTTGGCTTCTGAATTTACTCCTTTTGTATAAACTTTGTCTTGGAAAGAAGAACTTGGACTCGTTGGCTTCTGCATCCTCATTCCAAAACTGGAATTGCCAGATGTGTTCTCCCAGACACTTTCCTCAGGCACAGATGGTGTGTTTTGCTTTGACCCTTTCTGGGCAGATAATAGCAAGGCATTAAAGCAAAAAAAAGAGACTTAAAGAGGGACTTCTAAATCATCTTCACTAGCTTAAACAATAAAAACAGGATTAAAAACACATGTACATCGTTCTTCTGCATTTTCTCAGTATGATTTAGCATTGTCAGGTCTGCTTGTGTCCCTCTGGAAGATTCCTTCTTCTGGATCTCATTCTTCCTCTTGTAGTTTTGACACCCCCATTCTCAGTACAACACCACAATCACTGGAGTGCTTTGTTCTTCCTGTCATTTCTTCACCCACTCACTTCTCTCTTGCAGATAAACCAGGGAGAAGAGATTATAGAATGGTTGAAGAGGGGCTTGAGGACCCCCTTCTCTCCCATTTCTGCCCCTCACTACCAGTAGCCATCAAACAGACCGCCCAGTGGCTGCTACAGAGAGCTGGGATGGTCCCACAAAGCTTTAGAGCCAAGGCAGGATGGTTCCAAGGTGGCATTTTGGGGTTTGGGAGCAGCTGCTCACCCCAACACCCGCTGGCCTTTGCTCTGATAGCAGCAGCAACCTGGGCATGTTAGAAATGGCCCTGAGAGGGGCTATGGCCACAAGAACTCCAGTGCTCCAACCATCCCTTTTAATTAATCCCTGGGAAAGAAGGTGTTTAACCAGATAGGTTTCCGCTTGGTTTCTGTCCTACTGCTCTTCTGGAATGATGAGTTCCTTTGTGCTCTGTGACAAAGAATTACTTGGAGGTTAAAGGTGACACTGAGTTCATTTCCCGAATGGGCAAGGCTGTCCCCCACCCCCTCAGCCTCATTTCTCAATTAATCTTCTCATAAATCCTCATTGCATTTTTGAAATGGAGATGATTAGCAGGGTTGTAGCCAGGATATTGGGATATTTTGGCATGTTTTAAGTCACAGTTTTCATGCAGACAACTATTTAATACATGCAAGTATTAAAAATGTGTGTGCGTTACAGCTCTTAATGTTCCAAATTCCTCGATTGAGGAGGAGGAGGATAATGTGAAGGATGTCTGCTTTCACTCTTAAATTGAATTTTCTTATAAATAGTAAACCCCTTTTTTTTTCCCCAGGAAGCAATGAGAAAAAATCTTTGGGGCTGGGACATAACTGGTATAGCATGTAGCAAATTTTCTGTCTTTTATGAAACTTTATTGATTTATATCAGTGATGAAACTTTTTTAAGGGTGAAATTTTGCAATAGTTAAAACTAATCCAAGTCAACACTTCCATGGTGTTTTCCCCCACAGTTTATATGTTTTACACCAATTTTCCATAGATTCCTGGAGATGCCAGGTAGCAGAGATAGAAGACCTTAGTTACCACGCAGAAAAGTTGACAGACTAGAGTCTAATCTTGGAAGCATTTGCTGCCTTGTCCTGCCAAGTTTCATACATCACCAGTAAGACTCTTATCCTGTCACCTTCTGGGACTGCCTCACTGATGCTTTCACCTGCTCCCATGCAGTGTCGTGCCACTGTCCCTGCTCCCTGTGCCTCATGCAGCCAGCTGGAATTAGCTGTGGTCCTGCTGGGTCCTGTGTCCCCACAGTCACCAGCATCTCTGCTGGGTGCCTTGAGCAGTGAGAGGGGCAGGGACAGATCTGCTGCCGAGCTTGAGCTTTCCTCACTCTGCACCTAGATTAGCAAGTACTGGATAGGATGATGGAAATAATTTTTGCTAATAGCATTTTGCTTCTTCTGAGAAACAAAACTCCCTCCTGACCCTGAGATAGGAAGCTGAAAGGTTTATGGAAGACAGTGGTTTAAAACTACCTCAAACCCAAGTCACGTACCGTTCAGTCACTCTGTGCTCTCGTGTAAATGTTCTCATTATGATGACAGCTCTAAGCAAAGTGCTGTCGAGGAAATGAAACTGCTCTCCAGGAGGGGCTTTGCTCTGTCACAGGTATCTGAGAGTTGTTGATGCACAGTCTGCTGGAACATGGGAAAGTCTCAGCCTGGGCCTAAAGATAATTCGGATTGCCTCTAAAACACAGGATACCACACACAATGCTAGAAGCTTATTTCAGTGCTTCCAGTGGCATGTTTTAAATACATGACCTGGAAAACAATTACTTCCCAGATTTTACATCCAAGTCTGCAACTCTTTTCCCAGGTCTAGAATTCCTGTTGCTGCAGGGTGTTTCTGTTGGCTGGAATGGGATTATTGGCTATTTACAGGAGCATGTTTAAATTGCCCAACCTTTACGGAAATAATGCAGCTTCTGACATGTTTGTTATCATTCTACGTGTAAAGGAGGTTTGGAAATGGAAGGGATTGGATTTGTGGTAACAACATCAAATGAGTCTCAAGATCTCTGAATTCTGTGCTTAGCTTTGGTAGAAGTTCCTGAAAAACTCAATTTACTTACACTGCCTCAGTTACCTATCTAGATGGTGGGAGAAATTATTCCATCTGTTGTATATTTAACTGCTGAGGTGGGATGATAGATCTGGAAGGGGTTTATTTCACAGTACAGTCCAGAGCCCTGAGATTTAAGTTTCCAGTTATGATCAAGTCATGATGTTTGCTGAAAGTGCATTACAGACCCCAGGGAAAGCCTGGTTCACATCTGATTGTAAGAAATCCTTTTTTCATTTTCAGCCTTGGAATTACTCACTGCCAGGTTATGCCTGGCTCTTTGAGTAATATCCTTTGTATTTGTGTAATGCAGAGCACAGAGGAGGCTGCATCTCAGCGTGGGGCTTTTGGCAGTAACATGATATAAACTCCTGTTGTTTATGTTGCTGGTTGGCTTTATGTTTAATTGGCACCTCTTTGCAAGAAAAATTATTCTCCCTTTTTCTTTCTGGGTGGTAGGGGGAGAAGGATTGTTATTCATTTATTGAGTCCTCTGTGTCCTCTCTCTACACCTGCACAGCTGAAAGCTTCATCCTGCACTGGTCTGAGCTCTGCTCACTCTGGGCTTTGTGCTCTTGGTTCTTGTTGATTTTCATGGCAGTGAAGAGTGCTGAGCAAATCGCACCCTTCAGGCTCTAGCACCCTAATCTCCTTTTAAACAAGGAGCCTGTGCAAGGCAATTTAATGTCTGAACATGGGAGTGAGTGCCTATCAGCATCTGACAAAGACTTTAATAGCAGAGGAAAGCACAGTGCTACTAAAAACTGGAGGGAAAGACATAGGACAAGGAATTGATACATTGCCAAAGCCAGAACTGTTTGTTTCATGTTTGTAACTTGCCTCTTACATGTCCCCATTTTTATGGCACTTGCGTTGTTTAAAAATCCCTGTGATATTCATGTAAGTGACCATTTTGACAGACTGTCCAAGATTTAAAATTTTGGGGGGGTTTTGGTGAGCCATCTTGTGAGGCTAAGTTTGATTCATCCCCTGCAGAGATCTGCTTTTCACATAATTTACTCCCATGAAAATTAGGCCTCTTCAGGAAGATAAACCAAGTCTCTGAAAAGGTACTGGTTAAGTTAGAAAATCCTGAACATATTGCCTGCTTATTCCCCTCTTTGTGAGTTCCACTGGGTTATTTTTGCCTGCTTTAAAGAAAAAAAAAAAAAAGAAAAAGAAAAAAAACAGTGTTTTACTTAGTCTTTTATGTGATGAACTCAGTGTGTTTTTTAATCACAAGTCAGTCAAACTGAATGATGGCTTCTCTCATTTCATCACTAGAGAAACTGGATTGCAGAGGTTTCCTATGGCTACCATATGTTTTTGATGGAGCTGGGAATAAACTCTGGTGTCCTAAATCCTTCTCTTCTCTTTATCTATCAGACAGGATCAGCTTAAGTGTTATTTGCTTTGGACTTGTAGTGCTGACACAATGAATGAATGCAGAATCCATGGAGTTCACCACAATGAGGCAAATGGCACTGGAACGAAAGGCCATCATATGACATTTTACCTGCTGCACGTGGCTCACAGGACAGTGACATTTGCAGCTTCTGGACAGCACAAGAAAAACTGAATGGTGTTTGTATAGAAGTTTTCTGAACCTCTTCTCTTAACAAACACTTTGATTAGCAGAAATTTCAGTTCCAGATACTTATCTTTGATTGTGCAGGGTAAACTCGCTTAAATAGGTCAGCTGGGCTGGGCAGTGCAGACAATTGGGAATGCCAGCACTGGGAGGGGGGTGATTCCAGAAATCTTCACTGACCTTTGCATGTACACTGTTGTTTTACAGACTTTTAAGGTCATCAACCAGTCTGAGAAAACCATTTATAGATTTCAGTCCTGAATGTCAGGCAGTCTTTGACTAGCACATCGCAGTTCTGTGCATTGAGGGTGATAGAGAAGGTAGGTCTGCAATAGAAGGATATTTTGGAATTTGGCAGACAAAGGCTGGGATGTGCAGAACTGCAACCATGGACAATTGGAGGCTGTCACTAAAATATTGGAAATTCATTTCTAATGTGCAGTTTCTTGAAAGTTTTCATTGTGTTTCTGAATTAGACTTCAAAGATTCTGTTCTGTTTGTGAAAGGGCTGTGCCTCACAAGCAGCTATTTGTGGTTTATACACGTGTCTGTTGTGTTGGTAATCCTGAGGAAAATGGAACAACCTGACAGATGTTGGATAATGCTTTATACTGCAGAGGTCTAATCCTGGGTTCTAATGATAAATGCTGAAACAAGGAGTTTTACATGTAGTTAATGATATTAGTGTGGATTGCCTGCATATCTTTCCAAACGTTCAGATCGTCCTTTTAAGTGTGGAGGAGTTCTTTTCCTCTGTGCCTTCCTCCCTGGCAATGAGCTCTGTCATCTAATCACACACTAAAAGCAGTATTTTTTTAGCCACTTTGAAATTCCCTTTGTTTAGTTTTCGTGACCATCTCATTAGTTTTGTGTTTTAAAAAACTGCAGAAGTTTCTGGTGTACCTTTGTTCCTTCCTTGCTTTAGGTGCTGACAGTTCTGAAATGCCAGTGCTTTGCATCTGCTGGAGAAGAATGGGGGAAGTGTTCACATTCTGTACTAAATCCACAATTGTTGAGATTCAGTGAAGATTTGGGCTGTGGTAATACACAAAGGATAAGTTCATTAAGGATATACTCTCAGAATGGGACAGAAGCCTAGTTAATAGAATATTTTTCTATTTTTTCATTTAGCAATATACTGAATGAAATAAGTTAATCTGTCCCATTGAAATAAAATAGGAAATTTGTTGGCAATAACCGATTATAGTGTCTCCTGACAGTCTTTGTGATGTGGTTTCACTGAACTCTGATCTAGGCTAAATAAGATTCTCTCTATATCTGGGCTTAAAATAGTCTGGTTGGTTACCAAGAGTCTGTGCTCTCATATATGGGAATATACAATCAACTAAAAACTGCAGTTATAAACTTATCCTTGGACTTTGACTTTCAGTTTAATGAAACCTGGGTTCTGAAAAGAACTGATAAAGTAATTTTGTTAGCAATCATTTAGTTGATGAAATTGCCATCACTGAGTGTTCACAGTATATTTGAGAACAGGCTGCAATTTCCCTCAAATGTTTGCTCTATGGATTTCCTTGCCAGATTTGTTTCCAGAGTTTATTTTTAACTTCACAAATTGGTCATCATAAGCATTTGACACTTGACATTGACTGTGCAATTAGTGAGAGTCTCTCTGTTCTCTCAGAGGATGAGAAAGCAGATCTCATGGGCAAACATGGGCAAAAGAAAATGTGGTTTCTGCAGTTTCCCTGTCACATGGTTTCCCAAATGATTTTTTTAATGGTCATAGAACTATAGTTTTTAAGCCAGAAAGGAGTAAGAGGCTGCAGTTTCTCTGTCCTTAAACAGTATTTTGTGCTGCGAAAAACAAGTTTCAGAAGGGAATCCAGCCTTGATGTGAAGACATGAACGCACCATTGCTCTCTTTGTTGCAATATTTAACCAACCTCATAGTTAAAAATGTTCCCCATTCTGAATTTGAGCTTGTTTGATTTTGGGTTCCACTCAGCCTTTCCAACAGCAAAATTCCCCTCCCTAGATGTTAACAAAAAGGAACTTGGAGGGGATGAGAGTACAGCTAAGGTCATTCTGAGGTCTAAATGAAGGTATTTGCTGAGCTCTAGTTCTAAGCAAAATATTGATACAGAGATTTTCTACACTGTGAAGTCACTAAATGTGATGCTGGCATGGAAAATTAAGGGAAAACGCACCAGAAAGTGTAGCTTTTGCCATTCTGTGGTAAGGGAAGTATCATGAACAGCATTCTATTATAGCTACGTTTAGGAACAGAGGAACAAGGCAGTGGGTAAAGCTGTTAGAAAAGGAAGGAGAAGATCCTGCCTTAAAAGTGACAGAATTCTTGGTGGAAGCTTCAGCTGTGCTGGGATAACAGGAGAACACAGAGGGACAGAAATCTGTTTACCACTTCTCTTATGGTTTGTTTCCTGGAAGGAGTAATTATAAATGTGCCTTTGAGGGCCATTGAAGGTGCAGAGAAAGCTTCTCACATTACTACTTCTTTGCATAGGCAGATGTCTTCTACTCCTCACTGACTTTCTCTGGCTCGGAGCCTTCTGGCTGAGAGCACAGGCAGATGGTTGCCTTGAAAGGCTCAGTGGCTCATCAAACATCAGGCAGTGAAGATACAAGGCCATTGGCCAGTAATCTCCCACCCACAATCTAAACCCTTAATTCCCAGTCCAAAAGAAAGTCGTTTCAAACCAACCTCATAAAAGAACGGCTTAAAAATATTAAGCTTTTATGACTGTTCCAGTGAATCCAGCACCCAGGGCTCCAGCTCCATGTGAAATACCCCCAAAGAAAATTCCTTTTACACTGGAATCCAAGAAATAATAATGCAGATCAGACTCCACTGTTTCCCATTCAATGAACTCACTGGGTTGTAGGAATTTGAGCTGGTCTGTCACACTGGAGCCAGTGATGTGCTTAACAGATGCCTGTTTGGGTTCAGATGAAGTGCTGCAGAAGCATATGATGCCAGAAGAAGGATTAAAAAGTCACCAGGCTGTTACAAAGAAGAAGTAATTACTTGTAAGCCTTCACTTTTGTTCTTGGCTAATACTTGCTTTGTTTGATGGTTCTTAACCTTTTCCAAGCAGGACTTCATCTCTGGATAAGTTGTAGCTCCTGTTTGATAATGTAGAAGGGTAAAGCACTTACTGCCTACTTGTAAGTCAGGTCTGCTGTGATCACAGTTAGTTTGCAGCACAGAAATGGTGTTTGTGTGCTTCCTTGCTCACCCTGCCCATAGTGATTTCCATTTGAGTTTGTAAAAGCCCTCATGAAATGGGAGTTTCACTTATTTGGACCCAGCTGGAAGACCAGCATCTTTCAGGGTCAGGAGTCTGAGATGAAGCGTGGTTTTCTCAGGAGGTTTACACCTTTTGTCTAAACTGAGGAAGTTCAATTTCCGTGATGCAAGTTGTATTTGTATAAATATGTATAAATATTTGTATAAATATGCTTATAGCACTTCTTATAGCACCAGTTCCATTTACTGGTACAGTTGTGCCCATGTTGGAGGCTGCACTGGCATATGAATATTGAATATTGCCCCCACAGCTGGCGCTGCCACTGAGATACACCACACAGGTTAAAAACAATTGGAGCCTCTGGAAATGTCTTTCACTGGTTGAGCAGAAAAAAAGTTAAAAATGGAGAAAGCTGTTCCAGAGCCTCTGAAAGCACTGATAGGCATGGCTGCTTTATTTTAAATTATTTTTCAGGTAGACAAAGTAAACTTACGCTTAATGATTATTTAAATTAATAACTTGTGATATGAAACTCAAAAAACCCTTGGCATCTTGTTTAAATAGATTCTCCAGTAAATTAAAGAACTTTGAAACTGAGCTGATCAAGCATACAGAAATGTTCTCTGGAAACACTGGCAATTAATTATACCAGGACATGAGGGTTATTGGGTAGAGATGAAGAGAACAGAGCAAATCCCTTAAATGATGGCCTGTAGTTGCTGATGCACATGGTTGGGATTCTAAAAATAAAATGGACAATTTTAACTACCAGTTTTATCAGTAAAAGGCTTAAAGTGCTTAAATAAATTGTCTAAAGTACAGCCATCACTATAGAAATACAGGAATCCATTATGTATGGTATGAAAGTGGGTGGAAATCTTTAGACTACAATAAAAAAATGTGAAGCCTTTTTTCCTTTTGCTGTCAGTCTGACCCACATGGGTCTTGCTGTTTGTATTCAGCTTATTAACACAGACATTGCATGACTTTTTCTTAGTATTGGACCGAGTCCTACATACCTCATTCATGTGATTAACCCAGGATAAATGGAGTGCCTGCAAAAATGAGCCCACTGTCTGTCTGAGGATAATGTGCTACAGCCAAAGTCCTGGGAATTGCAGAAAAACAGCTGTTAAGTTTCAAGCATAGATCCTGACCAGCAGCTCTTTGAAATCACAGGACTTGTGTCTGCAGCCTGCTGAGTTTATTTCTGGGTTTTGTGGCTCTATTGAAACCAGAGTTATTCCCTCAGCAGCAGTGGGGTCATATCCAGAGTATCTCTGCTCGTGGAAACACTTGAGCAAACTGTACCTGTGTGCTTAACTCAGTCCGTGCTTACCTTCACCAAAGTGCTTTTTCTTTCTTTCTTTCCCTTAGCTAGAGCTTGCTGCCCTCTAATATTCTATAGCTGTTGGCCTCAGACACCTAATAAAGAAATTCTAACGAGTCATCAAGTCAAATTCAGTAGCCAAACTGACTGCTAAGAAGCTGAATTCCTGTCCAGCTGTCTTTAAAGGAGTGGTGACATCTGCCATGTAAAAATGTCAAGGCTTGCCCTTTGCAAAGGACTGCAGGAAGGTGGCCAAATCCCAGCAGGCTCATCCAGGGGAGGTGAAGGGGTTTAGAGAGCAACCTCCTGCATCAATAATCCAAATTCTTGTTCTGCTCCTGGACCAAAAGAAATGTGTAGGTTTTCCTGTTTCATTGAAAGGCCCGTGGTCCAAAGTGCATCTTCTTTGCATTTCTTATTTAAGGGTCCTTCTCCAGCAGAACTAAAATGTGTGCCAGGGATTGCAGACTTGCAGGACTGCTACAGTGTGCTAAACTGATGTTATATTTTAAATGTGATTCTACTTGACAGAGAGGGTGTTGTGCTGGTAATTCACTACTTCTTTTTCTATTTTTACCTTTTTTCGGTGTTGGTTTTTTTTCTTTTTAATTTTTGTCTAGTCATGGCAGTTTGCTCATTTATGAGAACTAATCCTACCATGCAGTAGCGGTGCATGAATTAAACATGAGTGAACACATCTTAATTCCTTATTTCGAATTTATGGCTGCTGTCCTTTGAGAGCTCTGATTTTCCCCTCCTGCATGTTTGCCTCTTTCCTTTTTCCTTAATTACTTGACACCTGCCTGCCTTGCAAAGCTGTTCCCTTTCCCTGCAGAAGCAGTGCCAGCTCATTGGCACGTGCACAGTCCACAGCATTGCAGTGGACTTGTCTGTCAGCAGTGCTCGTTTGGTGTCATGACAGATATTGATTAGTTACTTATTACTTGAAAACATTTAATTAAATTTGACTGTGTAATTAGCCCATTAGCAGCCAGACATGCCAGGACAGTGAATATGATCTGCAGAAATCCTCCTGCTGCAGCCTTTAGTGAGGAAGCTGGGAAATGAGTAGGGGTGTTTTGGAGATCTTTGGGTGTTCCTGAGTTTCAGGATGAATCTGGGCATTCTCTATTGCCCTTGTCTTCTTTAAAGAGGTGAATTTACACAAAACTGTAAATCCTGATTCTGGGGAGATTCCCCAAGAACATTGGAACTGACACATCTCAGGGCAAACTCTGTTTTTAAATACTCAGGACAGTCTAGCATTGGATGCATCATCATGATGTACCTTCTGTACCCATAGCTAATCCCTTCAGTCTGAGGTTGGTTGTGAGTAGTGTGATATAATCAACACGTATTTCTTCTGTTCTTCACTGTTATCTACACTAATTTAGATAATAAATTTTACCTTTCAACAGCAAGTGTTCTTAATCTTTTTTAACAGGAAAACAGGTCAAAATGGATCTGATAAGTCAGCTGAAACTTGAAATTGGTCATTATGTGCTAGTTTCTCTGTGTGTATGCATCTTACATATTAGCACTTGTTGAAATCTTTCTAAGCCTTGGCGTGCACCTGCATTTAAGTAACTTAGGGAGCTGAGGTACTGTTGATATTAAATTATCGAGGTGTAGATAGACCAGAGTGCCAGAAACAGTAATATGAGAGCAAGGTGTCTGGTCAGAGAGAGTGGAATGGAGTGTGTGTCAGTCCTGAGAAAAGGAGTTTCTGTCTTTGCCTGTAGAACAGATCTCCTGGCCAGTATTGCTGCAGGGATGGTGATTAGCAGTCCTTGGGGGCCATGCTTCAGTGGACTGCACTGATGTCCAAATGCCTCATGGACACTGTAACTGAACAGAAAGACAGGAGAGAACTTTCTAAGTGGGTGGAGAGTTCAGAAGGGGTTGGTGTCACCAGAAAAGAGGGAAGGTGAGCACGTGGGTGTTTTTTAAAAGACACCCTGTTTACTTAAAAAATTGCTTTTGTAAGGCTTTGACTTTGATTTGTGGCCAGTCCTTAAGAGAATCACTGCATGCAAACTTCCACAGGTTTGCTCGAAGTTTTGCTGGGGAGCTGAGAGACCACACAGGAGTGACAAGTAGTGTATTTATTTCTCATCCAGGTGATAGTCAAAGTATTCAGTGAGAATTTTACAGGTTTGCTGTGCATTAGCAAAGCACTGCTGGGGTTCAGAAATGGCTGTTGGGACAAGCATTGCTTCAGCTCTGTGAATCCTCCTCCCGGTGTATGAGCTGCAAGACAACCCTTTGTGCATCACCTATCTGAGAAAACATTTATCACAGACAAATGCAAGGTAGCTCTAAAGCCTCCATTATATTTTCTTTTGTGAAGGTAATGCAAAAAAAGAATTAGCTACATCTAAACGTGTGGCTACTCTGTGAATGTTCTTGCATGAAATAACGCTTGTCCCTAACTTACCAGGTGGCTCCACTGAAGTTGTGATGAAGTTGAATAAAGTTCTGCTAAGTTTATATTTGAACCTATAAACAGATTTGATCTAACTCCATCACCTTTTCTTTCATTAGTGACCGAGTGTCGAGGGGTCTTGGACAACAATCAGAGATTCTCTTCTTTGCCAACTTACCTACCTGTGAGCTATCGGGTCTTCAATGCTGAGACTTCTTTCTTTCTCAAGGAAGCCAACCAGGACTTTATGAGAAATTCTAGTTTGCAATCCAGGGTGGAGTCATTCTTCCCATATAAAGCCAAGAGACCACCTGTATTAAACGCCAGCTACGGACCCTTTTCTGTCGAACAAGTCGTGCCCCAGGACCTAATGCTAACTTCCAACTTTTTTGGATCTGCCAACAAGTTCCCTTATAACTGGAAGCTTCAGGCCTACATCATGAGCAACAAAATTTACCTGAGCAAGCCCAAAGTGCAGGTGCTGTTCTACATCGTGGGCAGGGACTGGGATGACTACAGCACCACGGAGCGGCTGCCCTGCCTGCGGGTGTTTGCCTTCCGAGAGACGCGGGAAGTCCGGGGCAGCTGCAGGCTCAAAGGGGACCTGGGGCTGTGTGTGGCAGAGCTGGAGCTCCTGCCCAGCTGGTTTAACCCCCCCATGGTTGTCACGGGCCGTAAAAAGCCACCGGATCAGTTGGAAGGGAGCCCTGTGGAGCTTTACTATACCATCCAAGCAGGAGATGAGAAGGGAGAGTGTACCCCTGAGGATATACGGAAGGGAAATGCTATCCGGCCAGGAAAGGATGGCGTGGATGAAACCATGTCCCACTTGCAGAGGATTGGGTCTGTCAGCCTCTATCGAGGCCAGGAGACCTCCCAGCTGACAGAGCTACGGCTGGACAGTAACATTGTTGTCTGGTTGCCCTCAAAGCCTGTCAAACAAGGAGAGGTGGTGAATGTTTATGTGACAATTGCCAACAATTCCACGGTGGATCAGTTCATACTCAGGTACGGTCAGTTGTTTCTGTCTATTTCTAAGGTGATGTCATGCAAAGATGTCGGGGATGTGATGAATCTCCACACTGAAGGTTGCTCCATATCACTGAAATATGCTATTTTCCTCTTTGTGTGTTGTGAAGAGGATTGAAAGCCTCCATCACTAGGAGGCTTTTAACATGTCCCCTGTGCCATTTACCACAGGCCCACAGTGTGCAACAAGGTACAAAACACGGCAATTCGCCTTTAGTGGGGCTGTTTCTGTGCCATGGCAGACACTGAGACATCAGAAAAGTTCTCTGCTTTACAGGCCTTTTAAAACCAAGTTTTTATTGCACAGGCATGGAGTTTAAATGTAGGAAAAACTTCAATTACCTGCTTTTCTGTAAGTGCTCTGGCAGAGCCTGCCTCTCCCACACACAGAGTGGTTTTGTTAGGAGAGCACTTTAGGGAGGGGTTTAATTCTCTACCTGCAGTTAAGCAGCGTTTTTCTTTGCCAGCACATCTACCCTTTTAAATAAGGCCCAATGTGTTTGATGTTGCTGCAGGCTGTAAGGGACTCTTAGAAGTGAGTGCCATTATTTTGGACAGGAGTGGGAACACAAGGACTGCCTTACTGGGTCAGATCACTTTCCTTTTATTTTCTTCTTTAGCAGTTTCCCTACTGATCTGATGAAAATCCTTTGCGGATGACAAAGACTGGGAAACTTGTTAATCACTGAAATATTTGATGTATCTTTTTTCCCCTTGTTACGAGGCTTTAAATTCAGTGGAAATTTCCACGGTGATAAGCAACAATTGCTCTTTCAAGCCTCAGGGAATCAGAGTTTCCCAAAAGATTCTGCACATGAAAGTATTTATTTCTAAGGCTTATATGAATTAGATTAATACATAGTTGACAACTACTGAGGAGAATAGCCTTTAGAACAGGAAGTGTCGCTTGGCAGATAAAAGGCTTTTATTTGAAAAAAGGGGGATTTTAGTCATCCCAGAACCATTCTGGTGTTTGCAGCTTTGGTTAAATTGGCAAGATAATCTCCCAGACACCTGTTTACTGAGTGAAACCTCCGTGATAGAAGTATTTTCTAACGTTGCTTATCTTTTATTGAAAATCCTTTTTCACAAAGTAGTAGAAACAGGATACTTTTCCACATAATAAGCATAGCTGTGGTGAAAAAAAGAAATCCAGAGGCAGTGAACTGGGTGTTTGGTGGGTGGATGGGAGAGGGGACCACCCTTTGAAGGTCTGTGTCACGCTCTTTATTTCCCTGAACAGTGAGTTGAGGATAAACAAGCTTGTTGAAATCTGGGAATGTATTTCTCTGTTTAGAAATGAGCCTGACTGCCTGGGTAAGGATATTATTTGCATGCTGAGAGGTGCTAAAAAATAGCGATGGCAATGTGGGACATCAGTAGTGCCTGTGTGACTTGCTGTTATGGACAGAGTTGATTTGCTTTGGTTTTGAGGACAGGTGAGTGATTTATTTGAAGTGAACTGTCTGACATTTGTTGGTGTATTAGTGATGCTGTGTCCTGAAACACCCTTCTGGTGAAAAGATTTGAATTTTTGCTTAACAGCACTTAGAACCAGACACAAGAATTGAGACTGAGGAGACCAAGATTTAATTTTGGTTTAATGTTTTTTTCCTTCCTTCCAGTTGGGATAGGCAGGTGGTTGTCTTGAGATGTAGTACAGGGCTGACTGACCTCCTGAAGTCAGCACTGTTCAGTGTGCTGCCTCCTCTCCATGACCCAAGGCAAAAAAAGCAATGTGAGATATTCCAAAGCAATCCTGGTTTTCAAAACTTTACCTTGCAGGCACATTAGATCCTTGCATCTACCAAGGCTGTGGATCTGTGCAGTTGCAATGACATCAAATGGAAGCTTTGCTCACAGAGCACAGGAGGATAACTCTATGTACAAGAAAAGAAGTGCTTTTAACTGGTTTCCTGAGACTGCAGTAGGAAGGACCAATTGATCCCACTACCAATAACTGTGTGGAACCATCCCACAAGTCATGAACTGTGTGGTTTGTTCTGTTGGCTGCAAAGGTTTCTTTCATGGTTTTAGGGGTGGACGGGAAAGGCTGGCAAAGCCAAGTGAAGCTTTCTGGTTCTGTGGTGGAAATCTGTTGTCTTCAGTGAAACTTCAAAGGTGTGAAAGAGCATGGAATTTGACCCAGGAGTCTATGAAGTGTCTGTATCTTACAGAATAAGAAGCCAAGTGGATAGAGCATCCAGGGAGTAGCAGTGCATATGCTGGGTCTGCCTGGGGGCTCTCTTAACCTTCTCTGTGGCCATTTGCCTGGGTAGAGAGCTGTGTGCTCTCATCCTCGTGGGTTCCCAGCAGAGCAATCCCTACATCCTGTGACATGCATTCACATTTAATCATCCTAAAGAAAAACACACCACACATTATCCCTGGGCAGAGTGGGTTTGTTTATTTTCTGCTTCTTGTATATTATTCACTGAGGTATTGCAACATGCGGTGCTGAAGCAAACAGCATGTGATCATTGCTTGGGGGGTGGGAAATAATAGCTACAAATCTTCAGTGGCAAAAGGGAAGCAGACTGGTCTAAATGACCTCATAGCCACAAATCATTGCAATTGAAACCGTGTTCTTAAATTGTGTCTTAATTCAGAATCCTATTACTGTATCCATAAATTTACCAGCCCAGGAGCACCAGTAAAGTCAAAGAGAATGACTGATATGGCAGGGAGTGAAGGGGATTATGCATGGCAGTACATTAACGCAGTGGGAGCACTGTGTGGGTAAGCACAGGTCTTCCTCCTCTCCTGCATCTATTCAGCACAGGACTGTTGTGAAAGCAGTTCAGACAGCCCTGATGGGTTATAACTCCTGTTCACAGCCCTGTTTCTGTCCTGCTGTGCCACCTCTGGCAAGTCTTTACAGGTATTCTCTGTATGCAGCATAGAAAGTGCAGACAGTGCATCAGTCCCATTCCTGAGGGACTTGGATTTCTCCTCATAGAAGGGGTTTCAGGTTTGCCTTGTATCATCAACAATAATATGAATGGGGAAATCTTGATAATTCAAGAGCTGAAGAAACAGGGAAGGGGAAGAAAATATTGCCCTGCTTTCCTACCACTGGCAAGGATTTCTGGGGCCTCAAAAGAGATGAATCACACTCGTTGCTGACTGCACAGTTAGGAAAATTACTGTTACCTCTGGCAATTGGTAAACTATGAAGAGAAGAAAAGTAGCATCAGTACAGGACAGAAAAGTGAAAAACTAGCAATATTTAAAATGAAGATCATTTAGGTCTTCTGTGTCCTTCCCAGATCTGTTCCAAATTGTTACCATTGGCTCGAGCAGAGCTACCATGGTTGATTGTCAGCTCACCAATTGCTTTCTGATCCGAGTCATCATTTTGGGTGTATTGTCTGTAAGGATTAGAAAGCAAAATCCTTAAGGCACAGCCCTGTTCTTGAATGCTTTTCTGAGCTGCCCTCACACCCAGCAGGATACAAAAGAAGGAAAGAATCATAACCATACTGAAAATAAGCTGTTCTTGTGGGGTTAACTTTCAGAAGGTTACACATAACTGCTTGTGATTGTTGAGATACTTGAAGGTAAGGAGGAAGCTGGGCACGGGGAGTGGGCGAGCTCAAAGCACTAGGCAGCTTTGAAAAGGTTGTCCTGTGTGCATTGCTGTGTTTGTTCCGTAGCTCTAAATACTTTCCCAGGTACAGCACCATTAAAGCATCCTGCCATCTATTTTTCATGGCATGATGTGCCACATTTGATCTGGCAGAGTACTGTAGAGCCAAAGCAAAAGGTGTGGGAGTGTTAAGTGCCTTATGTCACTCTGCTGGGCAGCAGCTAATCTTTAACTCCCTCTAGAAGGTGCTGAACCACCAGATAACCCGATTTGCAGGAGGTATTGAGAAGGAAAAGTAAAGAGAAAGGGGATGAAGTTGTTACATCCTGATTAGAGACAAGAGCTGTAACACAGTAGCAATTCCTTTTCCCTTCAGGCCTCTTATTAGAGCGTTTGCGGTGCAGCTCTTCACACCCGAAGGGATGTAGGTTGTAATCAGTGCTACTGAATTACCTTTGTCCGGCAAACAAATCGGCCCAAGACAATGGTAATTAGTAGTGTTAATAAATCTACAGACTCGAAGAAGGATAAAGGATAAATGCAGTGAGGAAAGCTATTAAACCCGGGAGCTGAGGCAGCTTTTACATGTCAGTTCCTAATGAGTATTGACAGCGGGCTGTGTTAGGTGGTGCTGGGAGCAGCTGAACACCTAGAGGAGGATGCACATGAAGACTGACACTGCAGAATAGCCATGGAAAAAGTAGTTGTGGTCATAACATCTCTGTACAGCCTGCTGGTAAATTTTAATATTTCAAAGACTGGATTTTGTGATCTGGCCATAAATAGCCTTTTTGGAGGAATTAGTCCTGAAAAGGGGGATCTCCAGCACTAAACCAGCCTCTTTTACATGGAAGAGCTGTTTGAACCTCCTAGGGAGCCTCTCAGAAGGGCTTGGCACTGCCCTCAGCTATTCTACCTGCTGCATGTAAAAGGACCAAAAGTGGTAACACTTCCAGCAGTTACTATTTAATTTTAGATAGTGACATTTTAATCTTACCCTCTGATGAAATAGCTTTTACTCTCCTGAAATCTGCCTGTGCCTAATTGTTGGTTTATATCAGTTGAAACACAAGTGAGTTGTAACACTAAGTGAAATTGAAGGTAACCAAAACATGCAAGACCTAAACCAGAGCTGAGATCACTCTGTTTTGTGTTAACCCATAATTCAGGATGTGTTACCCCAAGTACCTGTTTTCCACAGTAAGTGGATTGCTGTTTTTCAATTCCGAAATGAAGAGTGTGCTTTTTTTATACTGCTTCATATTTTAAAACTAGCACGGAGTGAAATGAGGATAGAATAGTCTGCTTGGGTGCTCTTCTGGGCACACATGTGTGTCTCCAGATGAAAACAATTGCAACAAAGTATTTTTCATTTCCTGTGCAGTCTTGAGTTTCTTAAACATTTAAAAGTGATTTCACTGCAGAAAAGCATTTCAGGCAACACCTGAAAGGAGTGGCGTTTGAAGCCCTCAGATTTGCTTCTGTTGTCTCATTGTTTCAAGGTACATTTTTAATTGAGAAATTGAGTTATTTTATGATATTAATGGGACCCATAAAGTCAGGTGCTTGGCCGGGGTTGTTTTGCAAAAATGTTCAGAGCTGTGAATTCTGTCTTGAAGGGGTTTTACATGTTTCCTGATGGAGGTTTATATACTTCATTGTCTGGTGTTTAGCCTTGTGAAACTTTAATTCTTATTGATTTATTTTTTTTCTTCTATGGAATGATTACTAACAATTCAGCTACAAACCTAGAGTGCAGCAGGTTCATGAAAGAAAAGCAGTGGTCTTTATTGCACATTAAGTAGGAAGAGACCTGGATTCTTTTCCTGCTCCTGTATGGGACTTGTTGTGTAACCTCAGGTGTACCACTTCATCCCTGCTGCCATCTTCACCCTCTTGCTTTGCTTGTTTGTGCTGTTCACACTTCAGGGAAGAGACTGGGCCCTGCTCTGGGCACCGTTCGGTGCAGGGAGTCTCTGATCCCCCTGGGGAATCTCTGTGTTACATAACACAGGCAACAGTAAATCATTCAGCTGTTCTGCACTGTGGGGATTGTGGTTTTTGCAAGTACTGAGGTAGAAGAGCACTTTGCAAGTGCTTTAAGATTTCTCCGAAGTACATTCATAGTAATGGTGCTATCAGTTTTTGTATTCTGCTTCAGCAGGCAATGGGGACAGTCTGCTGAAGCACTCCTGCTTGCCATTTACTAGAGAACTTGGCACTAAAAGGGTAAATATTTCCCAGTGTAACTTTAAAAAAACGTTTGTGATGTAAAAACTACTTCCTCAAAGAAGAGAATGTGTTAACGCTATTTTGAGAGAAGGTATCACGCTGGAGTCAGTTTAATTTCATTAGCCCTGAGTAGGCACTTTTCATGGGCATTGGTGTCACACCAGAGGCACCTGGGTCTTCAAACAAATGACTCATTGTCAGAACTGCTGAGCTGGTGAGCATGTCCTTCAAAGAGAGCCTGAGAAAGGTGCTTCTCACCTTCTCTCCAAAGGATCAGGAGGAAGTTCAGTGGTGCTGAAGTCCATAGATCCTTCACACTGACAATCCCTTTTGAAACCATTATCCTCAGCACCTTGATCAGCTGCCTGGAAAGTGGAATTCCTTTCACCAGAAGTCTTACAAGAATTAACTCGGTGGTGTAACACGTGCAGGAATGTTCTTTGTCTCGTGAAAGGAGGTGTTTCCAAAGGCTGGTTCTGTGGGTTCTTTGAGCCAGATCCAGGACTATCTCCATGTGACTATAGACAACTTGAACTACTTCTGCTTTATGTAGTAACTGCACACAACCCAACCATAAAATACACTTGGACTTCTGCACTTCAGGTTGTGCCTTTGAGAACTTTCACGGTGTGTTGATTGGAAAAGTGGAAGGAATTGATGGGAGCTATTGTAGGGTCACACAAATGGCAGAGAACGCAATTACGTCATGATCAGTCAGGCAGAGCATTGCTGGCTGGCGATGCTGCTTCACGTGCTGGAGCTGCAGGTTGGGTTAATTTTGGCAAAGGCACGTGCATACCGGGGTTTCAGAAACTTCATCCGGAGGCATCCTGTTAAAATCCCCTCTTGTAAGTAGTTTCCCTTCCCGTTCCCTTCAGTCTCGCCAAACCAGTGAAGTCATCGCTGGCTCCTGTTCCGAACACGCTGCCGCACGTGTTCCTGGGGCAAACTGGTGCCCCTGGCTCTGGTCCCGCCGGAGCCGCCGCTCTGGGTGCCCCGTGCTGTCCTGCGAGAGACGAGATAAGGCACCGCTCCTTAATTTGTGTTTAGACTATTAGCCACTGGTGTGACTCAAGTTACAGACGTTAATTAAATCCTTGGTTCCTTGCCTAATTAGGAACAATGGTGGCTCGTTATAAGATCACACCACATAAACCCCAGTCCTCCCAAACCAGGAGTAAGGAGGGAAATTTCATTCTACTGGGAGTGGAGTTTAGTCGAAGCAAGATAATGTTTTCTGGCTGTCTGAAAAAGGCTGTGATCTGATGCATTAGGGAATCTCCTGGGAATCCTCAGTGTGATTATCTGACAAGCTGTTGGGTTCCAAGGCCCCTGTAAGCAAGAAAGTGTGTGAGCCTGCAGGTCTGAATGGAAATGAGTATCCCTGAGAAGAATTGCGTGACAAGGCTTTAAAACCTTAGTGCATCTGTTAGAGATGTAAAAGCAGTGGTGACTTGCTGGAAATGTACTGGGAGGGACATCAGCAAGTCACAGCTCCAGGTTTGCAGGGAGGAGGATTTGGAATGGGGAGTAATCCAAGAGTAGGAGACCTGTAAAATCTGGTGGGTTTATCTGTATTATTTTATTGTACTTGTGGGGCTCATTATTTAAGACAGAAACTGTCATACTGATTGAAGTTTCTGTTTTGGCAGATTGCTGCTCCTCACTCATGGCAGCAGACACAAAGAACTTTAATTGTGTTCTTAGAGCACTTTGCAGTTAAAACTTCCCCAGAAGCCGTGAGGGTGGTAGGAAGTGCTGCTCTGCTCCTAGGAGTTCATTCCTACAGAATGCTGAGCTTTCCTCTAAGGTATAGAATGTTTGACTCCAATTTTTGTGATCTCCTTTGGGACCCCATTGGGATGCTCTGTATTTCCTTGAAATCCCCCTCTGCCCTGCACGTGCTGTCTCTTCAGGGAGGTGTGTGCTGCTGTGTGTAGTATTCTCTTGAAAAGAAAGTTGCATTTCTACAGACTTTTAGTGCACAGAAAAACTGATTAATTCATGGTTTAGATGTTAAAAGAAAATTGAGCATTTTTTTTGTTTGTTTGCCTGGTTCCTGGTGTGTTACAAAATGTCTCTATTAGCAAAGCTGCCAGGGGGTTAATTTGCACTAACAGCCTAATCATCTCCAGCAACATCATTTTAAGTTTTCATATTGCTGCTTGGATCAGCAAGACTAGAGAAAAGGAGATTTGAGAAAATGCTAATATCTTAGGGAAAAGGGAAAATTGGGGGAAGCACTTCAGACAGAGCTCTCTGCATTCTCAGCTGTCAGGCTGCTTTAAATAAAAAACCTTTTTCTTTCAAGCTCTGACTGTAAGATGTAACCCTTCATTAGCAAAGTGCCATGAGACTGAGCACTTTGTACAAGAGAGGCAGGCTCATTAAAGGAAATACCTGGTACTTACCAAAATTTAGAGCTTGATTTCTCAACCTCCCTGATTACTTGTTAACCAGAACACATAAATAGTTGTGGCTCATGAATCACAACTTGATTTTGTACATAAGAGTGCCTGACAGACCAGACCATAAAGTCATACTTGGTCTTCCACTTGCCCCCTGAGCGCTGGGGAAGGCAGATCAGCCCTGCAGGTGGTCACTGTGGCACAAATGTTGTTGCTGACCAGCATAAGGGGGTTACTTACTTGGCACATTGGACATTTATGGGTCCTGTTTGGAGGAAACTGAATTTCCCTGTGGATTGCATGGCTGCTTACTTAGGACTCTAAGCTGTGCTATAGCTTTTGAAAACTCAGGTGCTGTGATGGGAAACTCTGGAGTCACTGAGTCGCTTCGTGTGCCTGGTCTCAGCAGGTTGCACAAATACCACTGGTAGCAACAAAAAATATTTTTCTACTTGAGGTTATATCTAGCTTAGAAAAAAACTCTGCATAGAGTTCTTCCTATGGAAAAGAAACACCAGCCCACAGTAGGAGCCTGTCACTTAGGAACATACCCAAATTTAGTCCTGTCGAAAGAAATGAGAATACTCACAGGCTTTAGGCTACTTTTTAATCCTCTGGATTCAAGACATCCATGAGAGGCCACGTTAGCAACAGCTTCTGATTTTCTCTTCCATAGCAGCCTGATTGCAGTTTTCCAGTAGAAAGGAATGATGAAATCACTTGTTTTTTACGTTAGTCTCTGTTGATTGTATGATGATGATTGTGGACGGTGTACACTTAGACATAGTGTAATACTGTTTTTTGAGACAGAGGATGGTAAGAGGATGGCATTAAAGTTATAATTCATTTGTCAACTGAGTGTGCTGAGAGGAGAACAGAGCTGGTTGGAGCAGGAGGCTCAGGGCAAACACAAGAAAGGGCAGATGGAGGGTCACAATCTTGCCTGGACAGAAATGCATGAAGGTTGATGTATAATCTCTGTTTTCCAGACTTTAGGGTACTGCTTATGAGTTTTTCTCTTACCTATCTGAGACAAAGCTACTGTAATTAGCACTGGGCAAAAATATTAACAGGGCTGAGGAGATTTTATCAGCTGGCTGTAGGTAGTGACAGCTTGTTAATGTTAATAGTTTCTGGAAGATCTTTAAAGAAATCCTGAATAGTTGTTCAGAAATTAATATACCTCATCCCTCTCTGTGTTACTCAAGTACAGCTGTGCTGTCACCTAGAGCTGGCATTCTTTAATTTTCATAGCATCTCAGGTGATGGGTGCTTTGTCCATTGCTATGGTAACTGCGGGTTTGTTTCATACTCAAAGTAAACATTGACATAAACCCCGCCGTAAGGTGTTCCTTTTATTCATTGTGTGCACCTAATGGATGCCATAGCTGTGCAAATATGTCATGATTGTAGTGGAGAGAGAGCAATAAACTCCAAGTCTAGTGCCCTGCTCTGTAACTGGTTTCACCTTTCAGCACAGGCGTAATTTTATGTCAGCTACTTCAGCTCTGTTTTTACTCCTACCCATGTTTAATTAGATTTCAGAGACTTCAGGGTGGAAACAGTCCCTGACTGTGTGTCAGTGAGTGCTTAAGGGAAATGGGATCTAATAGCAGATGAGGCATGCGAACTTTGTTTTTGCTCTTAAACAGCTCCATTTTGAAGTGGAATTGATCCCATGAACTTTTGGCAGTTGTTCAAAATCCCTCCCAACCTTTTTCTGAACGCTAATGATGGGAGTAGCAGCTCTTTTCCTGTGTTACTACTTCGATTTTGTTGCCTTAAAACCCCCAAATGTCTCATGAAAAGCTGTACAAAGCTGCAGTAGCCTCAGTCCCCTCCACGAGGCTCTGCTCCCCAGTTCCCCCCAGGATTGCTGCTCCTCAGGACCTGCGTTCAGTGATGCAGGATGAAGTGTTACCAGCGCTTCCCTCCCACTATGGGTGGTGATTTGCTTTGAGTCCTCACACCCCTGGGACCCCCGGGGACAGCTGTTAGGTCTGGCTCGTCTTGAAAGGAAAAATGCTTTCTGCAAAATGTCTTTCTGCAAGTGTTTTTGGGAGTTCTCCCTGCTCCCTTTCACAGTTATTTGATAAGTGTGGCAATTACATTTTCGTTTTAGAGTTATAAATAAAACAAAAAATCTAAAAATCTAGTTTTTGTCTACAAGAAGAGGCTTGCATGTTCTGTATTATATCCTGTATGATTTTAGAGTCACTCAGATGAAACCTCATTAAACATCTTTACAGCCCTCTTAGGTTCATCTCTATTAGCTATTACAGGGCTTTCCCATGAGGGGATGACTCTGTACCACCTTGCACTAAAATCAAGCACAATTTGGTGTGATAGACCATTCTGGTGGGAGTGCTGACAGCAAAAATGCTGTGCATGGAGAGAAGTGTGGGCAGGATTGAGGCTGTGAGCCCCAGATCTGCACAAGGCATTCATAGGCATAGCTGTGTGTGCTCTAGCAGAGTTAAACATGTGCCAGAGCTCTTCAAATCAAGGTTGTGCTTTATGAAATGCTCTTCAGATGGGAATGTGCTGGAGACTGCAATGAATACTGTTGAAAGGGCTCAAAGGACTTACCCCTTTGCTATGATGCTACTTTCCTACTTCTGCAGTTATTTCCAATGTGAACGAATCATACTCTTAGCTGTGTTTTAAACACTACTATCTGATTGGGGGATACTGCTCCTTTCTTCCATGTTAGTACAACTAGTACCAGAAGGGCTCATTTTTGGGGTACCTTGCCCAGCATTGCATGGGAGGCATGTTAGGTAAGAGGGAGCAGTAAAAAGAGCCACAACTCTGTTGTTCTCAGAGCACCAAACGAGGGTGAGTCACAGCTGGGTCTGGCTGGATGTGAGAGCAGTTCCTGGGAATGGGACGTGGTCAAGAACTTCTTGTTCTGGGGAGCTCTGATTGTTCAGAAAGGCCGTGATTGTCCTGTTGTGTTGTGTAATTGTATCCATCTCCACATGGCCCACTCTGCTCATTTCTATTCCATGGGTTTATTGAAGTCCTGACTATTCAAGGAGGAAATCTAATAGCTTCATGGCAAAAGCAATGAACATCCATGAAACCTTCTCTGCTCAAAAAACGTCTCAAAGGAGAAGGAATGTTACTTTGATAATTGTTTAAATGGTACTTAAGGGGCCTCCTGGGCAACACTGGCTCTGTGATTTGCCTTTTCACCAAATACTCCACTGATTTTGAGTCAGAAACTTGAAAGAAGAGGTGGAAAATGCAAGCAGATTGTAGTAATCGAGTTTTTGCACACACAAGAAAATTAGTCAGTTGCATTGAAATGCACAGTCTCTGAAGTGCACTCAAGTGTTTGTTTAATGGATAACTGGTTTTACCTTTTTTTCTCTCTTCCATAAATATAAGAAGGAAAGAAAAACAAGAAACATAAATCGAGTTTAACTCAATCTGAGCATGTTCTTATGATGTGATAAAAATAAAAAAGGCAAGCTATTCTCTGCTTTATATTAGAGCTTCATCGTTCAGAGCAGAAGAGAGCCGTGTGTGGGAATTCATTCCAGATAAGTATTTTGGAGAAAAATAGAATCTGGATTGATTTTTGTAGGGAATTTTTAAAATCTGGCCATTTGTGCTTCTTAACATCTTTGTAACACATTTCTAAGGCTTAAAGCACTCTTAGAGAAATGTTTCTTGTAAGATTCCAAATGAGTGTTGCTGATGTGCTGGGTAAAGCTGATTGTGATTAATAGTAGAACTTCTTTTTTTTTAATTTTCCTTTTTCCCTTTTTTTTTTTTCCTGATCTAAGCATCTTAATTGTGATTTTGTGATTAAAAGTTACTCAGTAATGTTTGAGTCTGGAAATCCATACATCATGAAGGCATGTTAGTGTGGACAGCAGTACCAATTTTGGGGCATGTTCTGTGAGTGCAGATTGCTCACCTGGCTGAAGAGCTTTGTGTAACCCTACTTACCCAATGGGAAGGAATTTGGGAGTGTTGTGTCTTTGTCCTTTTTCAAATGCCTTAGGAAGAGGAGATGCAGGATCAAAATACCCACAAAATGTAGGGTAGAAGTGCCCAGCTCAAGGGAGGGGATCAGTGATTAAAAGCTTTGGTTGAATTGAGCCCAGACACACCTTTTCACCACCTGGTCTTAGCCCGGTGTTACTGAGTTATTCCACTACAGAATCCTCTGTGGCACAGTCAATCCACAAGACTCTGTTACTGCTGGGTAAGACACAGCTCCTCCTCCATCATTTCAATTAAGCTTTTTATTCTGAGAGAGGTAAATTTATGTAAGTGAATAAGTTGGTTGTGCTAGAACTTGAGATTTACATTGCATGAACCCCACTGTTTGACTAAGTCTTTCTTGCCCTTTAAGCAGCCTGTTCCTTTTTTTGTTTTATGTGCACCTTCCACTCCTTATATTCTCACTGGAGAGAGAAATAAGGAGTTGGGAGCTGCAATTTCTCTTGTCTGATTAAACACAATGTGGGACTTGCATTTGATATGATAACACTTGGGCTGGGTTATACAGCAGCAATAATATTTTTCCAGCATGTGCTGAGAGGAGACAGAATCTTATCACAGTTCCAGTGTTTGTATATTAAATTTCTACGTGGTCAGGCTTGAAAATAATAATGGTGAGAATGACTGACTTCTCTGAAATAATAGTCATCTAAGCAAATTATCTCTCACCCTTTATTGTAATGAAGCATGTTATGTGTTTATCACATATGAAATTGTACTCCCTTGGTGCCATTGGTGCTGTGTAGTGGTTAAATGAGTAGGGCTTGGAGTAGGAGGCCATTCCCAGAGCCACTGGACGGGACTGCAGTATTCTGTCTGATCCTTCTGTGCCTCACATCCATCACCACAGTGGGAGTGTCACACTGGACCTACTCACAACAGGTCTGAGGATCCTGCTGAGAGGGCTTTTGGCTCTGCCATGCAAGTATACAAACTTAGGAGATAAAAAGGTGGGCTAGGTGTAATTTTTTTCTCTCCTATTGTTGCACAAAGTTTAATTGCAAATCCAGTCCTTGACCTGCCTAAATACAAGGACTGGTTGAGGCCACCACAGACAGCTGCTAAAGTGTCTCCAAAAAAGCTCCGTTTATAACCACTCAGTGCCAGGGAAGAGGGGTTGGAGGGATGCAGCCAGCACCTCTCACATCACTCTGTGGCACTGTGGGGGCAGCACATCTGTTCTGGCCACAGTGCCTCCAGATGTGCTGCTGTGGGTCCTCTCTGCCACCACCAGCTGCAAAGGAGCAGCTCCTCGAGCTCTGCACTCCAGGGCTGCAGAGGTAGGACATGTTCCTGCTACCACTGGACTTTGGATCTGTCTGTGATTGCTGCCCAGCATGGTTATTTTTGCATACTAAGAGGTTGCTTTTGGTGTTAGGGGAATTTGTTACCCTTTAGCACAGCCCCAGCAAAGTATGATTTACACCTTTTTTGAAGTGCATACTTTAGCATACAAAATCCAGTGCATCCTTTTGTGGAGCCAAGTGGACTGTTGTTTTCTTGTTTGATTTGGCTCTTCTTGCTTAATCTGGAGCTGTGCCAAAACCGTGAATATTCATGACACTGTTAAACAAGATTTTTATTGAAAACAAAAAATGGATCTGAAGACTTCCATTTGTCATTCCGAACTCAGCTAGTGAAAGCCCTGTAAACAGGCACATTTATCAGTGAGGTTTTCCTGGGGGTTTCTGGTTTGCTTTGCTTATTGAATGAACATTTTTTAGAGACAAAGATTTTATGACTGGCCAGTAAGCCTACTGTTAAGATACTTCTGTATACAGTATCTTGACTGTCCTGCATGCAGAAGGCATTGCCTTTCCCGAGGACCAGGCTTTCTTGGGATTGCAGTGTAAATAGATGGCAAGACAAGTGTTCAGCCAGTCTGCATCCTGATGGTCCCAGTTGCTGCTGCTCTGAGTGACTGTGCTAGGGATGGCCAAAATGGTAGGGAAGAGGACTTATTGTGGTGTCCTCCTTGGCTGTGATCTCCTGGGTATGGCTTGTGCATTCCCCAAGCTCAGAGCCGATTCTGAATCCCTGTGCAATGGTTGAATGAGGGAGAAGTTTCTTTCCTCTGTGTGGGTGGATGGATGGAAGGCAGAGGGGAAAGTGAGGAGATGCCAGGAGAGCACAAAGCAGATTTCTCTTGCAGCCTCTGGCCTGTACAAGAAATTAAATAAGCTTAGCTCTTAGATGACACATGCAACTGATGTGCGATCTCCTCACTCATTTATTTTGCAAGGTGAAATTCTCAGGAGAGCTATCTATCTCTTCCCTCCTGCAAAGCAGACCAGCTAGCATCTTTTCCTTCCATGCACGTTTTCCAGGAGAACAGTGTCTGGTGATTAGTAGAAATTATTTAAGGCTACCAATCCCACCCATTTCTGAGCCAGGATTTTTTGGGATGTTGTGGTATACATAAATATATAAAATTCAACTACTGATGTATGTAAATGCTTTACAAAGGTTACAGTTAGTGACAGGGATCTCAGTTAATCCAAAATCTGATCCTGTGACAATTTAAATCTGTGTCAGAACTTCCACAGATTGCAGTCAGGACATGATCATGTCAACAGTTGAGTTCTTGTGCTGAGGACTAGCAGCCTGTAACACCACAATGCAACTGCTGGTTATCACAGTCCCCTCTTCCAGCAAATACTCATCCTGTTAAAACCAGATAATTAAAGCAAGACAGGTCCAGGAAGAGAAGTGACTTCTGAAGTGCCAGGCTCCCTGTGGAGTTGTCCATACAGCAGTGCTAATGAGGGCAGAAGTAGAGAGGGAGGCTGAACAGAGGCAGGAGAGATGTGGTAGAGAAGTCAGGTGTGGAATGCACCACCGTAACTCTTGTGTTAATTGTACAGTGGTGGGGCTCTGTTAATGTATTAGCAGAAAATACATGGAATAAGCAATTACAGTCTGAAATACACTGGAGTGACACTTTATCTCCCTGTGGTGGGTGAAGTTTAAATTTGCTGTTGCTCCCAAACAGAGGGTTAAAGTCCTTTTAGTCACACTTGCAGTTTCCTGCTTCTGGACTCGGAGATCTCCTTCAGTCTTGCTGGGGAGTCCAGTGGGTGCTTTGTCAGCCTGCTGCCCCCTGGGTTAGTTTGGGTGGGGTTCATTTCTGAGCTAACAGGAATGTTGTGAACTGCCCAAAAGCTGGGTGAGCTACAGTGAGGCTAGTTTTTTTCAGGTACCTTAAAAAATTCTCATCCCAGCTAGAGGAGGAAGGCTTGAGCTAATTCCACACAAATTGCTTGGCAACAAAAGGAGAAAAAGGCACATTGGTGAGAGTGCAAGAAAAAAGAACATAAAACTGTAAGTGATCATAGATAATTCAGCAGTGAGTCCAGTTTTCCTCTCCACTGAGTTAAATGGCACTAAGATTCTTTCCCCCAGTTGCAGTGATGGCAGTGCAGCAGCTAAACCTTGTGCAGGACTATAGCAAGGGCTTGGGGCATCCTGCCTGCAAGGAGGAATGACTCCCAAGCCCGGACTTTGGAAACCAGGGAGGCCCTCGTGGTGGGATTGTGGGAAAGTACTGTTATAACAACAAAGTACTTGCTCTTAAAGGGGGGAAAGTATGTAGCACCATCAAAGGAGGACAAGGATTCAAAGAGAAACACATGTCTGAAACATACGGGTCAAGTTTATTTGAAAGGGAAATTTGTTTGCTTTTGATTCTTTATAACATTTCCCATCGAGACTTGCAAATATAGCTGCCACATTTTTGGCAAAGGGGATCTCATCCTAAACCTGAAACACTTAAACACACATACTTACATAAATATGGTCTCTATTAGTTTCAGCTGTGTGACTTCTAATTCCTGCCTTTTGTTGTTAATTTTTTGTTTTCTCCTACTGGCTCTATTTTAAGCTTAAAAAGTGACTGGTAATTTTAAAAAAATTGTTATTATTGCTTTTTTAGAAAGAGAAAGAAGAACGAGGTGATGAACAGAAATCTTCCTTAGAGATTATGGTGTTTGAGCAAAGATCTGTAGGAGAAGGGGCACTGGTGAGAGCCTGTACTATAAAAACTTCGTATAGGGTGCAACAGGACTGGAACCACCTGAGGTTTGTAGTTAATGAAAATCATTATTTAAAATGTTTGGCTATTACAAAAAACATTTGGGTATCAGTAACTCCGGAATCCTTTTGGGCTGTGCTGTCCAAAAAATATCCATTAGCAGAGCTGAAATTTGAAGCATGGATAGGATGAAGTCAAACCAGGCCTTAATCACTGAACCATTCTGATTCCAGAGCCTGCCCTAAGCTGGAATAAAGCATTTATTTTTTTTCTTTCCAAATAGTGATTCAAAACACCCACCCCTCTCTTTGATTCAGTTCACTTTGTTTATTTTTAACTAAACATATGGCCCACTCATCTCTCATACAGGCAAAGAGCTCTCATTGATGTCAGTGGGAGCTTCACCACCTTCAGGATGAAGTTGGGATCAATAAAACAATGCCTGAGAGCTGGCCATGCTTATATTCCTCTCTTCCTAAAGTAGGGTAGTTGAAAAAGCAAACAATCCAGTGAGACCTAATCAAGTTAAGTGCCTTTAAAACACCGATTGGGACTGTCATCAAGGGATTGTAATCAACAAACCTTTCAAAGCCTTAGTGCAAAGGGGTGGGCAAGCTCAGAGCTGAGTGTGAGCCCCCAGCCTGCAGGGGGATGGCTGCAGGCTCCTCACCTGGGGTTTGCTTACCTTGGAGCTTACCGAAACAAATGTATATGTATGTGTCTGTATACAAATATACACATATAAGGGCTTTTTTGGCAGCTCCAAATGTATACTCCTAATGTAAGTATATAAGTCTGATACCTGTTCCTCACATGTCATTTTTGGATCATAGAATTGTAGAGTGGTTTGGGTTGGAAGGGATCTTAAACCTCATCCAGTTCCAACCCCCTGCTGTGGGCAAGGACACCTTCCAGTAGACCAGGTTGCTCCATCACTATCAACATGTAGTCTAACACTTGGGACTAGATTTAGGCTAAGATTAGGGCTTATGGGTCAAAGCATTTGCCTTCCCCTCCATGCAGATGCTCTTCTTGCCTTTTTATGCATGTTGCATTACTTTTAATGGCTGAAACAAGAGATAGTAGTGACAAACACAGGGAGACTTGCCAAGGTTGTCTTGGCATTGTTTCCCTTGTCTCTGTAGCCCAAATGAAAAAGGGAGAGGAAGAGCAGAGAGTTTGGCTGTTTGCTAGTTTGCTCAGTGATTTGCAGAGAACGGACAGATCCGCCTGTGAAGACGGATGGTTGCAAGCTCTTATTAGGATGTGGTGCCAGTGACAGATCTCCCCACGGGCGACTGCGTGTCCTGTGTGAGCTGCGTTACCCACCCCAGGTGATGCAGTGACTGAGTCTCGCTGTCCTGACTTCTGACAGGGCCTGCTTGTAAGCAGATATTAAATGACTCCTAATCAAGTTAAACCAGGTGTGAATGCACAGTGGAGCTCTCAGGGCAGTGTATATGCTAAAATCTAATTTCACCTTGGTTATTTTCACAGGACTGTTTCCATGATTTTGGGTGACTGATAAGGCAGTAAACATGCACAGATTGTGTTTTACCTGCATGCAGATAAATTCCCTTCCACTGCTGGGCCTCTTTACCCAGAAGGAAGCATATATATGTTCTTTAAATATTTCCTCACAGCTAAACTCAAGCTGAAAGACTCAGTTGTCTGCCACAGAGGCAATATTTGTGTGCAGAACTCCTGAAAATGGAGTCTGGTTTTCTGTGTTGAACTTGGTGAGTGCTGCACTTGGGTTCTGCAGACCTTTTAGTCTCAGAGGCTCTGAGTCCGAAATGGCTCAAGTGTTACCTGCACTAGAGATTTTTATTACACTGAGTTAGGAAAATCAGTGTTCCTCCTAAGAGTGAAATCACTTTTAGGATTCCTTAGAGTTGGCTCTTATCTTCATTCACTTTGGTTCAGATACATTTTGATGTCATAACAATCATAACAATTTCATTTTGTCAGTACTGGTTTTCAGCCTTTCAGCTGAAGACAGATTTAAGAAAATTCATTCCTGCTAACACAAAGATATTAGGAGATTCTGAGGTACCTCTAGGAGCAATAATAAAGAGGATGAAGCATTATAATGAGCCTTTTCTAGTCAGACTTCTCTCCAGACATACCTAGATTTTGCTTAGAAAATATGATTTCCATAGTAATTTAAAATCTGTCAGACTCCCTTCCCAGTCTTGTGCTGACTGTTACACAGTAAACCTGAAGGATGGTCTTTGTTTACGAAGGGCCTGCGATAAAAATAGTATCTTTCTCACAGAAATGGGTGAAAGAGTTTTCACAGACCCTGCCAACAGTGTTCCTGGCTCAGAGCATTTCTATTTATCCTGCTTTTCTCAAAGCACTGAATTCACTTTCAAGTTTGAAAGCATAAAACAAAAATAATCACTGGAGATCCAAATTTCGTGGTGCACTTGAGAGATCCAGTAGGCATTCCAGTTACATCTCGTATGCGAGTTGGTGTCGGTATTAAGTGCCAAGATGCCAAATTTTTAGACCCTGGCAGTGTTCCCATTTGCCTAGCAAAGCAATCCTATTATAATTAATGTGGCAAGGCTTCTCTGTGTAGGAAAATATTTATGGGATCTGCAGAGCCCACAAAATGAACTGTAATAAAAGAATTCTGCCAAGTTTGGCTATGCAAATCAGGGACATATGGCTGGTGTGGCTGATGGCGGCAGAAAGCCTTTGAAGCCTCATTTTTGGGTTGTCTTGCTGCCATCCATCCCTCTGCCGTGGAGGGGCAGGAAGGGGCAGCAGGAGCTGGTGCTGCCCCTCAGACTCAACTCCCTGTGTGTTCTGTGTTCAGGTGAGTGGCTGGAGGTGGAGAGAGGATAACACTGAGCTGTGTTGGAGAAATACTATAGAATATTTCAATGATTTATTTTCTTTCAGCATGCAAAGCAGCTAGTGAAAAGCTAGGTTAAAGGCTGCCCAAAATTACAAATGCTCCTAATTGTTTATATTTAAAAATGGTGTTTACCTCACTGAAAAGACATTGGCATTTGGGAATGGGAAATGATGAGAGATGTAAACAGAAACATCCTTCATTGTCAGAGGGGCTTTACTACGGGAGCGTGTTCAATCAGCACTGGTTCCTTCTCATTAAGTGGTGTCACTTAATTACTGCTCCAGGTGAAACAAAATGATTTGCAATAACCATGTCAATTTAATTAGCATGATACAAATATAAGCCTTTTTTCCCCCTTATTGCATAATGCATGGCCGTGCCCTCTTTCAATGTATTTACTTTTATTGACGTTTTAATTGGCCGCCCACTCTGTTTGTCCATGCAGTGATTTTCATAGGAACAAAAGACAAATGACTGTGCCACTCAGATTGGGAACCACAGCAAATTACATTGTTGGCCCCTTTCTACTTCTCTTCCCAAGGGATAAAAGCATCTGTAAAAATCTATAGTACAAACAGCAGAGTAAGAGAAATGCCTGGGCTTATGTATTTTGGCCTGACCCCGTAGGTGAGGTGAGGGCCAGGGGCTTGAGGTCCCTCCCTGACACTGCGGAGCAGACAAAGCTCTCAGAGTGTAGTTTAGGCACATTTATCTCTTTTGCTTAAATGTAATCTAGCACTGCAGCATCTCTTCCCTCACCTCTAACTTTCGCCCACATTTGTGGATCCTTTTGGGAAGTGCTGTAGGGTCACAGATGATTTCCCACCTTATGTATATATGTTTAATTTATTTTTTTGTTATTTAAACCTTTTTTCCTTGTTCTTACTCTGGGCAGTGTGAGTAAGTTCTGTTTTCCATGCTCTGAGGAGGGTTGTCATACTGTACTGCTCTGTGAGGAAAGCCTAAACTCCCCTTCCAACACCAGTTTTTATTATTAAACCATGATAAAAACACATTCATTTCCCAAGAAGCCAAATACAGCATTGAAAATCTCAAACACAGGCTCTTTGAATTAACTAACTATGGATCAGTTTTCCAGGAGGACATCTTGGGGATGCCTGAAAAGAGGTTGCAGGATACCTAATGCAGAATAAGTGTCCGTATCTTCTTAGATCTTGTATTGCATCCTTTTCTAGATTTTTACCTGTTGTAATACCTTTTCACTGGGATTTTTGAGGTCTTTCTTTTTATGGTCAAAAATAGTTGCCAAGTTGATCTTGCAAAACATATATATCAGCCTGTAGTGAAATGTGTAAGCTCCAAACTGAAACCTGTTCTGTGTCTTTACTAGGATAATGAGGATAGATAGAAAACTGAGTCAGGACTCTTTTTCTCACTCATTGCAAAAATTACTTTCCTTCTGTGAGCAATAGAATTTTGTACCATGCCTCAAACTGTTGGTATTGTTCCTCTGCCTAGAATTACTTCTCTCATTGCTCAGGAGTAATTTTAAAAGCTATTTTTTTAAACTAGGAAAATGCTCTGAAATGTTGTTGCAAAAACCAGCAATAGAGAAACAAGTGGAAATTCACAGGAAAATGACAGATGTGGAAGAGACCAACCTGCATGTTACCACCAGAGCTTCTAATTATAGGCCAGCAAAAGAAAATTCTGAGCTGAATTTTGCCAACATTCAGCCTACAACAGTCAGTCTATGATTAGTCATGCCATCAAAATATAAACAAAAATAATTCAATCATCAAAGCAGAAATCCCATCTGCATGGGGCGTGTACCCTGGGAATAAAGCAGTGCTGCCTTCTAGAAGGACATAGCAGGATCGTGGGTTACTTTGGAGTCCAGCAGGAAACCTTGACATACGTGTACAGTCTTTAACGTGGTTGAGAACTGCATTCAGAAGTTCATTTTATGATACACCATGGCAAACAAAATGCTTGGCCTGCGAGTCTCATGTGTTCAGATTGGAAAAGTCTCCGCTAGAAATTAATGTGTCTAAAGACTAGTTTTGTTTCGTAGAGCACAGATAAGATGAAAATTTGATTAGTTCATACTCCATCAACATAAAAGATATGAAGTATGAATATTCTATTAACAGCTTTGAACTGAACAGATGACTGTGCCTGCTGGATTGCAAGCAATGGATTTCACAATCACCGAAAACTATTCTGTTTGTAACAAAGGGTGATACATAATGCCCCATTCAAATATTTATCATTTTGCAATACCACTCCTAGGACAGTTCATGGTCTACTGCAGAAGCAAAAAAATGGAGGCTGGAGTTATAAATGAGAATAGAAAATTTAGAAAAGGTCTAAACTCTCTCTGCCTTATGATTCTCATGAATATAATGAGATGTGGTTGGTCCATTTGAATAGATAAATGAGGGTTCTACCACGTATGATGGAAGTACAGAGGGCAGCAGGGAGAGAGATTTTTCCTCTAAGTATTTAAAAATGTCATGATAGAGACTGATTTTCAGGTGAGATGCAATCTAAAGCCTCAGTACCTACAATCATTTAAACCCCCTTTCTTGCTCCTTTTCACATGCAGTGTTTTAATGTCATATTGTCTTTGATAGCTCAGATCTTTTATCTTCTCCAAGTCCTTTCTGTAGTTGCAGTTCTGTAAACAATCCTGCCCTTGCCTCCGCTACCATTTCCATGAAATGCCATATAGTTCCCCTTTCCAATAATGGAAAAACCTTCATTGTTGTGGTGTTTATAGCTCAGGATTATTAGGAGCTGAGTTTGGCTGAAGTTCCTGGCAAAATGATGTGTTCAGTGAAGAGTACAACTTTGAGGCAGCCAAAGAAATTAATATGTCAAATTTTAATTTAAGAAAGAGCTGAACAACCTGAAAATGAAACAGAGCCTTTCAATTTAAGAAAAAAAAAAAATCATTTCATCCGGTAACATTTTTTCCTGCCTTCTGGTAAATAACATCCCCCAAAGTCATTCTATGTTGACAGTAATAATTTTACCTTTGTTAGTGGTTTAGTCTGACCAACAAAAGAATTACTCATGAAGTTCCATTTCAGGGCTTTTACTTTTTAATATCTTTTAAAAATGCTGCGAGTTCTTTTGGTGATATAAAATACCCTATGGGGGCAGCCACCGTCTCTGCTGTTGTGTTCCTGCTGCTCCCAGGCCACAGGACTCTTGTGTGCTGACATTTTTCCCAAGGCACTTCCCAATGCCAGAGAAGTTTCCAAGTGCAGTGGGATCCAACTGCCCTTGGGTAAGAGAGGCAAAATTACCCCGATCTTCATGAGAGTCAGCCAAGTCTGCACCACTTCACATTTGTCATGGACCTGGACTGGAGGTGGAGACACCTTTCCAGGGGTGATACCTAAAAATAACTTGGCCCTGAAATCTCTGCTCAGCTGTGCCCAGGGCAGCCAATGGCACCTGGCTTGGATCAGCAGTAGTGTGAGCAGCAGGACCAGGGCAGTGACCTGTGCAGGGCAAGGGTGAGGCCATCCCCCAGATCCTGGGCTCAGTTTTGGGCTGTCACATCCAGGAGGACACTGAGGTGTGGAGCGTGTCCAGAGAAGGGCAGAGGAGCTGGGGAAGGGTCTGGAGGAGGGTGTAGTGAGGTGGGTGTCAAGCTCTTCTCCCAGGGGACAAGTAACAGGGTGAAACAACCTCAAGTAGTGCCAGGGGAGGTTTAGATTGGATATTAGGAAAAACTTCTTCACAGAAAGGTTTGTAAAGCATTAGAGTGGGCTCTTAAAAACAAACAAACCAAACAAAAATATTAGGGCGAAATTTCAAAGTCCATAGAAAGACAGGGGGGAGATGAAGGAAGTGAGGTGGAAAAACTCCAGTATCTCAGTGCTGGATGGAAACAGAGATGTGGAAAGCAGTGTCTTCTTTCATCACAGATGTGCATTTTTTGGTAGAGAAATAAATAGAATTTCTTTTGAAATTTCCTCCTTTGATTTCCAAGTTCTCTGCAATCAAGGCAGTTTTAACCATCAGCATTTCAGGGCAGAAGGATGAAGAACAGTGAGGTTAAGAGGCCTTGTCCAATGTCACCCAAGAAGTTGGTGTCATCTCCAGGAATAGCTTCCCATGGCTGGCCCTGTGCTGGGACACAATGCTGCTATAAAGAGAGGAGCTTACTGTGCATCTGTGGTACAGCCTGCAGCTGCAGAGAGCATTCAGCATCTGAGAGTGTACCAGCACACATCATCTAAACATAGAAGGGAGGGAAGAAGTCAAGTGATAAAACCTGCTTCTTTGTAACCTCTCCCAGGGAAACAGCAAATCAAAATTTTTATCGTAGGTGGTGGCACTACCGCTCCTAAAAGCTGGAGTCAAGCAGTATCTGCAGGAACAAAAAGGAGCAACACTGTGTAGAAATCTCAGTAGATATCAGGTGTATATTCTGGTTCGAATGTTCTCTTTCTAGCAGGACAAAAACATCTCTAAAATTATTGATACTATATCATTATGATGAAGGCATCATTGCCTCAAAACCTTCTGCAGGAATTAGAGATTAAGATGTTTAACAGACAAATGCAGACATTAGAAAATAAAATCTTGTGCTCGGTGACAAATTGCAGCCACATGGTCACAGTTTGGCATTGCTGAACTTCCCATGCCCAGAAAGCAGAGTATCAGCACGGAGCAGGCAGTGCAGAACTGCCTGGGTGGGGTGCACAGTGCATTGTGGTCACACTGAGAGAGTGTGTTCAGATTCCTGAGGAGTGCTCATTTCCTTTAATGAGAGATTAAATAAACTGTCTCTGCTACATCTTCTCAACCTACCCAAACTCTTCTAATTGTTTTTTGATTCTTCTTTTTCCTACAAGATTAATTTCTCTCCAAGTGTCTTTGGTGGGCAGTGAAATGGGGTGACAGCTCTCCAGTTGCAGGAGACAGGTTGTTCCACAGCAAATGAGACTCTCTCCTCAAAGCAGGTGATTTTTCTTTATTCAACACAACTGTTTGCAAATCTAAACCCTTCTGCTTTATCCTCTGTGCAATCACACACTTTTAATTAAACGAAGATGTAGTTATTGAAGGCATGCCATGCTTTTGTAACATGTGAATGTAGAAAATAGAGCCTTAGCAAGAAAGAAACTGCTTTTGGATATGAGTTATGTTAAAGGTGCTACCATGCAATCCGTCTGTGGGATAATTTTCTTGATACTTATGCATGAAAGAAATCTAAATGCTGCTCCTTCAACACCATTATGCCAGCAAAATCTCTATCAAATTTCCCTTTGAGTCTTCAGGCCAGTGCCATCTTATTTCTGTGTCTTACACAGGGATTTTCTTCTTTTGGAAGTGTCTGGTGTTTCGTGTTGTGGCCACGCTCGGGCCAGCAATGCCATCCCTTAATCACATTACCAAACTGGCACAAAGGAAAAGGAAAAATGTAATGCAGGTTTTTGGATGAGAGTCCTGAGATGGAGATAAAGCACTTCCTGGCTCCCTAATGGCTTTATTCCTTTTCAAGGGGAAAAATATGCTTTTATCAGCTTTGAAGGTCAGGTGGTGAAATGCAGAGGTTAAGCAGTTTTATTTTAATTTTGGATGCAGTATCAGAAATTCCCATTCAGGGGCTGGGTAGAGCAGCACAGGCAGCCTCTTCTGCCTGTTTCAGGATCTCTGCTCTGGAACACAACTCAGGATATCGAATCACAGAATGGTTGGGGTTGGAAGGCACCTTAAATATCACTGAATTCCAACCCTCTGCCATGGGCAAGGACACCTTTCACTAGATGAGGTTGCTCAAATCCTGAGGATGTAAGGAATTCTGTTCTTTCTCCTGTGGTGCTCTCTTACCGGGCTGTGTATGCAGACATGAAGAAAAAAATTGTGTCTTTTGCCTCCCAATTGCCTTATAATACTCTGTTATCTTTTGTGTGTGTGTCTGTTTTTCTGTTCTGTATCAAATAAGCTCCCCCTCTCCTTTTTGTGTAATGAAATGTTTGTAGTCCTGATTGAGCTGCATCAGTGTAAGTTTTCTGTCATTTCCTGACCTGTCTGTTACCTCAGCTCTTCTCAGCTGGGACCTCCCCTTTGAGGGGCAGAAATTCAGGTGAAATCCCACAACTGCTCATAAACAAACCAAAAAAACACAGCCTGGTAATACAGCAGGTTTGTTGCTTTCCACATTGGATTTCTGTCCACTTAAAAGCGATCAAAAACTACAAACAGGTGTAGCTGGATTAAAGCTGCAGAATTTGAGCTGCAGTTTCTTAGCACTGCAGTTGCTTCCTTTGGGGGATATGTAGCACTGGGGCTGGTGGAGGGTGTGCAATCCCTCTGTTCTCCCTGCTGGACTCGGAGATGGAGTAAGGGAATCATCTGGCACCTGCCTGAAATTTGGGAGTTCACCTTGTTCTTCTGTCCTGCTACTGAATTCTGTGTTGTGATGAACAAATCTCTTGAGTCCCTTTATTTGTCATGGGTTACTCTGTTAATGTGACAGCACTAAAGCATTTAATGAGACTGAATCTGTTGATGACTGTGATGATAAGGCCTGTATAAAGTCACTGTTATGGCCAATCTGTTGTTACTACTTTGGAATTAGGCCAGTGATTAGAGATTGCAGTTGCTCTTCCTGGATTTAACACCAGCAAGGACTATGGCAGTAAAATAACCTTTTTTAAATTCATTTTGGTTTCCCTGCTGCCCCTTATGCTTTGACACTCTGGGTGTTCTATTTGCTAAGCCATTTCTCACTAAGCTTTCGATCTGTTCCTCCACTCCTAAATGTATAGTGCAAAATCCATAGCTGGGAAGGACACCTTCTAGTCAAGGAGCAGTGTATTTTAGAAGGGATTTCTCTGCTCCTTTTTAAAGCAGCCTGTGATTGCCAACAGGCTTTGCAAACTTAGGCAAGCTGGCGTTGTAATAGATGGCTTATCTTGCTCTGGGAATGACCCACAGGTTCCTTTGATTATCTTCCCATTTTTTGTGGGTGTCTGAGCATTGACTCTTGGCTCTGTCTGGGAGGTTCAAGACTCTCTCATACAATTAACCAACTCATCTTCAGTCAACAGTTCTTGTTCTTGTGCTGCAGGGAAGATTCCAGCCATTTTACAGCTGACTCATGACTGTGTTTATGGGTCAGTATGAACAGAAAAGGAGGAAAAAAATTAAGAAGCAGGGATAAAAAGAGAGAACATTTGGGATTGACCCGATCACGTGACCTATCCTATTGCAATACATTCTGCTTATTGCAGCTGACCCTGCCCATGGCAGTTTGTGTGATAGTTGAGAATGATCCTGGGCTTGAACAATAGTCTGTCACAGTTCTGCTGTGCCAGGGAGTAGGGAAATTGCTGTAATCTGGAGGAGCTGTAGAACTTGAGAGCCAGGTGTGCTGGGTGATGAGGCAGAGCAGAGCTGAAGGCACCGCTGGGGCCACACCTCTGGAATTGTTTCATCCAGGACTCCTGGAGCAGCACAGAACCTGTGCTTGTCCTCAGAGACGTCATCCTTGTAACAGCTTACACTTAGAGCAGGGCTAAACAGCTCTCTTTTGGCTGGTGTGGCGTGTTTGGGTTTTTAAATAAGATTATTGGACACCTCTTAGAAAATCACTAACAAATGGCACCAGTTCCACTCACTGGAAGGCACCAGTGGCTTCCTTTACCTGAAGAGTATTCACAGCAGAGTTGGACCCTCACAGAGCCCCAGGGGTGCCACACAGGCTTTGCATTCTCAAAAACGTACTCTGACCTGAAGAATCTGCTGTAATTTATAACCCATCCTGACAATACAGAATGATTTATAGGCAGATTGGACCTGGGAGGGCAAAGCAGAAGCAGCTCAGAAATGAAAGTAGTGCTGATAATAAAGGAGAGTTCTGTTTTTGCCTTTGGGGTAGGGTACTTGAAAGTTGTCATGTTTTTTTGTCATGGTTCATCTACGTTTTAATCTGTGCTCTGTGGAGAGAATCTTTAGTTAGAAGCAGAATGGGGTTTTTTTTTTCTGAAATTCCATAGATTTCTGTATCAGCCTCTACTGTTTCCACTGAGATAATTCTGTATTAATGAGGTTAACTGGAAGTGCAGTTGTGCAAATTCAGATTGTCTGCACTGTTCCCCAAGGAGTCTTTTAAAGTTGGGCTTTGGATCTCTCTGGCTATCCTAAAGCAAACACTTTAAAATATTCTGAAAACTCGGGGCAGGTTTCTGTGTTGGTTTCCTTTCTTTGCTTCCAGCATTCAGCTGGTTGTGATAACAGAGCAGGGAGGAAAGGAAGAGGCAGCCCTTGGAAATGAAACAGGAGAATATATAGATTAAGAAAAATCAAGAGCATTTGAATCTCATTAAGGCTGTGCGGTTCTGAGTCTTTGGGTTTCCTCAGCAGGAGGAAATCTGGGTGATTCTGTAGACATTTGAAACAGCAAATTCTCCTTTCAGGACAGTGTGTGGTATTTCATTTCTACAGTTCCACTTACCTTCATCTGATTCCCGTTCAGAGTATGATACATTCCTGCCTACTTCAGGCATTTCAGAATGAGTCTCAGACCCCCCACAATCATTTTGAGCATAATTTTTTTGACAGTGTATATTCAGGGATTTTTTGACTACAGGTATTTTACATGCTCAGGCACTGTCTGCCCAACTACAAGGTTTAGAAATGTATTTTTAAAATTACAGTTGGTTTTCTGGCATATTCATAGAGCATTTCCAGTGTATTGAGGGAAACACAAGATACCACGAAATGCAGATCATCGTGACTCAGCAGCAGCATCCATAATCTTCAGGTTTACTACAGAAAGTGACAAAATCTCCTAAATTATTTCCAAAGCAACCCTCATGGCCCTGAGGAGCAGCTGCTCCAGCTGCAAATGAAGCACCATGGAGAACAGCTCATGCTCTTTTCATAGAAGGTTTTTCCAAGGAGGTTGCCTGCACTCCTGAGGACATGAGGGGTTTGCTGCATTCACCCTTTTTATGGTATTCCCTGTACTGTGCTTATTTTTATGTTCAGGTAGGAGAATGCCTCTTCACCCACTACTGTGCTGCAGAATAATGTGCCTCACAGTTGGCCTCTCCAGCTGTTGCCCTAAATTGCCAAACAAATAGAGCTTTTTAGCAGCATCTAAATAGATGCCCCAATCATGCCCATTTTTCTTTCATTATTTTCTCAACTGGGGTGTTTATCTGAAGGTCATTTCATGTGAACATCATGTAGGATCTCAGGGGCTTGTGATGGTGGCTGGAATTAAGGTTGGAAATGGCCAGCTGCTTCCTGTCGCGTTGGTTTGAGTCTTCTTGAACCATTTCCCAGAAGTGAGGATTGCTGTGTTTATTAGCAGTTTGCAAACAGCAAAAAGTGAATCACAAACAAATGAATAAGGAAAGAATATATAGAATCAGACAATGAGTTGCCCTGGATTGGACCAGTTGAATCTTCAGTTGTTTGAGAGTGTCTGTGTATTGAGTGACCTGGCACTTCAGCAAAAAATCTGAGTTCCTTAGAAAATGCTGTTGGGAAGATGGAATTTTTCATTTGTAAAGGACATTACCCTGAGAATTCTGACACACTGAGGATATGATGTGTACTAGTTAATAGCCCAGTTCAAACTCCTTCATCACTGACCCTAATGTTAATAAACTAAAAACCCAATGAGGATCTGTTTCTGTTGTAAGACACCAAACTCTCTCCATGGATGTAATGTTAATATTCAGTCTGTGGATTGATGAGTGATTGACAGGGTACTTTTGAGGATTTACTTTAAGGGTTGTGTACAGGCTTTCAGGGCAAAGCTGTTAACCATAAATCCTTTTGAAGACACAGAAAAAGGGTGCAGCCAATTCTCTTAGTGTCTGCCTCAAAGACTTGGTATGTCAAGAGTACAACAAGCCCAGCACCACTAACTGTTTCCTGAGTTCACACATACCTTGTTAGAGCACTGGACTCTCAGCAAGGCAGGGAAGGCTTCATGTGGGAGCTGCACAGATTTCTCACTGCTGTGGGAGGTGAGCTGCCCACAGAAGTCTAGTGATTATGCTGCAATACCCTGTTGACACCAAATGTTAAAGAAGAATCCCAAACTGATGAATTTCTGCTTGTCTCAGATGGATCCAGAGGATCTTATGCCTTGCAAAATGCCTCTGTTTCTCCAAAGGGTTCCACAATTGGCTGGATGGCCACTGAGCACAGCAAGTTTTCCCTAATACCTTTACAGCCAGGCAAAGGGGACGTGAAATGTGCTGTGACTGGGAGAATAGCATTGTATGTCAACTCAGGCAGCTTGAAAGAGGTACAAATGACTACTTTTGTAGTGCAGGATCATGGCTGGGGGGTTTATTTTTAAGTATCAGAATGATATAGGGGTAAGGTGGGGGCAAATCCTCCTCCCAGTGCTTTCTCATTTGGAATTTCAGGCACTTTTTCCCACTTTTATAGCAGCAGTGTATCATATTTACAATATCTAGCATTTCAAGGTTAGATGGCAAGGTGTTGAGTCAAGAAAAAATTGCCTTCCCAGGGATACTCAAATATTTCAGTTCATGTTTGGAAGACAACATTGATGTGCTGCTGGTTGATTTCGTTTCAGAAATGGACAACACAATGATTCATCTGGACAGAGTCAAAGAGCTGATCTCAACCTGAGTGCTCACTTCTCAAACATAGCCTATGATCAGATGTCTGAGTGCAGGCAAGGCATTTATTTATATGCAGTGCTGCTTCTGGAGGCTTTCAAGGTTTTTTTGGCCAGTCTGTTTCAAATGCAGTATGATGCTGTGTTTTGGGTGCATGTCAGCAGGCTGAGAGTCCTCATCAGGATTTCCTGTGTATAGTTTTCTAATGCAGCTACATGGCTGTGTCTTCACACTTATTGTAGGAATTAAAGCAAGAAACCAGAGCAGACAGCAAATTACTGGCTGTTGCTGGAGGGTACTAAAAGTTGGTTTCCTATGCAGTAGTCTTTGAGAGGAAAACACCTTTGGGCTTTTGTGGCCTGGAGAAGAGGAAAGGAAGCCCAGACAAGTTGTAGAATTTATGTCCTTGAAGAATTTCAAACTCCAAAAGCCCTGAGCAGCCTGCACTGACCTCAGTGTTGAGTCTGCTTTGAGGAGGCGACAGGAATAGATGTCTCCAGGGTCCCTGAACCTGTGTTGTTCTGTGGAAACATTACTAGTAAGAAAGGAGATGTGCAGAAGGTTGAGGGGGAACGTGAGTATAGATGTACAAAATCACTATGAGAGCATAAAACTAACTGTGATCAAATACAGATCACTTAAGTACTGTTTGTCTTAATGCATCATCTTCTCTTTTGCTAATTAGTATAGAAAGTAGATCAGCAAGTCAGACCAGGAATTATCAGTGACTTCTGCAAATAATTCTGACCCTTTCTTGCTTTTCATCTGTGATACAATGGCTGTTGGCTGCCACAATTCCATCCTTCCTCTAATCTCTGTTACTTGTCAATAGAATTTAAAATGCCTATAAAGATTTCATGATCTCGGTGTGCTCTCTGTGGTATTCTGTGTTTGTAACTTGAAGCAGTTCTGTCTAGAACACAACATTCCCAGCACATCAGGAGTCTCACTTTGCAGCACAAGAATGACAGGCTTTTGTCTCTCTGCAGAGCCCTTGAGATGCTGGTCCTTAGCTCTCCAGGGCTTAATCTGTCACAGAGTTCCCAGTGTTGGAGGGCTCTCCAAAGCACCTGCACACCTTGACCCCTCTCTTGCAGCCCCCCGGCTGTCGTGCAGGCTCCTCATCCCTTGTGGCTTGGCCAAGGGGTGTCATTGTGGTTTGTGCTGCTCTTGGTGGCCTCAGCTTGATTTAGGCTGTTGCAATTTCAGGTGTGCTCCGTTGCTTTGAGTCACTGATGGCAGAGTTGGGTGACTGTAATTGCCTTCTTGCCTTTAACATTTGCCAGCAGTGATTTCAGGAAATTCAAAGGAGACATAAACAAGTAAACATGACAACTATGTTATTGTAAATAAACATGCTGTAAAAGGCCCATTGTATGTTTTATGCCTTCAATATTGGTGTTCCTTCCCAGTGAGGGATATTTTGCCCCATGATATTTACTACTTCTTTTTGACTATAAATAGTTGTTATGTTGGTTTCTGCTCATATTTATATATTCACATCTTGAAGCAAGACATATATCAGATAAAGGCATAGACACCTGGCCTGATTCTGTTATGATTAAAATAAAAATTAGGCTAAATGATGTATTTTTAATACCAGTGGAAAATTTGGAAGCAATTGTGAATAGACTAAGAAAGTATTCAGAGGAAAATTAATACTTTCAAGGGAAAAATAATAGCTTAAATTTAAACCTCCAGAAGTTAGGAATTATTTTATATATAACCTATAAAACAGATCCATAAAATTGCTTTTCAGGTGATAATACCTTTTCTAAGAATAAAGTGGAATTCAGACTGTGCTGCACTCTTTGCAAACAATAATAACTTCCAAATTTTTTATTAGGCAGCATTATAGTGACTTTTGATTAAAAATTAAATGTACTCTTTTAAGCCTTAGCAGCTCACCTCTGTGGCATTTAAAGTCATGTTCATGCTTATGCTACTGCAAGGGCAGACCAGTGCATAGAATGTGAAACACCTTGGATGCAGGGTGAGAAAACAGCAGAGGAAAGGCTGAACCTGCCGTTCCCAGTCCTTGGCTCCAGCCGCCCCATGTGGCCCTTCCCTCCCCTGTGGGGCAGGGAGCAATTCGGAGCTCAAAGGGTGCCAACTGCGCCCTCCTTGCAGCACTTGGATCACTGTGGCTGTTGTGCCTTCCTTGCATAAAGCTCTGGAATTGATTGAGACAGTCAGTATCTTCTTGCACCCCAAGCTGTCAGTCTCGGTCCTGCAAATTTACTTTTTAGAGTTTAACTATCAAATTTTACAGGGATTGAAAGCTTTTCCTGTTTAAAAATGCTTTGTGCAAATATAAATATCATAACATCTTATTAGAACAAATGTTTTTTCTTTAGATTTGCTTTAGAAGGTCGGCAACCAACACACACTCATCACTATCCTATTTTTCTGTGAAGCTGTGCTGAATTGTGCTTTAAATTATCCCATCTTCAAAGTGGTGTTCCTTTTTTATCAGTTGAAAAACCTTTACCAGCCTCGTAAGAGTCCTTGAAGCAGTTACCTTTGAGCAATTACACTGGATTGTTATAAATTTTCCATATTGTTTTTATTGCCTCTCTGAAGCGATCTGGGATTTTATATCCCTCCTTTTTCATAGGATCTGGTTCTCCTGACAGATGCTTGCTTACATCTCCCAGGAGCTCTAATGAGAGCCAGGCATATGTCTGGTTTGGAGACTAGACCTCCTTATGCTCATATTGCATTTATTCTTTTTGCTTCCCAAACCTTCTGTGAAGTTAAAGAAGAGAACTAGGGCAGCCTCGTTCCATTCCGAGCTGTCCTTTTCCTTCACTCCTTTTTTGAAGTCTCATCTTCAGTGAATTGCAAATTAGTGAGACTAGTTTGTACTTACATTTTAACTCCTGGAAGAGTATTTCCTACCATTTTAAAAGTTCCAAATAAGAACAGAATAAGAGGCTGCACTTCAGGATTAGATGTAGAACTCATCTTTACTAGTCTGGAGTGGAAGGCTACTGTTTTTACAGGTTTCTGTGTACCTGCTGGTTTCCTTGCCTTTCTCCTCCCTTCCAAGCATTAAGCAGCCATTGAGGAGATGAAATTATATGACTGGTGAGGACTCAGAGACTCATGGAATCCCAGAATATCCTGAGTTGGAAGGGGTCAGTGAAGTCCTGTGAAGTGCTGTGGTGGGGCTGAGACACAGGAACAGTCCAGCGTGTGGCAGAGCTCATTCCATATGGGGGTCTTGTGAGAGCTGGGGCTGTGATTTAATCCTGCCTTTATCTCTCCTCTAAGTGCTTCTGATATTATAGTAGTTGCAAGAAATCTAATTAGCTAATGCTTCTACACGGTGTTCAGATCTTAGATAAAAGCCCACCTACACAAAGTGCCAAGAAATAGTTTGTAAACTTTGGTGATGCAGGGTGCCTGAGATTGAGATGGTTTGGGATGATGGAGTGACTTCCAGTTTTCAGTTTTATGTGTTTGCCTAGTAAAAGGAGTAAATAGCTGCTAATTAACGTGGGCTGTTCATTTTTCTGTCCTAAAAGCCTTTCTTTATGCAATGCGTTGTTGAGACTGTCAAGAACTGCTTCTAAGTCAGATCTATTTAAAGGATAGTATGTGCTAAGCTTTGAGTATCAACTCAAAAACATCAAGCTAAAAAATCCCCGTAATGATGAAAAGGTAGGGAAAATTCATCCCTTACTTTTCAGTTCTGTGTGCCTGAGTTCAAATCCTGCCTCAGCACAAAAGCAAACAACACTTTGCCACTCAGCTTTGGGGAGATTGTGCATTCTCTGTGGTTGGAAGTGTCAGCTCCAAAGGCTTGTTGAGAAACTGGATTGCTTGGCTGTAATGCACTCTCCCATTAATGCAGAAATTCATTAAGAAACTAGATGGGAAATGCAAAGCTTCTGCGCTACTTAAACCCCCTAATCCTATTTTGAAGACTTAAATGGTGAACAGGCTTCAGCCTGGTGGTGTGTGAGGGAGGGAGTTTCACTGGAGGTGAGATAAAGTGCCATCAGAAACAAAACAGGCCGGGCTTACTCTAGTAGTGCAGTTCTGTACCATGCATTGAGCTTATCCCATCCTCTAATGCAGGCGGGAAATGCACCATTCTAAAGCATTTTTGGAAATGTCACATCATCCAACTACATTCCCAAAATATTTGATGTTGGCACACTAAAAACCTTGGATCTCTATCTTCTATAAGTTGCCACAGGACTGACAGCTTCATAGATAGAGAAACTTGCAGAGTGAGAGTGAAAATTACCACGTCAGTATCTGTTGTAACCAAAAACAACAAGTAAATATTCTGGACAGATAAAGCTATCAGAAAGCTCAGCTTTCACTATTTGTTTGTGTCTGGGATTGCACAGGTGGCTTGGGAAGTGCCTTTGATCTGGAATTCTTTATCTGTTTACGTGGCTGTAGAGTACAATGAAGGAAACCTTTAAGTTTAATCAATAATATTCAGACATTTCATAGCTGGAGTGGTGTTGCTTAAACTCTGTCATTTACTTGCTCTTTGGCCTTTGCTTGGAGAGTCCAGCAACACGAGATCCTTCCTGCTGTCAGTGGACAGATTCCCAACTCAATAATACAAACCAGTCACTTGGTAAAATTAGATTTCATGGTGTACAAGACAGCATGGGAAAGGAAATCAGGTGTAATGCACTCTGGTCCTTTATTTTCAATTTACTCACTGGGTGACCTTGGCTAAGTCATTCAGCCTTTTTGAGCTACCTGCCCTCTACAGTACAGTGGTAGCATGGCTTGGACCATAAACAAAAATGCTTGTCCTGCCTGCAAGTGCTACACCTTTGATAATCATCTATAAATAATATTAATATGGATCATATTTGAATTAGAACCTTAGCAATGGAAAGTCAGCATCACCACCAAGGATCACCTGCACTCCAGTCCCCTCTCCTTTTTATTTATATGCATTGGATTTATCAAGCACCTTCAGGTAAGACAGAAATGCTGAAATGCACAAATGCCTCTTGATATACCCTCCAGCTCTCTGCTTGCATTGCTGCTTCCTGCTGAATCAAAAAAAATGAGGTATCTGTGGGCATTTTATCCGTGCTGTATGCTCCTGATTTTCCTTGTTCCATGCTATTTATGCAATCACACAGCATTTGATGAGAATATGTCAATCTCACGCCAGGGTAATGGACATTCCATTACTTTATCTCTGCAGACATTGTTGAAAACACAAAGTGTAAAATCTGATTCATTACCCGGATTCTCGGAAGGGAACAGGACATTAATCTCAACTTGGCTTGTTAAATTTTGTTGCTTGTTGTCTCCTTCATTTAATTAATTATATTTCTGCTTCTGATTCAGAATATCTGCTCGTGTCCTTTCAGACAGGGATGTGTACCCATGGAATTCTGGAGTTTATGCAAAACACTGTTTGCTTTCTAAACATCTACAGAACAGATTTTTTTTTCTACTTTGCAATTCACAAGACACGTTTGCTGATGTTAATGATTCCCTCAGACACCACATACATGTACGATATAAACACAAGCTCCTGGTGGGAATCATCAAGTAGGTTGCATATTAGATATTTCTTGAGGAAACTGATACTACCAGTAAAAAGGGGGGGAGGATATCACTTTTCTGGGTTTTTTTTACAGCCAGTGAAAAAAGAGCAAGAAGGTGTAACAGAAGAGCTAAAATAAGACATTGTGGTGTGTACTGCAGGTCTAAGTGGTTTGATGTTGTATCAGGCAGGTTTGTTGCAAAACATTCCTGTTCTGTAGCATTTCAGAGGCTCCCAGTTCTCTCCCTGCTGTCTGGGTTTTCAATCAGCCACTCTGTAAGTGTGAAACAAGAAACCCGAATGCACTTTCCTTTGGAGCTGTTGACATGTGAGTTGGAAATCAAAACAGACTCAGTGGAAGTGAAGCTGTTTGCTTGGGCATTTTTTAACCGGGCAGACCCACTGCATCATTGTTTTCAAGAGGAAAAGCCCTCTTGAATGTCACGACTTTTGAAGTGGGATTATTTTTTTCCAGGTTGTTCAGGTTTAGACTTGGGGATGAGAATGGAAGAACATAAATTTTTACTGAGCATAAGTCAACTGCATTGCTTGTCCAGGACCTTGCATCAAAGATGGTCAAATGTACAGGTAATCTCAGTGCCTGAGGCTCTTCTGTAGCCCTTGTACTTAGAGTGTTTATCAGTGCTCTGCCCTAAAGCTCTGGCCTGAAAGCCTGCACCACAGCTCGGGGGCAGCTCGGGGAATGCCATAGGAACAGGGGAAAGGAGGGCAGAGAACTGCCCAGAGCAGCAGAGATGCCAAGAGCTTGAGAGCTCTGTGCCTTTGAATCCTGGAGCAAAGCTGCAAAGGCCTGGGACGTGCCAGGGGGAAGGTTGAAATCGATACACACTCCTGAAGATGGGTGTGTTTGCCTGTCTGTGCAGGGCTAATAGCCAAAGAGCCAGGCTGACCCCCCTCACAGCTCCTGAATGAGCCTGGAAACGAGCTCACTGCAATTTGTACACTTGTAAGGCAGCACCTGCTGTGCTTCTTCACACCACTGGTGCTAAATGTTCACAATTTCCTGAGGAATTTCAGCCTCAGTGATTATTTTAATAGGAGCATCCTCTGCTGCAGTTGTGGGATGGCAGGAGCACTGGAACTTCCCATTATAAAATATTTCAAGCCCTTATATTTACAGAGGGAATTTCACCAACAACTTGAAGGATGGATTCATATGAGGAGAACTTGTGGAGTTCTTTTTATTTCCTTCCACCTCATGGTTTTAGGGATCCCAGATGATTGTGTTTTGAACAGTTGAGATTAGCAATATTATAAAAAAATGTCTGGGGGGTTTGGGTGCCTCTATTTTAGACCACCCCCTGTGAAACACTTTGCAAGAACACGTGCACTCATGCCATGGTTTCAGTTTTATTAGAAAAATGGCAATACCAGAAGAAAATCTCTCGCCTAAGGCATATTCCATATGTTACTGCTCAGTGCTTTATTTTTCAGGCCTGCAAGAGAAAAATGCACTTATTCCATTAATAAAGCTCTTGACTTAAAGTGCAGTTCTGCCCTGGAAAAAAGAGAAATGTGGAGTTCTAAGTTGGTTTTCCATCAATAGCTTCTCCATTAATTTTTTTCAGATTACAAATGAAAAGGTGGTGCTATTTTTCAGGCTGTGAGCCCGTGGGCCTCAGCCTTGTCCATGCAAGCAGCCTTTCCATTCCCATATGGAAGTCACAATACTGGGCACAGATCAACTCTCTGGCTTCTTTCTGCCTCTGCAAGGTGACTTCATGTTTTTATAAGGTTCATGTTATTTACTGCTGCGATGAAGCCTCTTTTTACATGTATATAGAGGGCAAATCCTAATAATTGAAATATACTCTGCGTGCTCAGCTCAGGGAATACAAACACTCTTTCTCTGCTGCTCTCCCCTCGTTTGACTCCACTTGTAAAAGTTTTAATACAAATGTAGAAATGCAATTCTGTTCTTTTAAACCCCTCTCTCATCCTGTAATGATTTCATAAAACCTCCTGGTTCTCAACTCTCTGCCTTATCATTAAAAAGTAAATCTCCCACTCCCCCGGCAGGAGGGATTTATTGCCTTGGTGAACCTCCCATTACCCTGGGCATTAGGGCGGCTCAGCTCCCACTCCTTGTTTTTACCAGGAGCTTTAGACAAACGTCACGAGCCAGCAGAGGATCCAGCATGCACCAGGGAAGATGCGTTCATCCCCAGGCCTTAAGCTGTGCGAAGAGCAGAGGTAGAAATAAAAAAGAAAAAAATAGGTCATTGCTCTTCCAAATGCCACCCTTGCAAACAGAAGCGGAGAAATTCCAGCTAGGAGGGCTGCACGAACAAACATCTGTTTTCAAATAAATGCCAAAGTATTGAAGGAGTTTGGGAGTCAGCGTGAGAAGCGAACACTTTGAGGGGGGGAGAAGGAGTAGAAGCAGGTGGCAAGGGGTGGTGGTTGTTTACTGCTTCATTTGCAGTAAAATCTTTTTTAAAATTGCCGATGTAATGGGATTGGAGTGGGGCAAAGGTTCTTGAAAATCAGTAAAATTGGATTGAGAGAGCAGGTTGGTAGTGACAGACTAAATGAGATGACAACTAAAAGCATACTTCAGTAGCTGTGTGGCAGCTGGGTGATGGAGCCAGCCCTTCAGTCCAGCCCTGGATCTCAGATACATCTGATCAGCACTAGAGAGGTGTCCTAAATATTCACATCCAACTGAAGTACTTAATCCAGCATTAATTTTGAGATTTTCTTTTTACACTTTCCACTGCTCTTTTTCTATAACAACAATTACACCTTTGAAATGGTTTGTCTCATCTCATTTTTTCACTTTTTATATGCTGAAAGGATGGCCTTAAAATTTCCTAATAAACTATAAAATGTCCTTGTGGCATATGACATAAAATGAAGTCACAAATGATCTCGTGCACTGGCTCACTGCTGTGGGTGGGTCAGTATTACACCACAGTGATACTGGCTTCTTGCAAGGCTGGCACACTTCCTGCATGTCAACTGCAAAGCAGCTTTGCTCCATGCAATGCATCTGTACTGGTAGTATTTATTCAGTTTAGTGGTTCTCCATGCTGAAAATCAGCACCCACTCTCCCTGTGATGACAGAAACAACAGGGCTCTGGGATTGTGATAAATTTTCAGCTCCACGTGCAAATAGATTATACCTTGAGTAGTTTGATCCAAACAAAATCAGTTTGTGATGTGAATTTTTCTCTTTCTTCTCCCTTTAGAAAACCCTTTTGGGGTATGAACTCTCTAATAATGCATTAGCATGGCAGCATAGCAGAGCTTTTCTCCCGAGGCTGCTGTTTGTGCTAACAGTAATGATACAGTCCAACCTCTGGCCTCGTTTGGGCTGCCTTATCACCTCTGTGTTGGCTCAGAGTTTGCTCACACTGACATGGTTGCATTTGCATTAAACTCAGCACTGTGAGCATTAAAGCAGAGCATGTAGGGGTGCATATTATAATTGCATTTATGTGATGTTTTCTGACACAGTCAATAGTGCTGAGAGCTAATAAACATCGCCAGCTGCAAGTTCCCAGGGACACTTGGGCTGGAGCAGGGAGCAGAGGACCTGGTGATGGATGGGGGGAGGACTTTAATTATAGAAAGGACTATAATTTTAAGGGAGCTTAAGGTACTAAAAGCCTGACCTGATTTTCATCCACGGCAAGGCAGACTCAGAGCTGGCTCTGAATTATGTCTGCATGAAACTTCTGTGGCTGAGAACAGGCTTAGCACCTGATGACCAGTCTTGTCCCCTTTAACAACAGTAACATGAGCTGTGTCAGGCCTAAAGGACACGAGATTGAGAACATCAGTGTCTTGCTTGACTGAAATACGTGTGAAATTTTGTAGAAAGATCTGTAAGACTGAGTAATTTGTCTCTCCCCTGGGGTACTCCAAGTGTGAAAGTGTCTGCTGCTCACAAAAAAAACAAATGTATAATTGCGTGATCAGTTGATGAAATCAAAGTGAAATTGCTGGCAGCCTTCTCCCTGCCCTCCCTATGTTTTTCTAGCATTAACATTCTAGCTTTGTCACCTCTGATCAGGGGAAGATAAATCCTTCCTTTTGTATGGAGCAGGAACACTTTCCCTCAGTACATAGAATAATGGCCTCTTCTGTATATTATTCATATTCCTCTCTTTGTACTTGTCATTTCTCTATATCCTTGGTTGCTGTATACCCCATAACTCTTGGTGGTTTTATCTAAGACCTTTCAAATAAGGAAGTAAATGGCTTAGGAGATGGGGAGAGGTTTGCTAAGCCATTAAAGAGACTGGCATATGCAGTGTGCAAGTCCCATAACATCACCCTCCGTGGCTGCCAAGCAGCTTCTGGTAGTGCTGAAATATCCCTCACAGCAACAGGTTGTTCTATAACAAGGGGAACTCTGTAAACCAACTTTTTTTCTCAGCTGTTTCTAGAGGTACTTCACAAAATAGCATAGAAATGGAGCTCAGAATAGAATGTGCAGCAACCTTGCCAGTCCTGAGCACTGTGACATTAGAAGGGAGCGGCAGGGGAACATATAATCATAAATTAGTGATCTTTTTGTGCAGTGTCTGCTGTCTGAGCCATTGTGATGTACTCCTGGCATTTCCAACCTTATCTCCACAGCCTAAGACTTGTGTCTTGTGACAGCTTTGACTGTAAACAGGAATTGGGAGGCAGGTTGGGGAGGTTAAAGGGCACAGTGGAGGTTCTGCAGCAGCACTTGCAGACTGGCTGCAGGGGATGCTCTGGGTGTGCTCACCTGTCCATGCACATGGTCGCCCAGCGTTTCTTCTGCAGTGTTGTTAGTCTGATACAGGCACTGTTGGGAGGAGCTGCCTCAGCATTTTCAGAAAACAGAGCCTTTGTTTCTGCTGAAGCCTCTGCAGCCCTAAATCAGGTGCTTGTGTTGTGCCCTGTCATTCGCTGTTTAGGTCTGTATGAGTTTCTGCCACATCAAGCTGAAACAAAATGATTTTCATCCCTGCAATAGCTGGCTGTAGTTAGCTGAATTGAGATGACTTTTGGGGAGAGTCATCAAGGGGGAAAAAAGAGACTCCCCAGGAGATGATAAAGGGAATGTGACTCAGGCTGATTTGGAATCCTCGCAAAGAAAAAGCCATAAACACAATGAGACTTACAAATGTATTGATCCATTTTATCTCATAGGTAGTTTTTCTTGTTTTAAGTATATCATGACTTTAATATCTGCATCCAGGAACAAGCTGTTGCCTCTGGCTTTCACCGGCAGCTGGTTTTCTTTTGATACATCCCAGAATCTTCCTGCTGATTCCTGTGATATGTCAGAGGAGCTCAGCAGTTTGTTGCCCTCTCAAGGTTTTGCTCTGTTCGTTATGGCTTCGAGAGTTCCCAGTTGTCTTCAAATACAGCCATAGCCTCAAAAAAGTTTTTTAAAAAGTGTCCTTAAATCCAGCAAGAGAAGTCATCTTTCTAACAGTGTATCCCAGAGTCAGAAATAAGGTGGCCTGAGGAGGAGCAGGGAATTTATTAAGAAGGACAGTAGGTGCAATCCCGAGCTGGGAACATAGTTTCTCCACTAAAGACTCGTGAAGGAGCTGAGAGAAAGGGTTTTTTTCATTTAACATAGCAAAGGCTTTTGGACAGGAAAACTTGTCAGTCTGGAGGACTCCTCATAGTCTGTGTTTTTATCGTCTGGCAGCCTCAGTGAAGTAGCCACGAGGCCATGCTTATGGAAACATAAGCGTTTGGTTTTGGAGAACAAAGTAAAATAAATACATTTGCACTGTGATGTGACACAACTGCTAACCCAGGTCAGACAAATAAGAAGCTGAAGATCTAGGGCTGCATTCAGGGTGCCCTTTCAGTGCAGCCAAAGGAGAGGAGGGATGGATGGGTTGAAATGAGGACTGTTAACCCAGGGGTGACTTGACTGATTTAGTCAAATTTCTAAAAGAAAGAGAAAAGTGAAAATAAACGTGAGAGAGGTGGAGAAGGAGCATTACAAGAGGAGATGCAGAGTTATACAGAGCCAAGAGAAAGCAAATGTGGAGAGACAAGCTTGGTAAAGACAAAGTGGAGAGAAGGAAGAAAACCTGGTGTGTGAAATACTCTGTGTGTGCATCTGTGGACAGGTGTATACAGGCATATGCAAGGGAAAGCCCACCAGGTTTTGAAGAGTCTCTTAATGATGAGAAACTTGTCTCTGTACTCTGTCATTTCTGGGAAAGGAAAGATAAATGCTTGTTGAAATTACAAAAGAAGCTGCAGGAAGATGAGAGTGGTTTTCTACATTACTTGAACTCCCTGAGCCACATCCCATCCGTAATTTATCAGTGTTGCTTTTTCCCTCCTGAGCCACAGGAGGTTCCATCACACCCCCTGGATGTGACTGTGCCCACTGGCTCTGGCAGTCAGGCAGTGACCCCCTGGAAACCCAGGTGGCCTTTATGGATCTGATCCAAGGCCCGTGAGGTCAGCAGGAGTATTTTTGCTGACTTACTGAAGGCTCAGGGGCTTCAGATCTGTGCCTAAACATACAAACTACCAGCAACAGCCTCAGGGCACAAGGATTTGTGCTATTGCTGGATAAACTTAAAGCATGAAAGAACCCAATTTGGAGGCTGTAGTAGAGATCACTGCCAGCACTGACTAGATTAAGACTCAATTCTATGATAAAAGCTAGCAGTTCTGTCTGCTCTATCCCCCTAGACCATCCCTGTAGCATTTCTATCACACTGCTGCATGCAGATTACAACACAAGGTGTGCTTGTTCTGAAACAAAGTCAAGATCTGCAGCAGGGTTAAGGTGCCTTAGAGTGACCATATACAAGTGTCAGGATTATGATGAGCAAAGGAAAAACCCTGCCAAGTATTGGAGTCACAGTACGAGGGATATGAAGGAAACCCGTGGCCATAATTCTTGTGCTATTCTCCAGTTATCTGAGCAGACTTTCTGCTTTGTTGATCACAGTTTTGGCACTCGTCTGTGCCAAAAGGTTGCCCCTGGTTGGTGCTGCTCTGCACTTCAAAGGGAGAGGGGAAGAGGCAGAACTAAAGGGATGGGAGCACATGTTATTACAACACCCGCAGAGTCAGCACACTCCTGCTGTCTGGAGGGAGTTCTCTGCAGGGCACTGGGAAAAGGCTCCGTCCTTGAGCCAGTGGAATTTAGACTAACCAGATTACAAACGAGACAGTGCTGCATCTTGGGGGGAACCACCTGATAATCAGTATTTTCTTTAGTCTCTTGGACAAGTACCTAGCATGCTACATAACATTTGAAACAACTATTTGAGTGAATGGCTCCTCTCTTTCTCAGTGTTTTGAGGACACTTGTCCCTACCTCTTTCCAGCAGTTGATCTCAGCAAAATTAGTTCTCTGAGGGAGATGGAAACACAACCCTTGGAGCTTCCTAGCTGATGGCAAAGCTGTATTCACAGCAGCTGCTGAAGGGGGAGTGTGCATGGGATTAAAAACACAAAGGGACTGCACGGGAAGATTATTTCAGAGAGTCACTTGGGGTCTAAGTAATAATCCTAATAACCACTGCAAACAGTAAGTATTTTCCTCATCGCTGCTATTGCTCTGCCAGCTGGGGGAATGTCACAAATATGCAGCTTAGAGATTTTTTTGGTAATAATAGAAACTGCCTGTAGTAGGGAATATAATCTCAAAGCATTTACTTATCTAAAAAGTGTCTCTGGTCCTATAAAATAGATCCATGGAGGCAATGAGCTTGTATTTACCACGAGTAGCTGAATCTGTGCTCTGGATTCACCCTGGTAGGATTTTGGTTTACACAACACCCATCTCTGTCTCTCTCTTCTGCCTCTCTCAGCAAGCACATTTTGGTGTGAGAAAGTTGCTTATTCCAGCTCACTTTTCCAGAGCAGAGCAGACAGCTCTGGTCAGCACTGGTCTCCAGTGCTTCCTTAGAGAAGGAATTTATAAATGAGTGTTCACTCTGATACAGGGACTTTACCTCAATGATTATACATCAACTTCTTTCAGTTCCTTGCAGAGTCCATGAGATGGATCTTTGACTCAGAGTCATTAGTCAGCTTGAGTTTCAAATTAGAAAAGAGCCTTTTACTCATTCCCTCCTTCAGGAAATGGAAAGGGTGAGTAAGTCATAAGAAAACTGCACACTCAGACTATCCCCTAGTCAGCAAAGTTCAGGCATCTAAAATGCTTGGTATGAGGAGTACAGAGGTTTGAAAGCATCGCTGCAAACACCTCTGGGGCACTGTAAGACTTTGGTCTTCTCAGTAAGAGTTTCTTTTGCATTTCCTGTGAACCCAGATTGGTGATTCCATGAGGAACAGGTAAAGGGCAGTGAAAAGAGGGCTGAAAATATTAGCCTTGCCCCCTCTCTCAAGTTATATGTTCCCATCTGCTGATTAATGTGTTAATTGTAAACTCTGAGAAGATCTTTCTGTGCCATCCTTGGACAGTGCTTATCAGGAGGGGATCTCCATCCCCCCCAATGGGAAAGGATTTCTCTGGTTTGAGATGCCAACCTCAAGTGCTGCAAGAATATTAAGAGTTACAAAAGGGAAAAATAATGGATTCATGTTATTGAGAACACTTATACTTCAGCTTTCAGTTTTTCCTCTTCCTCATTTCTTAATAGCTGTGAGAATTCATTCCAAAGGGCTCTGAGAGCTGAGTCTTGAAAAACCCCATAAATACCTAATCCCTACAGTACTTCATGTAAAATGGTGGGAGTTGACAACAACTGCTCTGTCCAAAGGAATTCCTGAAGCTGTGGTTTGGGGAGTTAAGGAAAGGAAGGTGTATGCTGAACCGGAGCTATTTGGTTCATGATTTCTGCTTTCTGCTACTGTGGCCTCTCTTGTCTCCTGTCTTGTTCCTGCTCTCATAATTTGAGCTCAGTATCAGAGGGTTTGCCACCTGAGTGGCCCCATGATGCAATCAGCCAAGGCAGAGGGCAAGGAGAGCTGCTGGCAGCCGTGCAAGAGCTCCTTTAGTTCTGAGCTCCTGTGAGCCTGCTTTGGGTCTCAGCACTCCCCTGGAGCAGTGAGTTTGGGATTGGGAAGCCCTGGGAACTGGGGGCTCACCGTGCCCGTTTCTCTGGGAGCAGGATGAGCTGCAGTGAAATGCAGTAGCAGCTCTGTGACAGCTGCTGGGAACATCAGGAGTTTACAGTGTTTATCTTTGCTGCAGGCACAATGGTAGCAGGTTGTAAATTCAGATTAGGTTTCCTCACAGCTTGGAAGGCAAATCCAGATTCTCTGTGTTGTGTAGCTCTCTCTTGCTTTTATTTATATGTATTTTTATGTTTTTTTATTTTCCTCCTACCTTTCCCAACCCCTTAACTAGTGCTATTAGCATTCAGTGCTGGAGGAGGCAGTTTTGCCATGAGATCTCTTAGGAGGTTCAGTCATTACCTCTGTGGTGTTGGTATCCAAACTTCACAGAAAGCATCTCTTTTCCCTTTTCTTTTAAAACTTAATGTGTTACCTGACACCTCAAGAGAACTGGTAATGCTAGCGCAGAGTTAACCACAGAAACCATCCCAAACCAAAGAACTCTGTCACTGGAACATCCCAAAGCACATTAGATTTCTTCTTTGGAAAAAAAATAAAACTCTAAAGTACAGCTGACAGCATCTACCTCGTGCCTTGCAGCTGAGCTCTTCAAAGCTTCCTAAGGGCCATGAAGCACCTATTCCTATTGAAATAAGGGACAGGGAATTGCAGTTATGTAAGAAACACTACAAAAGAACAGCCCTTGAGCTATTTCAGATCCCAGGATTCCTCACTGGCAAGGGAAGGAATTTGTGTAATTTTGATGGACAGTGAAGTCACCAAAATATGCAGTTTTGAGGAAGCTGAATTGAGTCCAATTTGCCTGACAAGGGAAGTTTCAGAAATACTGAAATTGCCTCAGCTGCTTGCTATATTCAAGAAGCTTAAGCATTCTGGTGTGGAGATTCTTAAGGATTTGATTACTGCATTTTCAAAGGAAAGTATTTCAGTTTTTTTCTTTCTTTTTTCATTTTTTTAATGTGGATTTTTTTTTAAGTCCTTTTAAATAGACCAACATAATGGTCTATTTGAAGTGAAAGGAAAACTGGAAGGAGCAAAGAGCAAGAACTAAATACCCAGAGTTTAGCTGTTTTGACATTTTGAAGGGTGTTTAGTCTTTTTCTATAGAAGTTGTTTCCTGAAGTCCTTTTCTGGTTCCACCATGAGAAAGAAAATACCTGAAGGAGAAAGGATGCTTTGAGGAGCAAGGTCTTTGCTTTTACAACATTTAATGAATATTTTGCAGGCAGATGTCTGTCCTGTTCCTTCAGAGCTTCAGGACGGTCTAGCAACTCATTTCACATAGACAGATGAAAGGAAAAATATTTACTTAATAAAACAAATCTTGCTTAATTGCTCTGGTTAGTCTCTTGCCTGGGTCTTAGGGTTTCCTGCAGCTGGCTTTAATCTCCTGATTTACTCCTGGAACAGAAGAGGAGAGGAGTGAACATTAATTATGGCAGGAAGAAGTTGAAATTTTTCTGGCAGAACTCGTGGAGTTTTGAGCTTTATTGTGAAGTGCAGCCCAGAAGCAGACCAGTCTGGGTTGGGGAGATCAGGGAGACGGGTCCTCACAACGTGACCTTTACAGTCAGGAATGTCAAGGGCTTCTACTGGTCTGGGCAGCTGTGGGAGGGTTCGCAAGAAGGAGCGACTGCGAAGCTCCAGAGAAGACTGACCAAAAGGGGTCAGCATTTGTTAAGTTGAAACAGCAACTTGACAAATAGAAAGAGACAGGGATTTACAGGTGGGGATGCGGAGGATTGAGCAGGAGCAGCCTTGCCCAGCAGGTGAGGTGGGACACAGGGACAGCCTTAGAGATGAGCCCTCCCCCTGGTCACACTGAGTCTGTCCCTAATATTTGTATTTTGAATACTTTACATTTACATTTTGAATCCTTGCTGACAAAAAGTCTCCAGGCACAGGAGCTTTGACAACAGATGTGAGCTGCAGAGCCTGCTCAAAGCAGTGGCCACTGCTCTGAACCCAGGCTGCTCTCAGATCAAAGGACAGCGTGCCGGGGCTGGCAGTGGCATGGCATTTATCAGGAGCACAGAAGATGCAGGGCTTGGAATAACCCTCTGGAGAAAAACAGCCTAACAGGAAACAGAAGGCTGAGTGTCTGGAAAACTAGTCCAGATATTATGAAGCTCACTGATTGCTGGAATTTAATATTGATGTAGCTTTCTATTCCTTAATGCTGCCTCATCCACCCAAGCTCCTTCTGTGGAGTGCAGTTGGTAGCACTGCTCACCCCACCTAAGAGGCACTGCTGCTGCTCAGGGTGTTCCCTGGCCCCATCCCCAGCCCTTGCTTGGTGTTTCTGCACTTCCCTGGCACTGACACTGCTCCTTCCTGACCTCTGGAATGAGAGAGGTGATGCTCTCCAGGATCAGCATAGAGCAGCAAAATCCTATGTGTGGAATGTTTGGAGTACTCAGCAGTGTGCCCTCTCCACAGCACTGCTGCAGGTAGCAGAACCTCCCACGGCCAGAGCAGTTTGGCAAGATTAGAATTGAAATATAAATAGGAAGCTATCATTTGGGCTCCTCAGTTCATAAGTCTCATCTTCAGCTCTGGCTGTTGCTGATTCAATTGCCTTTTGGTTACCATCTGTAGTAGCCGTATGGTATTATGGCTAAATACTGCTGAGATTTCTTGTAAATTGAGGATAGTGAAATGGAACAGTTAGATTTTCATCTGTAATTGATCAGAAGGTATTAATTAGAAGCATTATTGTTTGATATGTTATGAAGATAGGTGCTAAATGGACATCTTCATATATAACTGAAAGCTTCAAGTTGGAAATGGAATATTTGCTTGGAAATTGCACATTTACAGAAGCACATTTGCTGTGAGGTTATGTAAGTAAATAAATGCTTTTACTTGGTCTCAACAAAAATTAAGTAATGATTCCTAGGTAAGCTGCTGGAGAGTCTCTGTAATGTCTTTGAGATGCTGCTTGTTCTGCACACCAGCAAAATCTTTTAATTCTCCATTTGAGAGATTTAAAGAGAGACAGTTATTTTGAGACAAAGCTGAGGCAGAGATTTCCTGTGCTATGAATTAATAACCTTAGAAGTTCAAGCAAGCAAATCTTCCAGTGTTCTGGCTGCCATGTGTTCATAAAGCTGGAAAACTGCATGCAGATGGCTGGAGTCCTCTCTCCAGCATGGGATGGAAGGTGCCCTCTGGTGTTCTGCACCGTTCTTAATGACGGGCTGTCTTTCATCTTTCCATTGCAAGGTTTGCTTTTGTCAGGAGATCAAAAATTGGGCTTAACTCTCAGTGCAGAGAAAATCAACCTCAAATAAATGAGCTGCTGCTCTCAGGTTTGTGCACGTATGGGTGACTTGCTTAGCAGGGTCTGTGTTTAGACCCAGAAAAAGGAAAGAGTGATCTTTTTTGTCCTGGGCAGCAGATTGAGGGCTGTGGTTTCATTGCTACCACAGTGGTGAGCACACAGACAAAGTGACAAGGACAATTTAGTGACACAGCAGATTGTTTAGAATGACGTTGGACAGGAGGATTTTGACTCCACTTTGGGTGGAAGGCCAAGATGACAAGTGAAAAAGCTGGTAGATGCTTGCAGGTCACAGAGCTGTGAGGGAAAGCCTCTGTGTGAGGACAACTCTCAGTTAGAGTGGGGAAACATACACCAAGAAAACCTGGAATGCTTCAGCTGTTTGTCTTCTCCATTTATTGTCTCCATACCTGCCTGCCCTAAGTAAACACGGTAAATATATATATATACTGCAAGATGAGGTAGGGAAATGCAAGAGACTGTCAAGTACTTTGGCCTCCAGGTCCTCTGTCTTGGGATTTATTGAGGAAGTATAGCTTAGAGCTTTTTATGTACAAAGTTGGCACTATTGGTTTAGAGAAATTAATATTTAATCACAAGTATACAACAAGGTCAACAAATCATTGGTAAGGAATTAAATAGACGTTTCCTTGCTAGCCCTCAAACACCAAGTAAATAAAAAATAAAGTGAAAACATTTGTAGTATGTGTGTCCAGACTGCATTTGGAAATGTATGGGCTTTGGTACTGTCTGACTTAATTCTGATTCATCCATTGACCTTGTTATATAAAACTCAATGCCATTTTTAGAGGGAGAGTTGCAAATTGTGCTTCTGCATATTTATTTTGGAAGTTCAATCTTCTGGGTGTTCATACCCTCATTCCAGTGCTAAGTGCAATCACAACATTGATTTTTCTCACTAAACATAACCTACTTTACCCCGGGATGGAATTTTTTTTTAATGGGCTTTATATAATGGCATATGTGAAAACCACTCAACTTAATGCCCCGTCCTGTAGTTAATTAACAAAATGGCATTGTAGCCATGGCCTCTCATCCTCTGGCAGTGTGTTTTACCACTAACCTTGGCCATACCAAATGTCCACCCTAATTAACAGGAGCCCAGGTATTGACCATGTCCAGCTGCATGGTGGGAAGAGCAATTTGCAGCTGCTGACAAAGTTGTAGCTCTGTTGAAAATCCAAACATGGGAACCTCATTTTGAGTGGTGTTTTGCCATTTCAGAGCCTGTCTCAAGGAAAGCTGAACAGTGTCTAAATGAGGAGTTTTTACTTCTCTCCAGTTGCTAAAGAACAATATCCTAAAAACATCCAAATAATACAGACTTCCAAACACGTACTGCTGGATTTATATAGATTCAAGATTGGTAGTAGTGTTTTCTTAATGCTCAAATGTTTATTTATTGTTCATTTATTTGTGCTATAATATTCTGGAAAACGTAATGGGACTTGGTTTTGTTTCTGAGTAATTCAGCTGAAGGCACTAGAGATGCATCAGGGTTTTGCAAGTTTTGCATGAGCAAGACAGTGTTCTGTGAAGCTCTGTGGTGTTTCATGTTACAAATGAGAAAATGAAGCATTTATGCTTTTATACTGAGAAAAAACAAGTTTTCTTTTTCAGTAGTTTAAATTAATTGTCTTTTGTCTCGCTATTGAAAAACTGCAACAAGAAAATAAGTACTCTCAGTCATTCATAACTACAGTTTTTAAGTGTTTTATTGGCTGGAGATGCAAAAAGACCATTTAGGTGCTGAGTCCTCATAAATACAGTTATTGCTGATGTTGTTAGCATCACCAGATAAGTACAGTTAATGTTTCCACAGGCCATAACAACTAACATTGGCAGAAATTCCCATCCTATCAGAACATCTCTGAGTTACAAAATCTTGACTTAACCAACAGCTGAATCCTTTCCAGGCTGGACATCTCGAACAGAAATTTCCTCGGGAATCTGTCATAAAGAGGGAATTGTCAGGCAGCAGAGCAACAGCCCTGTCCACTGATATCTAGAAGAATGTCATAAAAAAAAAGGGTTATTAAAGAAAACTCCACTGAAGTGTTTTTCTGTGCAGTGATGAAGCACAACTTCATCTTGATACAGATGAACAGACCCTTCCCGAGTTTTCTGTGTTGGGACAGGTTTCTCTTGGGAAGAAATTATTGCAGAATAGAGAAAAGAACCTTGAGTGCAGGTTTTCCTCCAGGTTCAGTTTTAATCCTAACTCCAGCCTGCTGTTGGCAGAACATATAAAGGCACTGAGCTGGTTCTGCCCAAATGAAGTGATGTGCTGCCACAGATCTGCTTTCATGATACCACTCTCTTATTTACTGATGGATTAGAAGCATATCTCATACTCAGCTTAAAGCTGATATATTGAGATTTCCATGCCTGAGCTGTGTTTGAAGATCACAGTCCTCAATGACTCAATTCAACCTTTTACAATTGCTGTTTTCAACAGGGCAAAGGTGAAGAAAGGTGTGAACATTCTCAGTGCAAAGACAAGTGACCCCCGGCAGTGGGACGTGAAACAAGAGGTGGGGAATGGTGGGAAGCACTCGACCACAACTGTTATTTGTCAGAGGATGGCACCAAGTTCAAGGAACAGGTATGAAACCTCATATTCTCGGCACATTAAACTCATTTATATCCATGATAGCATTCACTGGTTGAGAGACTTAAGGCTCATATTACCACTGCTCGTAGCTATTAAACCTGTAGCCTGGAAATCTGGAGACACTTAAGTTAACTATGGTACCATCTGCTGATCTATAACAGGTAATAAAATTCACCAGTTCAAATTAAAAAAAAGTAATAGAATACACATACACTGGGGGTGGGGGGTGGAGGGGTGTCATTTTGGCATAAATATGACTCTTCTGAATATCAAAGGGTTTTACTGAACATAATTTTTTTGGCTTGATAGTTTTGACCTTGTTTCTCTGAACATATCACAGCCTCTGTGGTTGGCTCAGCAAACAAGCAGTGAATTCTTCCACAGTGAGCCACTGTCACTGTCAAGCACTGGTTCAGGAAATGGTGCAGGATAATTCAAACCTCCCAGTGTCTTGTGTGTAATCCCCGTTGGCAAACTTCTTCCAGAACTGGAGGTTCCTTTGACATACTGGTGTAACTGTCTGAGCCAAAGCAGTGCACACTGGGGAGCACTGGTATGAACTGGTGTGCCAGTGCCTGCCTTTCTGTTTGGTGTGTCTTTACCAAGACTTGCTCTGGTTGTTCCACAGACACAAAAGCAGTGCTTTCTCCATAAGTGTGATTGCCTTCCATGACACACAGTCACGTTGTACATTGCTGCTTCCAGTGGGAATTATTTTGCTCTTCCCAGGTATCATCCATAGAATCTTTGGCTAGTTCTTGCTTTCCTATGCACTTCATTTGTGTTATCTTCAGGCACGGAAAGCCTGAGCAGATTTTAATTTTTGTATTCTGTGCCTAAATACTGGACAGAAATTTCTCTTGTCGTGAGCAGCTTGGGACAAGCTGATTTTGTGATTCCATGTACTTACACTTGGTGAGTGATCTCTCCCTGTCCTTGTCTCGACCCTTGGGCCTCTTGTTCTATTTTTCTTTCCCTGTCCAGCTGAGGAGGAGAGTGATGGAGCTGCTTTAGTGGGCACCAGGCATCCAGCCAGGGTCAACCCACCTCAGAACTGGTAAAGAGAAGGGAAAAATACATCACTGGAGCCTGTCAGAGCTAAAAACCTAGAATAGTGTGAAAGGGAGGGCACAGCTTTAGAACAGCACGTAGCTCTGAGCATATTCACAACTGCGGAACTATAACAGTCAGGTTATCACACCCCAAATTAAATCTTCTCAATCCAATTTGCATGAAGTATAATTAACCCATAAAAATATTTTTAGCACTAATTATGCAAATAAAAGTCAATGTTTTAATTAATGCCTCTTTCATTTGTGTATGTAAATAGTTGCTGTCTCCTGAAGGCATGACGAGCTTAGGTTTGAATGAAATGTTTGTGTACAGGGAAGAGCTGGGTAGGGAAGCCTGGGCGTGTGTGTGCTGAGGTCCCAGTGGGACAGCATCTGGTGTAGTGGGCATTACAGTCTGAGTTTCTACGTGTCATTGGAACCCTCTGCTCAGAGCACAAATACTCTATTAAGCTAATTTAATTTGGTTGAGAATTGCAAGTCCCTGATGGGATCTTTCTGTGCTGCCACCAGCATTTCCAGGCTGGTTTAGCAGTTCATGGAGGTGATGTGCAGTTCTGCAGCAGGATCAGGGCAGGTGTGAGGGGCTGGGCTGTTCTGCACTTCCAGCACCAGCACTGGCTAATCTCTTGCAGCAAATTCAACCAACTCATAAATGCATTGGTTAATTTAGGCAGTGGAATGTGTTTTCCACTGTTTGCAAAGGAGTGTCTGTAAAAACAAGTAAATGAAAGTTTGTAGTTCTTGACTGCTTTATAAATATTCATACATCTTGTCAAGAAGTTGATAGTAAGTTGTTTGTCTTTACCTGACCAGCTATTTCTAGCACAGCTCAGGGAATCAGGTAGGAGGAATGGAGAACAAAAGGTCCTCTGCCAATGTGTCTTATTTCTCTGTTGCAGCCAGCAGGACTATTTGGCTCTCCCCTTGTACCGTCACTGTGCCCAGCTCGTTGTGAAGTCAGATTATTACTTAAATTCCTGATAGATTCTCAGTGCAGTGGAGCAGCCACATAACACTGTATCCAGGATTCAGTCTGGTCATAATGGAGGGAGTGATGAGCTGACTTGTTCAGGGCACAGGCAGGAAACTCTGACCTTTCTCCATGTGCTCCTTGTTTACTCGGGACTCTCCCTGAAACACCATGGAGATCCATTGCACTCTTTCCCCTTCATATCCCTAGAAACAAATGCCCATAATAAAACTACTTATTTTTGTTTGCATGTTGCTCTTCCTTTCTTGCTTATTTCCCTGTCATTAGTGTGTAGATATAATTGCATTGTAAGCACTTTGAAACAAGCAGTTTGTATCTGAATCAACAGCTCAGATGCCTTTTACATTGTATAAATAATAGAACACAAGAGATGTATTAAAGATACATCACATCAATAATTGTTTGCCATTACTTTTTGAGAATTTAAGTGGGTCATGCTTTTTTTACTTTTTTAAGTAATATTTGTTCTCTTTGAATTTGTGGTGCTGAAGCCAAGAGCCACTGCTTCTGAGCTTAGATTTATTCAGAAAGCCTTTGCAACTATAGCAAGGACTGCAAACAGCTTCAAATCAGCAATGTTTGTGTGCCTCAGAATGCAATTTCTGCTGAGATTAAGGAGCTATTGATGAGGATAACAACAGTGTTGATTAGTGAAAACAAGTCTTAGACTACTACTTGGTCACTTGTTTTCCTTTGTTGTTTCTGGCTTCTGGAGGGAAGCCAGTGGGTTTGAAGTGTGTCCTTGGGTGGATGAAGAGATTTTTGGTTCCTGCTGTAACCAGTTCCATATCCTAGTATTGCCTCTGCTTGGTTCCAGCCTAAGGCTCGTGTGGTGGATTTAGCACATCTCCCCCAAGACCAGCCCAAGTGGAAGGGCTCATGTTTGCTCTGTAGTTTATTCTGGACTGCCACAACTGAGCTGTTCCAAGGCACAGCAAAGGGTGCTTTTAACATAAGCAATTTTCTTTTCCTTTTTTAATATAGCATGCCTCCACCTGCTCATATGCTGTCAGCTGTGGGCATGAGAAGGATGCATTAAGGGTAGGAGCAAGGAGGGTTAGGGGTATTTCTTAGGCTGGCTTCTCTGCCAAAGCCAGGGCATCCTATAGCTGCAGTGTCAGGAGCTCAGGAGCAGGGACTGTCTGATCGGGGCCTGATTCTTCTTGGCCCTGCAAAGCTGGAAGTGGCCTGGAACAAGATACCTCCAGTGTGCTCTTGGGCTGATCCTTCTGCCCGTGGATGTGGCACATTGTTTGGGGAGGAATGGAGTCACCCAGTGCCCTTGATTTCTGTCAGCCAGATAGAGAAACTGAGTGTGGGAGAACAGAGAGACATTTAGAAAAAGTGACATAATGGAAAACTGCTGTGATGTAGCACTTTATCCTCTTGGCCTTGAACCTTTTGAGAGGCCTGTGGGCTTACAGCTCTCCAGCCATCTGTCTGATAAAGAGTCAGACTGGGGAAGAGTGCTTCCAGATGTTGTGTTTGTGTTTCAGACTGTGTCACAATCACTTATTCCCTCTTGCCACATGTGCACACGTTTCTTTGGATTGGGATTGTTATGGCTTTTTTTTAACACTGTCTGGGTATCATTGCACTCACGTGGAAGCAGCTAATTATTTTACCAGGTTGTGTTTCACATCCTTGGGGCAAGGAGGAAAGCAACAAAGGCATTACAATTCTGTGCAGATCTCTCCTCTGTCTGGCAGCACCATATGCTGCCAAGGGATGTCGGTGAAGTGAATTCCGTGTGATTGAAAAATAAAAGTAAAGTGTATATGTACAAAATGAGTCAGACTTGCAAAAGTGAGAGCCATGTGGTGTGTGTCTGGCTACACCAGAGAACAGTCAGGCTGTGCCCAGTATATGGGCACAGAGAAGAGCATTCACACATTATAAGCAGGGTAGATGTTATTAATTATTTTAGAATGTGGGTCATCTTCCCCTGGCAGTTTTGGGTCAGAGTGATTTGCAGAGCTCAGCAGAGTGGCAGTGGTGCCTGCTGACCTCAAAACCTTGAAGCCTGAGCAGAGGACACGATTCTCACAAGGATTCAGTGGGTTAGTGCTCGTGGGTCAGGATATTTTCATGACGATTGTTTATCCTTTTGACTGATAACTGAGGCAGGATGGAGCTGACATGGCACATGCCATTGCTGTAGGGGCTTGGGGGGTTGTATATGTTCTCAGGAGGTCACATCTGTGCTTACAGAAACTGATTTGTACAGACTGGAGAGATACTTCAGGAGAAAGACATCAGCAGTGGATTTCTTACACCATTAAGCCCCGAAACAGAAACAATTTCCATTCATTTATGGGAAATTCACATGTGAACAGGCATTATATATAGATACATGAACAAAAGGAGAGCTAAGGAGAATCTCCATTCTTTATTGGAGACAGGGAAAACATAGTGACAAAGGATGAGGAAAAGGCTCGAGGTACTTAATGCCTTCTTTGCATCAGTCTGTAATAGCAAGATCTGTTGTTCTCTGAGTACCCAGCCCCCTGAGCTGAAAGACAGGGATGGGGAGCAGAATGAAGCCCCCATAACCTAAGGGGAAATTGAAAAAATGACCTGGGGGTGTTGGGTGGCAGCTGGCTCGGTATGAGTCAGTCTTGTGCCTAGGTAGGGCAGGAGGAAATGTCCTCAAATTGCACCAGGAGAGGTTTAGATGGGATATGAGGGGAAAAAATGATCACTGGAACAGGCTGCCCAGGGAGCTGGTGGAGCCCCCATCCCTGGAGGTATCCAAAAGATGTGTAGGGGTGCTGCCTGGGGACATGGCTTAGTGGTGGCCTTGGCAGTGCTGGGTTAACAGCTGGACTCGATTTTAATGAAAAGTCTCTTCCAACCTAAACAAGTCTTTGATTCTGGCCTTTTGTTTTAAGCATTGTGCATATTTTGGTGCAGACTTTTAGGCTGCTGACAAATTAGTAGTGCAGCCCTCAGAGCTTCCAAGGTGAGTCATTCTTGAGATGTGCATCTGTCTGCTTAAAAGGACACCTGGGAATGTGTATGTAGCTGTCAATAACACTATCAGGTATAATATAGCTGAGCCTTTGCCTACTGCTTTAAAGATCCTTTCCCTCCATGCTTTCTCTTCTGATTTCCCAAATAATCCATCTTTGCCTGCTGTCTGGGCATGATGACATTTCTCTTTGTTAGGATGCCTGCTCCAGGTCAAATTAGGGCACAGATGTCCCCAGCATGCAGTGTAGGTGCCAAAGACACACTGGACATCTGCACATACGGATGAGGATCAGCCAGCTGTGCTGGGGAACAATATCTTTTCTAGGGCACAGAAGACTGGGGTTAGAAGGTTCCTTCCCAAAGGAGCCTTTCATATGGCTCCTCTTTTGCTGCTTTGAATGTCAGGAGCGTTTATCAAAGCCCAGAGCTGGGAGGGAGGAAGGGAGGATGAAGAATGTCTCTGGTGTCTCTCTCAGGAGTAGGCTGCCTGCAGGAGGAGGCGGATGCTCCTCTGTCTCTCACTCTGTGTCTGCTGCAGTGTCTAAGCAAGTGTCTGCACAAACTGTCTGGAGAGGGAGCATTTGTTTGTGAGCCCTTCCTGTGGCTGTGGTGCTTGTGGGAGCAGCACAGCGTGTTGGACCTCCCGAATCCTCAGTGGTTTCAGGTTAATGGGAACCCTCGTGGACAAGGACTCCTGCCGAGCCTGAAGGACCCTTGCTTTTCAATACTATCAGTAATGCAAGTTCAGAGAGATAAAATTTGAGATAACTATAGCAATTGTCATGGCAACAACATACGCCTGTGTGGTTTTCATCTGGCACCTCCCACTGGGCAGGCCTGATCCACGGCTGGAGTGTTGACCCCACCATAATCCAACAACACCACTCTGTCAGCCCTTTGAGGCTGTAGAAATTCGTGTTTAACTTGTCATCAGCAGAAATATCTGCCTTCTAACAGATACAGGCTGAGGCAGAACACCAGCAGGGCCTGCACAAGTGTTGTGGAAGATAATAACTGGAAAGTAGTTGCTTGCTGATCAGATATTTTGCAATGTTATCTCTTCTGTTTGAAAGTCAAAGCAAGATGTTATAATCTCAGATGAGGTTTTTGAAAACCACTTGTTAGGTGCTATTGAAAGGAATTTTCATGTTAGATTTAAACAGAGCCACTGGTTCTAACCATTCAGAAAAATACTACATTAATCTTTTTAGATAACTTACCATAGTATTAGCCAGAGAGTAAGGCACTCCCATGAGTTTTCTCTCTAAGAAAAGAAATTAATTAGTAGAGATGAGATAACAAAATGCATTAAAAGAGATCCATCCATGATCTCTACAGAACTTCTGGTTGTAATAATTTATTTTTTTTTTGGTCTACTTTGGAGTTCCTAGGTCTGCTGGGAAGCAGAAGGGCTGAAGCACCAAGAGAAAGGTCATTCTTCACATATTTCTTGCCAAAATGAAAGTGCCAAATTCGTTTGCACAGCAAATATGTGTAGTTTGGAAAAGCTTTTTACATGCTTATCAAAACCAAATGCTTAGCCAATGTGTGCAATACCCCAGCTTTGCTCCAGTCAGTGCCTGCCCTGGTTTCCAGTCAGCTTGGATAAATATATTGTTTTATTTCATTAGAATGCAAATAGAGCAGAGCCTACACAAATCGAATAGGATGTGCAATCATGGAATAATGGGACAACAGCTTTCTATCCATTCCAAATTGATAGACAGGTTCAGTAATAACTGTAATTCCTGATGTCCAGGGTGAGAGTATTTTCTGACTCTCTGACAAAGTAATCATTTCTCAGAGAGCGACCAGCAAACATGCAATCTGCTTTTCAGCCTTTCACTTAGGTTTGACAGCGGGTTTTGAGGCTGCCTGTCCCCCTCGCATCTTCTGCCCCAAAGTCCTGCGTCCTGGCCCCTGGCACACAGCAATCCCATTTTAAGAAGCTGTAACTCATAGTGGGGTTATCCCTGAGAATGTTCCTCTGATGCAGCACATTTATGGACTGACACCTCTGTCCATTTATTGCACTTTAATTCACGAGTTCTGCTTTGGGTGAGGTCAGCTCTTACTCTCCTGTGACACTTGCCAGGGTTTGGGTGGTTTAGCAGCTATTGTGATGTAGCCTTCCCTGTGATTTGGGGGTGGTGGGAGATAAGAGACAAAAGATGCAGAATTGGGGAGGAGGAATTTGTGCCTGTGTATTTTTTCTCACACTGCCTTTGAAGCAGAAACATCTGCTGAAAGCCATAAACAGCTGAGTTCAGCAATACCACATCATGCTGCCAAGCAACTCTGCTTTCCTCTGTAACTTTCACAGCAGAGCAAATAAATCAGTCAGGCAATAAAGAATGAAGAAAATTTAGGAAAAAGTGCCAAAAGCCAAACCTTTCAAGAATAAAGTGAATAAGATCTTTGTTAGTATTCGGCAAAGCAAATTGAAATGTATTTCTTACACATGTAAGCCCTTGGTACCATTGCTGTTTGAGGAATTCTGCAATAACAAAACCCCTCTGAACTCAAAACACTTAAAACTGGTCAGGAGAGACCTCAAGAAAACAGGCTACAATATCATAAAATAGATTAGATGATTTTAAATATTTTTTCCATCTCATGCCTCTGTCAGATCAGTCAGAGTTAACCTACAAACAGTGATGAGGTATCCCCATTTACCAGAAACCTTTCCATTTCCTTACACAAAACACAATCTATTTGTTTCTGCACTGGCTTACTGAAATTTACTCTCCCAATCAAAGTTACTCTAGTTTGATGTGTTACCGCCTATTTAAAGTACAGATAAAAATCCCTTCTCTGTTTCTTTTTTATTACATCCTAATGGACACTGCGCACTGTGGGAAATTATTATATAGATGCTAAATCTTTGCTGTAAATCTTACCAGTTAAGCAGTGGTGGTAAGAAAACCAGTTGGTCACTGGGACTGGGAGGATTTGGCAGCGTGTTGCTGGTGCTGTGGGCTCCTGCTCCCCAGGCACAGCAGGGCCCTCCCTGCACTCACCACTCCTGGCTGGCATTTTGGCTCAGATCATTAAGCTGCATTCCCAGTTGACCCTTGTTTGTAATTAAATATGTTCCTTGTGTACCTGCAGTGAGGGATGGTTAAACACTCCTCCTGCTGCCTTCTCCATTCAGAGGCCACATCGTCTGTCTGCTGTTGTTGTGCCTCCCACCAGGCCAGGATAATTGAAAGAGAATTTGGGTGGGTTTTACACACTGCATTTTTTTCTCTCTTGAAATTTCAAAATTAATTTGAATGCATTTGATTAGTCTCTGCCATTACCTCCATTGCATATCCTCCAGCTGGAGGTAGTTCTAATAAAAAATAATTTGATAAGCACATTAAAATTATCACTTAAAATTACTTTTATGGTTGATTCAGAGTTTGTAGAAGTTGAGTCTTCATAAATGCTTAAGAGACCTACATGTTGCCTCATTAGCATCAGTTTTACATTGGTTTAGCTCCACTGAGTTGAATGAAATTAATCTACTGATTTTCACTTTCGTAATTGAAACCAGGAGCAAGCCTTATATGATCATAAGGTGTTTGTTTAAACTCATTTGAATGTCAAACCAGCGTGAGGTCCTGAACTCGACCAACCTGAAGATGTGTGTCTGTGTGTCAGTCTGGGGGTGTTTGCTTCTTTGAGACTCTCACATCTCAGGCTTAGAAAACCTTGCTCTTCTTCAGTGGCCTGAAAACAGAAAGATGTTTGCAGTAGCTGGGCTCTCATCCTCCAGCTCTCTAGGATTGCTTTCAGTGTCCCATGCACTCTTGTCTGGCTCCATCCATCTGCTGCCTCTGCCCTGCTGTACTCAAGGCTTGCTGGAGCAGGTTCATTATTTTTGCAATATGCAGCAGGCTCCTGGAATATGACAAGGCTCCTGCTCTTAATAATAGCAAATAATCACCTCCCTTATCTGGTTAATTCTGTCTCTCTGCCTGAAAACAGTTGAATGGATCTTTTGTAGGCTGGCACGGGGATAGTAGTAATATGTTGCATAACTACTATTAGGCCCTGTTACCAGAGCCTCAGCCTGCAGGAAGCAGCAGCATCACTGCTCTGCAAACAGCACAGGAGCACTGTCAGCAAACACAACACTTGTGTGATGCAGGCTGGACACAGCTCGGCAAACCCAAGGACTTCTCACATTCTCTTAGGATGGATTCCATTCAATTCCCCCTGCACATTTCACATTGTAGGTAAAGGTAATACTTAGAGAGTAAAAACCTTTGCCTGTTACAGGCAAAGCAACTCCTGGAGTGTAAATAACTCGCTTGTACAACTCACACAAGAAGAAGTAGTTACTCTATTGGCTTCTCTAAGTCATCATTTGCAAGTCATAATTTACCTACAGCTCAGGCTGCAGGAAGACCCCTGGTATTTCACATTCTGGGAATGACAGAAGATCTTGGGTTTTTTCACTGTCACTTCATGGTGAATATCAGCAAATACTGACATTTTAAGAGGCATCCTTTTCTTTTCTTCAGAGCTGTGCAGCCACAGTCCCTTAGGTGGAAAGCAGTGTTGAATTTGTCTTGCGCTGTGTCAAAGGCTTGTACAAATCACCTGGTTTGAGTTGGGTTCTGTGATGTGAATTGATGGGTTAGAGGAGACACAGGAAGGCTTGAGAGGATACTGAATATTTCCTGGAAGCTTAACAAGGGAGAGCTGGGGTGCTTTTTTGAAAGGTGGTAAATGCCTGTGAGTTCTCCAAGAAAAAATCAAATCCCAGCCAAATAACACCCAGGGAGTTCTGTTGCTTTGAGTAAATGTTATGGACAATTAAGATCTGTAAACATACTTTTCATTCTTTCAAAGTTAAGAATGAAAGTGAGATGGGAGTAGCTGTATTATCCAAAATTGCTCATGGTGTTTGAATGCACTTTTTCCTTAAGCAAGGGAATTCAATACTTTTTCTTGGAAAAATCTGTGATGTGTCCCTATTACTTTGAAGGGTCAGGATGAGGAGTGTCAAGGATTGGCATGAACCAGTCTAAGTTCACTAAAACCATGTATAGGGGTTTGTACCACTGTAATTCACAAAAAAAACCTCCTACAACTTTCCTGTTACTACTTTGCCAACGTCCTAGTAATTTCTTGGAGAAATAAGTTTATTAAAGAAAACTGAGAGGTTTTTAGGTAGATCATTGCTGAATTCCTGATGGCTTCCCAAAAACTTGAGTTTCAGTTACATTTCAAGAGAAGAAACCTTAGCTTCATTGAAGCAAAGGGCAAAATTTCCTTTGCAATCTGAATTTCACCCCAAGTTTATAATAAATTTGGACTTTCTCTCCTTTTTTCTCTCTGACACACAGCTCACAAAACTAGCTGATGTCTTTCCTGTTCAAGGCTGTGACAACAGCCACATGCTCCCTCCCACGTCTATATCTGCATACATGATGGTAATTATTACAAAAAGGGGTTTGAAGTAGCACCCCATTGATTTTTGGTTTCCATGCTGCAGATTAATGGACTGAGCAGGCACTCTTTGTAATCACACTGGTAGAAATTCAATAATGACTCTGCCAGAGTACTCGAGTGACCTCAGCCACTGAATTCATTCCTATTTCAACTATTTTTAATGAGACTGGCGTGTTTAGCAATGCCATTGGATGGCTGGGGAGCAAGGTGCCCTGTCAACCAAAGCACTCCTGATGGACCAGCTAACGAGAATTTCCTTCTTTAAATCTCTTCTCCTACCCAAAGTAGTTCACAGCATCTGTGTGGCAATGGAATTTGTTCATGGGAATGTACTAAGCAAAAGAAATTTATGATGTATATGATCTGCATGCAACACTCCATTAGAGCTGCTAGATTTCAACCAAATCAGAGCTCAGCAAGTCCCACTGCCAATGCCCAAAGGAATATAATCTCCCTGGTTAGTTTAGCAACTGTCCAGTTGGGTTTGGAGGTTTTAATTGTGTTTGTCGTTTCCTGTGGCATTTTTGTCATGTCTGAAAAGTGCAGTAGGATGGTGAAATTCTCCACTTGGAGATGCTATTTGTCAATTTGTGTCTTGAGAAGTGTTCAGAGATTTAATGAGACTGGAAAGGAGTATTTAAAAGCTGACCTTGTTCCTTGCTATGTATCTGTTTGACTGTCTATATATGCATAGTTCCACAGGTTGGTTATGTCTGCTGTGATCTCCTCACAAGCCAGAAAACTATCCATTGCAGAAGAGCATTGTTTAAATACAGAGTAAATCCATGCTGTTCCCAACAGAACTCTTAGGAAAGTTAACCTAGAAATGTCATGGTACGTGTAGGGGACTTGATCAGTGAGAATTAGCTGGAAACTCAGCCTTTGCTAACATGACTCCCAGAACCACCCGAGAAGGGGATTGTTGCCACGTTCTGTTAATGAGAGCTGTGTTAATTATTTTGACAGGCAGCCTCTCCTGTTCTATTCAGTGTTCCTGGGGCTGGTGGAATTGCCGAGGCGAGGTGAAACACACAGTCATCAAATGTGATACAATTGCCACATCCCTCAGTGATGCAAATCAGTAGAGATTTGTTGTGGTTTGCTGTGGATCAGGACATAAATTAATCTTATAAGTTTATTAAACCAAAAAAGTCTCCCAAGACACCCAGAGTCATAGAATAGACTCCATTTAGAGCAGAACCCAGAATAAGTGGTTTTTACAGACCCTACTGATCATATTGTGCATAAATAGGGTTGGACTTTGTAACTGTTGGAAGAGTACGAACTCTTCACTGTTATCTGCTCCCAGGGGAATCCTGATCTCACTGGCTTCGCTTTGACTGTTGGCAGTGTTTTTTTACCAGGACTTAACACCCAACTATCAGGACAGAAAGAAATAACCAGGTTTTGAATTTGGAGCCTGATCCAGCATTCAGTGCAGTTTGGGGAAGAATGTCCATGAGCTTGGAGTGAACAACATTAGAACAGCTCATACATCCTCAGTGTGTTTAAGAACACAACTACTAACTGTGCACACCACTCACCACGAGTTGATTGCTGCCTAAAGGACAGAAGATGGAAAACAACAGCTCTTAGTTGTTTTCTTCAGGTTTTCCCACCCAAGTCCTTTTAGAGCCCCTGTTTAAATCTGGTCAGTGTGCAGGCTCTGACCCTGGGCAGGGATGCAGCATGGACATGCACAGATGCTTTAACCACCAAAGTGCAGAAAATCATTTGTATTCATTATTATTTATCGTATTTGTTGCGTTTGAAGTTTTCAGTTCCCCATGTACATTTGGGAGAGAGAGAAGAGACTTAGTTTCAGTGACACTCTCAAGATAAACCCTGGCTTATGTGCAGTAAATGCCTGACTGAGGTATTTATCAGGCTCTCTTATGGCTGGTCCTGCATTCTGTAAAATTATTCACATATACAAGCATGACTTCATTTTGCCAGGAAGCAAGGCCATTAATCCTACCTACTTTGAAGCCATGTCTTTTGTGGGCTGTGGTGGGTAACTTATCTGTTCAGATTACTGAGATTGTTGAGACTTCATCCCTTTGTAATGTTAATGACTGCTGAGTAGCTCAGCCCTGCTTGAGAAGTTTTTCTTTTATTTAAGGCTGTCTTTCTTGTCCATGTTATATTTTTTCTTTTATATTTCTTATGTCTGACTGTGCTTATTTCTAAATTCTTGTCCTTCTTATTTTATTATGTATTTAGTATCTTTTCTTATAATAAATCCTCTCAAGGGGGGATTTGGTTTCTAGAGAGTTAATTGCTGTGTGCTATTTTACTCATGAGCCAATTGAATCAGATAATTTGCTGTTTCCTGAGTTATGTCAAAGAGTGTACAGAAAGATCTTTTGTTCCCCTGAAGATGTAAAAGAGGGTTTGAGGATTCCTTTCTCTGCAAGCCCTTTACATGAAAGATTTACAGTATGTACGCTACAAGATTTAGAAATGCTGCTATTTAAGCGTCTATACATATAATTAGTCAGTAATTGTTTAGAGTTAGTACTCTCTTTAGCTTTTTTATTAGACCTATTCCAGATATCCCCAAAGACGGCTTCAGGAAAGTGTGTAAACCCTTTAGTTTTATAGGTGCTTTTCACCTTAAGCAGGGACAGGGATGGAATTTTCCTGGGCACTGAGGTGCCGGGGTTCTTGCCCCTGCAGTTCAATCAGCTATTGGTAGTAGACACCAGCTTCTTCTGTAGGACCCCAGCCTGGTCTGTGCCTCCTTAGGGGACACCTCCCTCTTGCCACCAGCACAGCTCCTCATTTCACACGTCCAAAGCAGGGCTGTGCTCCTTGCAGGCACCTTTTCCTTTCTGCCTCCTCGGAGGGCACGTGCTGTCTGTATTCTTGTTGGAGACTAACAGGCAGAATTCTCCCGTGTGAAGAACACCTCTGTGAGAGAGGCTGAGCAGGACTGATGGTGAGGGATCAAGGCCAAGGAGCAGGCAGCTCTGAAACACCCATTCTGGAGCTTACAGGAGACCTGCTCGTGTTCCTCTCTTCTCACTGAACTCTGAGAGAGCAGAGCTTGGGTCTGCATATCCCAGGGCTTTTGCACAGTTCAAAGCCCAAGAGGTTGCACAGATTAGCACTGAACTGTGCATTAGGTCAGCAGACCCTGTGTACCTTGTCACTGCAGTGAGGATTTGAGGGGAAAAAGAATCAGAGGGCTAATGAGCTGGGTCACCAAGTGGTCAGGCTTGACAGGAGTGGTGGGAGGAGAAGGACTCTGAGAAGGATAGAAGTCAAGAGATGCTTGTCCAGACCAAATCTCTCCTGAGCCTTTTAAAGTTTTCTGTCTCTAATTGAAATCAAGTGTAGATTATGTGAGCATTTCAACTTCTGTCTTTTGTGTCTCTGTATTGCTCTCCCTTAAATCTTAATGCTTCCGAATCCAATAGCCAAAACCTCTCAATTATTGTCACACTCCAAGTAATTTAATGACAATAATCCTCTATGGGGAAAAAGATAGTTTAAGTGAAAGGAAGACATTATTAGATGCAGGAAAAATATGCCAAAAGTCATTCTCTCTTTGCTAACTAGATATAATTTAAATTTTAAAAGAAGGTATTGAAATTAATGCTCTTTGAAGGGAATACAAAACTATAATGATTGTTCTTTAAGGGAAGTCACGTTTCTCCTGGGGCTAATAACGTAAGGTTCTCTGTACTGAAAACAGCATAGTGCTAAACAAAGAAAAAAGATCTAAGTTATTAGAGGGAGATCTATACACCTTAAATATATAACTTCTTAATTTACAGTGTACTGCTTCTGGTTCTGTGCTCCTTCTGTGCATTCCTAGTCCCCAGGCTATGGAAACGGAGTTTTTGTATTGCCCTCAGTCAGTGACAGTGTTTTTAATTTGTACAAGGTTATGTATACATCTAACCTCAAACTGTTTCTGTTGGAAAGGACATGAACTGTGATGATACCTGGAAACTTAGGGTTGCAAGTCTGGAACTTGCAGGTTTTTCCTAAAAGTGTGTGAAGTTAACCTTCAAAGTCTTTATAGCACTGGCGTCCCTCTGGTCTCTTCTATAGACCAGTCTCCACATTCATCTGTCTTTTTACTCTGTCTGAGACTTAGTGACGTGGGCAGAAATCACCTCCCTAACTTCTCCCTCTGCTAAGATATATACTGGAGATAATGGCCCTTTTTCTTCTACTTGACATTCCAGGTTAAAAATACCAAGTGCACTCAGCTCAGCTCTCCCTCCAGTTCCAGGCAGTTTCTGGGGAGGACCCTGGTCCGATTAATCCCCCGTTTGCAGCAGAGATGTGCTGGAAGTTTCTCAGGTGACCTCTGGATCACGTAGTGGCTGATGCCTGGGAACTCTCCATCACAAGCAGAGCATTGGCCTGTGCCAGTGCAGGGTCCATAGTGTCAGAAGGGGCAAATGGTTGATGTTTTGTGTCCATAACATCTATTTTAAACCCCCTGCCCTCTCTCCTAGGTGCTGCTTCTTCTTAGAGTGTCAGTCTCTTCTATCTGATTTTCAGTGTCTGCCACTGTGTAAGGATGACCAGGAAGCTGTCCATGCTCTGGAGTTGCTGGGCAGGAGAAGAACTGGGTTATGTATCACAGGGGATCCAGAAGGTGCCTGAGCAGTGCCCATGAATTACTGACCCATTGTCATTAAGGCCATCCAGGCTTGTCTAGCACAGCCCTCCTTCATTCAGCTTAAATTTCTGTTAAACACTGATTAAGCCCCCAAAGATAAGAGCTTTTGTGTGGGGTGGTTGCAGTCTCTGCACTTCACAGTTAAAGCTACGGCAAGCAAGGGAAGGCTGTGCTGCTAATTCTAAGTCTATACATTCTTTAGTTCTCCCCACCAAGCCTCGAGCTTGTTGCCTAAAAGTGTCCTGTACAAGCAAAGAGCCATAGTGCTGCAGAGCTGGCTGATGTGCTGGTGACCTGCCTGTACAAAATGCATTACTCAAGCAGTCACTTGTCCTTTGAACATGAAAAGGCAGACAGGTGGAGCCTGGGGTATTACTTGGTACAAAGCAAACATTTAAAAAGCACAAAGTTTCAGGTCCTTACTGGTAATGGAAAGTGCTATTTTCAAAAGTGCCATTTGACATTTAGAAGATTAACTGGTACTGACTTCCTGTGTGAGTTGGGCTCCTGAGTATCTGAGTCACTTTTAGAAACCTGAGTTGGCCATCTGTTTCACTTAAGCTTTTCAGTGCCAAGTGAAGCAATGCATAAATACTTTGATGACTATAGTTTGTAGTACCTAAATTTTAAAAAGCACTTATTTCAACAGCCTGACACCTATTGGAATTTTCAGAACTTCTGGGGCCTCCAATTCCCACTGCCTGGGAGAAAGCAGATGCATTTGAAAGCAATCAGAGTTTGAAAGGAACTTGTGCTCTTGAAAAACCCCAGAGCTATCCCAACACTTTTGAATGTGGAATTAAGGTACTTCCCGAAATTTCACTTGCCATCCCAATCACACATTTGACAATAGAAACTCAAGGAAAAGTGTAGGATATGTAATGGGAACCTCCTATTGTAAATTCGTGTGAGTATATGTGAGTGCCCTGGCTGATGTCCACACTGCCTGAAGCAGGAGGGGCAGAAAGCAAGCAGGGAGACAGATGAAAATACCAAAGTTAGTGTGAAATCAATAGTCCTGTTTGCTCTTTTTCCTTCCTAGTGTAAACAGGTGACAAGCCTCATTCCCATCTTTCATTCTCTACTCCATGACTTAGCCATGATAATCTCTTCTGTTAAGCTCAGTCAGGATGTTCACAGAATCCTTTTATTGCACCTCCTTAGTTTTAACTGGAGTTAAACAGTTCCTCACTGCCACACGGTGAAACTGGGCCAGATAAACAGCAGAGAAGTCTTTCCATCACTGCTGTAGTTTTATGCCTTGAAGAAAAGGACTAGTCTGGGGAAACAGCACACGGTGCACCCTGAACTGCCATCTCCAGGCTATTGAACATCAGGGGAGGCTCTTATTGAGAGCTCTCAGTGCCCTGGCTCATCTTAAGAATGTTTCAATACCCAGTTTCACATGGAATGGTCTCTACAACTTTCCAGAATTATGTCGCCTTCCTTTTCACCTTGACAGCAAATTTGATGCTGCTGAAAAATGGCTGTTTTGAGAGCTCTGGAGACTGTAGAGATCAAAGACATAAGAATCAGTAGTAACCGCTGACTGGTCATCCCCTGTGATACTCTGTGATCAGAAGGCCATTACAATCTAAAAGTCCATATAATTTTGAGCTCTGTAGTTTCTTTCATACTTGTAATATGTGATGGCAGCAATCCTATTTTGACGGCGCTGAAGTTTTTGATAAATACTCAGTTGGCAAAGAGCAGGCAGTGCTGACTGTGACCTCTGGGTCCAGGGGACATGGATACAGCTTGCCCAGGTTTGTTGCAGACACGTGCCAGTGGAAGCCAGGCACCAGGGAAGGCTGAGTCTTCCTCTAGTACACTTCACTGCATGCAGATTGCCCCAGTTTTTCCTATTGGTGTTTCCCACAACAGTCAGCTTGACCATATCCAAAGGCTTCCATAGGTATGATTGAGAGAGAATGGAAAATAAACATGGAAATGACTATGGATGGAAATCTTTTTGTAGGAAAGCTCTACTGGGTTTGTTGTTCCTTCTCTTTCTCAAGAAATATTTCCCACTTTCAGAATTTAAAACCTTTTAAACTACAGGTTTTTGTTTAAAGATGGCACTGCAATTTTTTTGTTACGTTATGAATAACTGTGTATTGATTGTTTTTAAGAAATTTAGAAAAACAGATGATGTTCAAGATTATTCCTGCAGCTAGATGAGGGGAACAGTCTTCATTTTGTTATTCTTACCTTTAACATGAACTAAAGTCATCAGACTTTCTGGATAAGATGGAACTGGACTGGTTAACATGATAGTAGATGCAAATAATTTTTAAAATATTTGATTCCTACCAGAATCAATTTATGCCAGAGCACTCGAAGCCTGCCTCACACAGCAGGCAGAGCTCTGCAAACTCCTCAGGACTCAATTTAAACACACCCATGTTTGTGTCCTCATTTCTCCCATGAACTCCTGCATGACCTTGGGCACGTCCCTCCATTTATCTGCTCCCCAGCTTCCACATCATAAAGTGGGTTAATAGTTCTGTACTCCCAAGAGCTGTGCATAAAAATCCTATCCGAAAGCAGCAAGAGAAACACATTGCTATTGTTGTTGATGTTATGGATCTGTTTAAGCAACACGTCCTTATGGACTTGGCCATCATATGAGTGGACTCTCTGAAGGCAGCAGGACTGTTTACACATTGGAAGTGGGTTGCTGGACAATGGCCAGAAAATAGGGATGAACCCATAACTAGTGGATATTCCCCAAGGCATTTAGCAGCAGGAATTATGGATCAGAGCCGTGTTAGGAGGGTGCTTAGATATATAAATAATTGTCGTCAGGATTTAGTCATTCAGGAGGCATAGTCTGCTTTGCATGTAAACAAAATGTAGGTCTTGAGGGAGTCTGTGTCTAGGCTAAATCTGCTCATGTATAAATCCTCTTTTTTAGGCTTTATATTTTGTAATCATTGTAATTTAAATTCAGCTACAGTCCACGGGATTTGCACATTTTAGCACCATTAAGGAAGTCAATAGGAGCTGTGCATCCCACTCACTGTAGCTGCCCTTCAATAATTAACTCCTTCCCCACTCCTAAATCTGGAGTTTGGGACAGCAACAGCACTTGAGACAGCCTTGGAGAGTGTTCAGCCTGGGAATGTGTGTGTGAAGGACAATTCATTCAGCTCTTTTGTCTTCTCATGTCTTCCTCTCCCTCCTGAGATGCTAAGCTGCTGACTTGTTGCTGGGTAAGCCACGGCCCCAGCCATGAGCAGAAGGTTGGCTCATCCGCCGGTGCCTCCTGTGCCAGGGGATCAGGCTGCCAGCAGCACGTTCCCTGAGCCCTTTGGTTTCCTTCTGAGCTTTATTTGGCACCCTTCCCATCAGGCACATTGCATGGCATTAACCAACTGCGTGTGTTCTCCTAGCTGAGCGAATTCCTCTGACCCAATTCAGCGCTGAAACAAACTGAGCCAGGGAGAAGAATCCCGATTCCACCAGAGAAGATTCCATTCCGCTATTATCCCTTTTGTCCTTCCTTCAAGTGTGTTCTTTCATGTTGAGAAAGTTCTGACTGTTTTATAGTAAACAGCTTTCCAGGAATGACAAATGTTGCTTTGCCCATTGAAATGGGGAGACAGATGTTCCATGGAGTGGGAGGGAGAGAGGAAAACACCCAGCTTCTACCAATCAGGCAGGTTGGAATTTTGTCTCAGTAGTTACACATGTAGAACTCAACATTATTTCACCTCAATCATGCCTGCTAAGTATTACAATTGAAAGAAAGAGATCTTTAATATCCGTGTAACATGTGGAGCATTTTATTAACTCAAGAGAGGCACTTGGGGTTGGCTTTTTTTCCCCCCTAGAGAAAACAGTAAAATTTGACAGGTAATTTTGTAAATGAAGACAGTAAACAGCTGTTGAAGATGATAATGTCTGAGTGGTTTTGTTGTTTCTATGAAAACTTAGTTACACTCATTTTAGATTAATTTTTCATTGTCTTCTGTAAATGAGAATTGCTTACACGGCTGCTTCAAATGGGACTTTGATTGCTTTCCATTTAGTGCCAAAACCATAAAAGACAAAAAAAATCAAATGCATAAAAACACTTATGAATACTGATACAATAAATTTGTGCTATAGTGCATTTTAATTTGATAAATTAAAGTTTTGCTATGCAGCAGTTTGTGTTCATGTGTGAGAGAGGCGTACCCATTACCATTTGAATTCAGGACTGTGTTAAACAGCAATAAAAGCAATTCTTGCTGCTATTGGGAGCTTTCGGTGTGGCATTACGAAATTTCCCCAAAGTCTGAGAAGCAGTGTGGGAGAAATGAAATGAAATGTGCTCATGGAAAAGGAAGTACAAGCGTAGTCTTGCAGCAAAGGCACCAAACAGGGACTGAGAAGATGGAGCTGCAGTTCACACATCACCCACAGATCTCCTGCGTTCACTTTGGAAGTGCTGCTTGTAAGGAAGGGGCTGCCCTTGCAGTCAGGGCATGGCAATGGGGCCTGGGTCCAGTTTCCAGCTTCTCCAGGTATTTGGGATCTGGGTCCCATTTTTCCATTTATAAATGGAACTAATAAACATCCTTTCATGCTTTTCCTTATTTGCTTTATCTGTGTGTGGGTCACATCTCCTGCTATGTCAAACCATCTTTTACTGTGTAATATACCACTTAGCACACTGGTGTGCCAATATTCAATGAATTATTGTCAAAGGAAGGAAGGGAAAATAGCTACAAAGCATCTAAGCCATAATTCAGTGCTTTGCAGTAGGTTTGAGGCATTCCAAGCTTGTGCTGACTCTGCATGTGGATGATTTCACCCAAGGTGGGTATTTCTTTGAGTCTGAGAAAGTGGTCAGGATCTGCTGTTTGTGAGTTCCCAGAAGGATCAGGCAAGTGCGAGCAAAGGTCATCTGTTTGGTTTGTTAGATCACACACTTAACAACACTCGAGTCTTGTGCTGACCTTTTACAGAATTTTGCTTTGGCACAAATGTCAGGAAATGCAGCTGAGAATGAAAATATTGATAAATACATTGCCAAGGTTTAAATTGTAACTCCAGCTTGCTGGGGAACAGCTCTTTAGGCATTCATTGTTTGTGAAACATTTCTCATCAGCCAGTGCTTCAGATCAGTTCTTCTGGAAATGTTTCTGACACACGTCCTTTGCCTTTGCAAGGCTTCTCACCATGAAGAGCATTGCTCAGGAAGGGAAATCACCACCTCTTGAACAAACTGATGTTTCAAAGTTCACAGCAGAATCATTTTTTACATCTTCTTCACCCGAAAAAATTCAACTCAGATGTTGAAATACATTTTTAAGGAGCTCCTGTTTTTCTTCCATTGAGCCAATTCTCTTGACAGGCCTAACAGGAGGACAGGGAAGATAAATGACTGGTGTGAGATCATACAGTTCCTCCGTGACCCCAGAAAGGGCTTTGACACAGCCCCTTAACACTGGACCACGTGGACCTTCCATTAGCCAAGAGCTGACAGAGCTGCCTGGCTCAGCCCAGAGCTGGAAGTGGGGACAGAGGAAGGGGCAGCAAGCACGTGACATAATTTATCTGGAAGTAGAAGATCTGATGTGAATCCCCTTTGGCAATGTTCCCCTGCATGGAAGGGGCCCAGGTTGTGTGGTTAACATCACAGGAGGTTGATGGTAGATCTTGGCTAGCAAAGGATGACATAAATCTCATGTATAATTTGAGGACTGAGAATGGGGAAGGGAAGTAGATACAATTTAAGCTTGACAAACTCAGCCTGTCCAACATGTTTTCTTGCCTCTATTGCTTCCTGCTGTATATATATGTACACACAGCATTTCATTCACAATTTTGATGTTCTCAGTCTTTGGCTTGCCACAGATATTTCTGTGCTTGCCAGTAAATTACATCAATGGCTCCAGAAGCCCTTTTTTTTGTCTGCTGGCATAGGTAGAACATGGAAGTAGTGTATGATAATTTAATACAGCCAGTTAAAACATTCTCTGCTTTTTCTCTTCCCATTCTCTGTCCACTTCACTAAGACATTCAGTGTGATCTGTGAACCAGATCATCAAGAGGAAATGAATAAAAATCCACTGATGTCAGGAAATACTCTCCATTTACACTATGTGACATCTACTGAGGATGAGGAGACAACCTCTGAGAGCCTAAAGCACTTCTTACTTCCCAGTATTGCCTTAGACACAAATTTTGTCTTTATATTTGAATACTTGTAACTTAGTAATCCTGTAAATCCCTTTTTCTATATTCAAAATGCTCCATCTGCTTTGGGAAACCCTTTGAATTAGTCATAAAGGCCAAGTCTCTTTATAGAAATAACTGGATAGCACAGATATCCTATCTGCAAAAGTAACAGCCAACTTCCTAGTGAAAAATAATTCCTGGAAGAGTTGGCAATGCTGCTAAAAATTATTAAGAAAATATTTGTCCATTTTCAAATTTTTTTTAGATTGAATGTCATGTAGATATGAGCAAGTTTGGAATATTTAACAGGCCCTGCAGACTGTCCCATCCAGAACACTTTAACCTCTTTCTTCCTGGTACAAATTGTATATTCTGCCCTCAGCAGCAGCAGGATATTTGCAGTGATTTGTGACTGGTATTTTACAGTTTTGCAGAACAGAGGAGAATCAGACTGTGACCCCAATTCATTGAATTAGTGGGAGGAGAGGGACAGCACAGGGAAAACCCATCTCACATGCAGTGCAGCCGGGTCGTCTCTGGGAGCAGAGTGTTACAGTTGGTGGAATATTCAATAGCAGCCTATAAGCAGCTCTCTGCTGGTGGAAAAGGTCATCTCTCGCTTTGCCTTGGGCTTTAGAAAATACTTTCAAATTGTCCTGCCTTGTCTAAGCTGACAGTGCTGCTGGAGAGAGCGCCTGAGGGCACAGGAGAGGTGACACTGGAACAGTGGCCCCACTCCCATCAAAATCAAGAGCAGAACAACGATTGACTTGAGCGAAAGTAAGGTCAGGACCAAAGTGTAGCGTGGAACGTAGTTCAGTGTTGTCATCAGGCTGGTTTTTCAGACGCAGGAGAAATGTTAGCAGTATTCACTGTACTGCCTCGAGAGTTTGGGGAGATATTGACACAAATTTTAATAGATGGGTCATTTCCTGCCCACTCTGGTTGCTGTATTTAAAGAAAAAGTGCTGCATGCTGAGGGAAATAATACCATGTGCATGATTCACTCCTTTGGTAATCGTGCTCTGAAGGGGGTACATCTGACAGACTGCCACCCCAGGAAAATCAAGCTAGATTAAGGATCTGTAGCTGGGAGGAGGCTGCAAGGGGCAAACTCCTTTATATTGGTGCTGTTCATTTCCAACACCATCCAGTCTAGTTGCTGTCATCCTTTCCCCTTTTGAACCTTTTTTCATATTGCTCTTGCAAGGCTGCTGTATCAAACAAGAATCCATGACATTGTTCTGGGGTTTTCTCTGCATAGCTGTGTGTCTCCCACTGGCAGTTCAGATGAGAGCACAGCACAGCTTGGGCTGACAGACATCGAATGCTTGTCTTTAAGAATTGTCTCTTATCTGACATTCACACAGCTGTGGAGTCAGTTCTGCTGCTGTTCTCATACAGGAGCAATGAACAAGTGTAAGCAGATTTCTTAACATGCAGACAAAGGTGTAAATGCAGTTGAAAGGCCCCAGCTGAACAGCATGATAAGATGAGGTTTCCCAGAGAAGCTGTGGCTGCCCCATCACTGGAAATGTCCAAAGTCAGGCTGGATGGGACTTGGAGCAACTGGGCTAGTGGACAGTGTCCCTGCCCATGGCAGGGGCTTGGAACAAGATGATCTTTAAGGTCCCTTCCAACTCAAAAAATTCTGTTACTGCCTGAACTGCTGGCACTGGCTGAGCAGTGGTACAGAAACATGTAATTTTTAGTGTCTTCTGGCATCAAGCTTTTTCTTCCTGCAAAAGTAGTAGAGGCAGGATTACAGGGGGACAAATTGGGCCATGAGATGGCAGATTGACAAATTGATACGATTTGAGATGTTCAGATTTAGTAGAAAGTTACTGCTGTTCCAAATTAGGTCATGTTTGTAAAATGAAGGAAAGCTTTATATTGAAACTTACATAATTTCTGCCCATCTATAGTGTAAAGTGCAGAGTGGGATGGAGGCAGTTCTTTGAAGATAAACTTCACCCTCAGAAACTGGTAAAGAACCTGAGCCCGTGGCTCTGACCCTGCAAACCTCAGCAAGCTTTATCACCTCCTGCAGTACAGTCCTGGAGGACTGTGAATCTGATAATGTCCATTTTCGCGAGGATTCCCCTGCAGGATTGATTTTCTACTCTTTTCCTCTTCCATTTTCATTTAGAGAGAAGATAACCCTTCATTTTAGTTTTAAATAAAACTTATTGGACTTATTTATCTACTGGTTAGATCGAAGCAGCAGAAGGAAGCCCAGGAGTGATTCAGGAGTGAATCAGCAGACACTCCCCTTGTCTGCACTCTGACTCTTATTCAGTTCTGATATGTGAGTTTGTGTAGGACAATTCACATTGGACTGAATTTCATTCCACGTGACCACAAATCATTAATTTCCCCTTCTTCTTTCCCTGCCTTCCAAATGGCTAATTCAGACCCGCACTGAATGCTGATGACAGACTGTGATTTCATAAGAAATATTGTTATCACAGATGCATTATCTTAAACTCGTGGGCTCCTCTGATTATGATTTCTCCTGGGTTTTGTGCCCTTTCTCATCTCACTGGGCACTGCACCTCTCTAATCCCACACAGAGCCCCTGTGTGTGCAGAGGAGCTTTGGCTTTTGGCTTTACATTTCTTCAGAGCCTTGGAAAGGTGGACTTTCATCAGTTAATTCCACCTGTCTGATCAAACAAAGTGTTGAAAGTCAGCAAAGAGCACGAGTGGTGACTAATATTGTTGAAGATTTCAATAACAAAGGGAAGGCTTGTTCTTTAGACTCTTTTTTCCTTCTTTTCAGCAGTGTCCCCTAAATGTCATTTGTATAATTACACAGAAACATATTTTTATTCACCTGATGCAAAAAGGCATGGAAAGAAGGGTATAAAAAGGCAGTAATGATTGCTTGTAAAAAATCACAGCCGAGTTTCCAATCTTTGCTCTGGGCGGTGAGACAAACGTGTAAGTCTGTGGTGCATGGAGGGTCTCTGTGCTGGGCTCTTGTTTATTGCTTTCTGCAATAAAAATCTTGCTGTTGTTTAGAGAATATTCTGATATGATGGAGCCTGAAGTTCCCCCTAGCACTCCTACACCCTTCCTGGGGGTCAAGTTAAGATGAAATTTTTTCCTTGCAATGGAAGTCACCTCTGTAAAGCACAACATTTCTCCAAAACCTCCTCCAAATCCATAGTGTTTTCTTGCTTTGAGTTGGGGCCTTATCAGTGCATTTGGAGCTGAGATTTCCCCACAAATTAGCCATAGCAGTTTTCTAATTGAAGTGCTGTAGGGGAAACTGGCTTTGGACAGAACCACAGATGTCAGAGGCATCACTTCAAAGCTGCTCTTGGAGTTTATCTGCAAGTGTTGGTCAGTCGAGCAGGCACTTGCTTTTCTCACAGGCCATTTAACATTAGGATCATGTCTCCTTCATTTATCTTCTTGAAATATTGAGGACACATTGCTCTTCATGTGCCTGACAGTGAGACAGGAGTGTCTGCACTCTGCCTCAAAACCGATGGCCACTCTCAGCCCTTGGAAGAAACATTTTAGCTGTGAATACAAATACTCAGTTGTCATCCAGTGAAATCTGAAAAAAGTAGCTGGGATCTCCTAGAAACTTTGATGAACATTTTGCCTAAAGACAGGGATTTTTCTACTCTAACAAATATGTTCTTTATTTTCCTGCCTTTTCATTCTCTTAAGCAGAAGTTTCAGATAGGAATGCCAAGGAACAAAGACCCAGGACTTCTGTTCTCCACACAAACCCACTGAGTCTGCACCTGAAGTCTCCATCCCACTGGGGACAACATCTTCATTAGTAATACTAGCTTTTTTTTTAACACCACACTGCTTTTGTCCCACAGCTTACTTTTTTTCTCCAAAACGAAGTATTTTTCATTGTGAAAAATATAACTTTTTTTTCTGGAAAGCAGAACACTAAAAAATGAAAACTTTTTTTGAATAGAAATTCTGATGATTGCAATTGTGACACAACATTAATGTTGGAATGGGGGAGAAGTAAGAGAATCCTAGAATGGTTTGGGTTGGAAGGGACCTTAAAGATCATCCTGTTCCAACTCCCCTGCGATGCAGTAGACATAAGGTGAAAGAAAAATATAAATATCCAGAAGTGAAAGGGTGAACTTGCTAGTGAGATGCTGAATTATGCAGAAATCCAAACACAGATAGTTGGTGTAATCTCAGATCTATCAGCCTTGACAGTATCCTTTTAAATGACTCCTTAAAAATGTTAATTGCACATCATAGGCACTTCAGCAATGACATTTCTACCACTGAATGTCATGGGGACATTTTTCCTTTTATTATCCTTGAACAGGAGTAGTGAACTCCTGGAGTTAGCCACCAAATAACTGTATCATGAAATGTAATGGATCTACCTCCAGTATTTATGTTGGTTCTGCTTTTAATAAGCTGCTTTTTAAATTTACAACGAGCGAGAGCTGTGGATGGCATTAGGAAAGCAGCGTTGTTAAGCTTTGCTTTATGAACTGTAAAATAAAGGTTTGTCCATCAGACCTTCAGAGCTATGGATACGGAAAGCCCTGGGGTCCCTGATTCCTGTAAATTTGAGTAAGAGCTGGTTTATAACTGCACATTGAAATTGGTCATATTTTTGTCTAATTTCCCCAGGACATTCACCAGCACCAGCTCGCTCTCTCTTGTTTTAAACATGCAGAAAGAAGGAGAAGCGGGGAAAGACAGGGAAAGCAGGCAGGGAATTGTACAGTAAAGGCCTGACTGACAGTGCCAAAATAGTGAACTGAGGGGTGGAAGGTACAATGTGAGCAGTTCTTCCAGCCCTCCTGTCCTGCACACTTCTCCATGCACAGCTGTGCTTTTGAGGTCTTCTCTCAATTTCATACAGTAAACTCTGAATCCATTGCAGCACAGAGATGCTCAAATGTTCCTTTGCAAGTCTGGCCTTGCAGGATCATGTGAATAGTTCCAGTTGAGAGGGAACACAGGAGAACACAGCACTATTACTCAGCATTGTGATGCTAAGTTTTGGACACAAGTATTCAGAGCAGACCAGGCTTTACAGTTATCCAGGACAGTGCCCTGCACATAATCAGTAGATCTCAGTTAGACCTGTACCTGACTCCCCTCAGTTTTCAGCCCTGCCATGCCCATTTCCATGGGGTTGCAGCTGAGCTATCATTTATCCTACCCTTACTGCTCAGACTGTGTTTTCCTTTAGACTGGTTTGGGTTTCTGCTTTACTCGAATGGTATTTTACTTTAGCATAGGAAAGACCGTGTGAGCAGCATACAACATTAAAGAGAACTTACAAGAAAAGAGTGAGATTAAAAGAGTATATCATATATTCTACAAATATTAATATGGGGAATAATGTGGTCTGAGACAGGATATACAACCTGGGATTGGAGAAAAGGAATACATTCCTGCTGCATACTGCTCCTTAGTGAAACTTGCAAAAATATTGACTTTCTAGAAATAAAACTACTTCTCCATCTTCCCCAGACTGATATTCTCTAGCTTTAGGTTGAGCACAGTATTATTCAATTCCCTGCAGCTTCTAGTTCAAGGGACTGCACACGAACTGGGTTTGCTCTGTCATGAAATTGCAGCTGTTGAGCTTATTTCTCAGAGGACACAGCTCGTTTCAAGGTCCTTTTTGTCTCTATTCAGGCAGCTAGAAAAGCTCTTCAGGTGAACTGCAGGTCTCTTCAGACAGCTGCCATCAACCAGGTGTTGATCATTGTTTCTGATCTGAAAGAGCCCCTTACCTTCTCTGGGCACTTGAACTTGAAAAGCTGTGGTTGTGTCCGAATGGAATGTCGGGGGAGCGTGGGGGTGTCACCCACAAACTTGAGTTCTCATTGCCCCAGGGACTTTGTTCATGGCCAGCATGTCTGAAAAACTAGTTTAGTTCAGCCTTGTGTTATTTTCTTAGTTGTTTCATTACAATATTCAAAACTTCGTTTTATGCTTTTTTCCCTTTACTAAGCCAGTATGAAATGCAGATATTTTATCAGTTTTACATGCCTAGTGAATGGTTAACTTTTCCAGTAGGTGTTTTTCCAGTAGGCAGGTTCTCTGTTGAGAAGGAATGAGGATCTTTATTTGAGTTTTAAGCATAGGCAAAAAAGGAGATATGCTGTCAGAGTTGTAAAACAACCCAACACAGCAAAAACTGTAGGAGCTGGGGTCTGAAGACACCTGCCTCGTAAATTAGATGTGCATATCTCACATCTGATTTGCATACATAGTTACATATAAATGTGATTTTTTTCTTGCCACCTGATTCATAATGCAGCTTCATCCTCAGTTTGTGTCAAAGCAGGTGTGAATGCCTCATACACTGCCAGCCCCGGGAGGTACCTGGGGGATGTTGTACACAGCAGTCACCACTTGGGCTGTGTCCCTTCCTCTGATCAACGTGTCATTTGAGGGGATGACAGGCCACACCTGCCTGCCACAGTCCAGTATCAGTAACCTGTTATTACAGCAATCAACATCCTCTCTGGAAGAGGGAGCCTCTTTGGGGCTGCTCCAGTAACCAGGCCCTTCTTCATCTCTGGGCCATTTTGATCGTATTTCCAAAATCTCACTGCTGAGTGTGTTTGATATTTTTTATATCCTCCTGGAGAATACCAGTGTGGCACCTGGGAGCACTCAAGAAGTTGCTGACCTGCCTCATGGGTCTCATTGCATTGTGGTTTCTGCAGGTGGGGCTTGGTGTGAGTGACAGAGACGAGTGGAGATTGAAAGTGGAGGCTGAGTCCATCCAGCTCAAATGGATTTAGTATAGGGAGTACCTTGTTTTTTATATATATATATATATATATCAATTCAAGCAGTACTGTTGATTATAAATGGAATAAAACACATATGCAAGATATTTGCAATCAGAAAATCCGTTATATAGGATTTATTTTCAAAGGTGTTCTCCTGCCTCTGTTTCCTTGGCTGCTCCCAAACTGTTAAAATAAGCAATGAAAAGTCAATGATAAAACATGCTGGTTTGTGTTTCATCTCCTCTTGCTTTTGGCAGGCTGAAAGAGCCATGACATCTAATGCTGATGATCAAAATGATTGTGACTTCCTTTCTCCGTTTGAAAGCACTGAGTTTGGAGTGAATCTCTCTGCAAATCTCTGCTCAGGATCTCCTTTCCAGCGATGCCGCTTGGAAGCTTTTCAGTGCTTACACATTTGCTGTCTCCAAAAGAGGAAAATACTGCTTAGTTCCAGTGATTCTGGAGAGATTCCAGCACTGCATGAATACTGAGTAGAAAATGTCCTTCTCAGAGGCAAGAAGAGATGATGAATCACTGTGAAAGCTCATTTCTTGACCAATCTGCCTATGTATTTTGTTATCTGAAATTATAATGAAGACATTAGGAGACTCATATCTTGAGCAAACTGAATGGGAAATGAAATAAAGTTGGGATGTAGCTCAGGACTGGGATTTGCACGTAGGCACCAGTCTGAGGCAGAGGGTCACACGCCTGATCCCTTTGGGAACAGGGCAAAATCAATCCCATCTACCTTGTGCTTGGGTTTGATGCAGTATCAGAGAAGACTAATGAGCCTGCTGTCTTCACTGCTACATTTATTGGTGATTAGGGAGTCGAAAAAAATGCTCTGCATAGGAGGAAGAAATTGAGGAGTTATTGTGATCCTGGTCAGGTCTCCCTCCTTCAGGGAATATCAGCTTTCTGCCTGTCCCAGAGAGGAGCATTTCTGTTTTTCTGTGCTCTAATGAGCAACGTGACTTTTGTTGTTTGTTCTCAGTGTGACATCACTGAGATTGGCATCTGTAGGCAAAGCTTGGACAGAGAAGTCAGACACGGCATATGCCTTTTTATTTTTGAGACTAGAAGAAAAAATTATTATTCACCTTGTTCAGCTGTGAAACAAAAGCTCAGAAATATCCCCCCCCAGGCTCTCTCTGCCTTATGCCACCCAGACAGTGCGTGTTTCATCAGCTAAGAATTCCCCACCCAAATGGGAGCTCTCAGGCTCTTCAGCAATTGAACCACGAGAGGCTTCACGTCTTTCCTCAACCCACACGTGGCTGAACCCAGCTGAGATCTGGGGCTCAGGACCAGCAGGGTAAAGGTACCATGTTCAGGGGCCTGAAGTAGAAGACAAGCACCAGAGGTTTTTAGAGCTCCAAGATGCCTAATTCCTATTGATTTTATTTCAGCTGGAAGGATCTGTATCTTCATGTCTTGCCTGGGGTCATTAAAGGATGCTGTAGAAGAGCTGGGAAGTGAAATGAGATTTCCTGTCTTAATCCAAATACTTTAATCAAAAAGCTATGTTTTATATCACAGTTTATGACAAGAAAGCTAAGAAACCTTATTAACTAATCTAAGTCTGATCTGGACTGTACAAAGAACTAAAGTACAGCATTATATCATTCTTTTGAAGATACACATATATATTATGTTATCTTGATCAAGAGTTTGCTAACTTATACCTTGGATATTTTCCTTTGAAAACCTCCATAGTACTTTTAATGTGGTAGTTTTCCATGAAATTATGTCCTTCCTATCTGTTAGTTGTCAAAATAGATCTTCCTTTTCTTTCTCCTCATCTGGTTTTTATGGTTTAAAGATGAAAGCTAGGCTAATATTGCAAAATAAGATACTTAAACTGCGTTTTGTCTCCAGTAGTTAGCATTATTAATTACTCCACCCTTTCCACAATTTTTCAAGGGGATTAACTGTGTAACAGCTTTTATTAAGGACTCGTTGAAAGAAACTTGTTTTAAGCATTTGTGCTCTATTTGATCAGGCATTGCAGTTGAGAAATGGGTGGCTAAAGGTCCCAGTGGTGAATATGACAGCACTGAGCTCATAGGTAACTGATTCAAATCAGCTTGGGTTGCCAATGAGCCACCCACACTTTCCAGATCAAGCCCTAGTTCTGTGTGTTGCTCATTTTTCTTAAATTGCTGTGATTCATCCTTATCCTAATGTGTGTCCATTGAAGACATCCCAGTTCTCAAATCAGGTTAGGAAAAGGTGCAGAAGAGCAAGAAATTGAAAATTGCAGGACTAGAGGAACAGATGCCGTTTCCAAGCTGGGAAGAGTTGTTGGTGTGCGTCTCTGACTGAGCTGAAGCACAGATTGCTCTGGGGTGCCCTCTGGCCATTGGCTTTGGAGGAGTTTGTCTCTGCACGTGGTAATAACGTACTTCAACACATTTCTCTGAGTGAGGGATAATGGGGTTTGCACTCTTCTCGATTTTTTATGTCATTTAGTAAGTGCTGATCTTGCATTAAGATGTCACTGTCAAACTGGATAGCATTAAAGAAGAAAGGAGTTGCTAAATTTTCAGCAGGTCGAAGTATTCACGGATCCCCAGGCGCTTTCAGTGAAAATCTGTTGGAATAAAGGATGGCTAAAAAATGTTTTTAATCTAAGCTTTTTAAAATTTCTCTTTTGAGGGCCACTGCAATAAATCGAAATTATTGCTTTAGCCCGTAGCAGTCCTAAGGTTCACTCATTTAAGAGTTGAAACTGCTCTATTACTTAGAGCAATAACGCAGTGCTGTGAAATGTCTCATCAGAGACTCCTGGTCGGCACACACAGACAGGCGGTCAGCAAAGACTGCTCTTTGTTTGTGGGTCTGGCAGCAGCTGAGAGCTTTTCTGAGTAACTGTCCTCTCCCTGCACCCTGGGAAGGCTCCCACAGCACTGCCTGAGAGAAAGGGTTAAGTGCAGCTTTTGATACAGCCAGCCTTGGGTATCCAGAGAAGGCTCTTCTTCCAAGGGTAGATACTTCTCAGGGCACTGAAGGTTTCAGTGATCAATAAATCATTGAAAATGCTTAATAACATACTCAAAAATATTCTAAAATAAGAAGTCCTGGTCAAATTAACACTAGTTGATCTCACAAGTGTGTGCCTTGTCCATATAACTGGCAAGAGCTGGCAAGTTGCATGGCAGTTTCTCCCAATGTCACTTCTGTTTTGCCTTTTATACTTTCTTTTGTTCTCTTTCCATTGACAGAGTATTTCTATGGCACCTTCTTTTTCTAAACCTGTGCTCCTCAGAAGCGTTGACACAGCTCTGCAGCACGTTCTCCTGGGGCAGCACTTTCCTGCTGGCCTGTGCCACTAGTAAATTACTAACCCCATCAGTGACTTGCTGGCTCAGCTGCTGTAAGCAATAAGTAGCACCTCATCACTGCCCATCTGCTCCAGCCAGAGGAGCTGTGGCTCCAGTGCTCCCCTCTGGTGTCTCAGTGCCCACACCCAGAGCCCCAGTGGCTGTGGAGCACATCAAAGGCTCTCCTTGCTCCCCTGTGCAAGCTCGTGGTCCCATCTAGCCCTGAATGATTAGCCTATCTATAAATTAGAATAAATCCAAGGAGTGAACTGGCCCAGGGGAACTCTCAATCCAATCAAATTAGACTCATATATCCACCCTGGAGCAATTCCTTAGAAGCCCTGCCTTCAGGAAGCATCATTTGTAATCACTACGTGCTGTGTACTTTAGAAAAGTTTTATAATTACTTGCTGTTCCGGCTGCTGAGCAGTTCTAAATGTTGGATATTATGGAACTGCTGTTTCAGTCAGCAATTGAACAAGCTCTGAACATTAAATGTGCTTCACGAGAAGTTTTTTTCTCAGCCATTACACATCTCTGAAGACATATTTTTTTTCAAGTGGATGCTTTCCCAGCTGTTGATCATCTCTCTGTTTCTTCTGTATGAAGAGAGAAGGAGGGAACTGATGACAGTGTGACATTGTGGAAAGGCTGTATGGCTGTGCAGGGACATGGGTGCATCACTCACAGATGGAGGTGTTGAAATAATGATGCAGGTCATCCTGGGAAAGTGCCAATAAAACCTTTCTCTTAAACCATGCATATTTTTTGATATTTTGTATCACATGTTTTACTGAAGAAATATTTTAGGAGCTTTACAGAATTCTGTAAATGAATTTTGGTGACATTCTTTGTATCTCTCCACTTGATCCCTTGGGAAGAAGCAGCCTGGCTTTGTCAGGGGTCAAGGAGATACTTGGCCAAAACAGCTTGATGAGTGATACCAAGTGCTCAGTGCGAACTGGAAATCCAAATTAAGCAGGTGTTTTGGGGCAGTGCTGTCAAAGGTGATAACAAGGATTTCTTGCACAGAATAGCTCATCAATTATCAAAAATACACCTCATGTCCAGAATGATGTTAAGGTTCTGAAGAGCTTTTAAGACTAGAATCAAGTGCTGTGGTTCCCAGTGAAACCAGCGGTTAACAAGAGATTTAGGAGAACACAGATGAGTTCCTCACCCTGTCCCAGTCCTCCCTATGACCTTGTGTGTGTCCCAGGGCCTCTCCTTTCCTCCTGGGAGCAAAGAGCAGGCAGCTGTGTCTATGGTGACATGGAGAAGAGGTTTAGGAGTCACTGGGCTGGCTGGAAAGGAGCTCCTTCCCACCTGGAGCTCTCTCTGACCCTCCTGGCAGAGCTGTGGGGCGTTTCTTGTGAAGCTGCACATTTCCCATCCGCTCCGAGGCTGTTTGGAGAAATGCACACGAACTTCTTGATCTGGAGAACTTTCCTGATGTTCATTAACTCTTAGAGCAGCTTTGATACGTGCAAAAATTTATTCTCTATTTAGTGGAAGTGAAAGCAGCGAGATATTCAATCACATGTAAAAACTGTGTCGGTTACCAAGTGTCAGAACTAGAAATGGTGAAAATTATACCATTTCAGGTGTCATTAATCTAAGGCAGAATGGTGTCTTTAACAGCTAAATGAATGCTGTAGTTCAGGTGATTCAGGTATCTTTGCATATAATCATGTTTTCAAATAAATTACAAAGTTCAATCCACTGTATATCCATTTGGAGGTGTCCCAGAAGTGTGTAAACTACTGTTACTGCAGTTGTCTGGTATTTACAGGCTGTAAGATTTATTTAGCAGGAGCTCTTCAAGTGGCAATAGGCTGGTCTTGAGTTATGAATTGCTAAACCCATCCATCTATCACATTGCTACCCAAAATCACTCTCTAAATGCACAGAGGAAGTGTGTCCCTATTGCAAAATGGTACAATGTGTCTCTTTTGACACAGCAAGAAAACAGCAAGGAAATAAATTTAAAGCATTAGGCAGTATTAAGACTTTTCTGGGTAAGCCATCCAAATGAAAACCCATAATCAAAATAATAATTATCAGGGGAGCACATTTGCTTTCAAAGTAATCACGCAGAGTAAAGCAGAGAATATGTCTTAAGTAGCAAAAAGTGGTGATTTCTGTTCAGAGGGAGAAAGAAAGTCTAGCACTTGAGGATATAAGTGCTTTGTACATGATCAGTTCTTGATGGATTTTCCCAGAAATGGGCCTTCACGTATTGTACATAAAAATGAGGGGAAAAATTGAAGCGGTTCTGTGATGAATGCAGCCCAAGGTGTGATGGAGCTGAGATTGGGTTACTGAAGCCAGGAAGATGCCTGTCATTCCCTTCATTTTAAAATTATTACAGCGTAGGGTTAGATTGAAGTAATATTCTGTGAAATATTAAGGCTTTCTGCACTGTGGAAGACATTCAGAAAGTTCCAAAGAAGTTAACGTATTATTTCTAATGAAAAGAATTTGTACTTTAAAAAAAAAATAAAACAGTCCAGCAAATTTCTTTCATATATTCCTATTATTTCTGATGTAGTTAAAGACATTTAATGGGAGGGAAACATTTTCAGTGTGTCTTTTCATATTTGTTATTTAAATTGTCTTATGCCTTCTGAATTCATGGTATATTTTACCTGCCATAGCTTTGTTCTTTCTGTTTGGCCTCAGCTGCCTGAGATTTTAATTTCCAGATCATACCTCTGAGATGAGACTGATCTTGTCATTCTGCCATTTAATCATGTTAATTTTTTTGATGGCTTCCATGCAGCATGTATGAACTTCACTGCTGAGGTTTTATGTGATTTTGGTGGTGGAGATATGCAATGGATCTTGATTTCTTTTTGAGTTCACTGATTCTGAGCTCCTCAGTCTTTGTGAGCTGCACTGAACTTAACTCTGGTTGATCAGGATCAAATCCATCTTGTAGTAGGGTTGAATCATACTTGTAAAATCATATAAAACATGTAATGGAATAACTATATTTTGCTTAGAATATATTTGCTTAGAATAATTCCAGTTTTTCTGCTCTGAAGTAGTTGTAGAATGAAAAGGGCCTCATGTTACATCTGAATATAAACAGCTGCACGTTGCAGTAACTATTATGATTGACTTCCTTTGCCTTCTCCAGCAGAAGTAACAGCTCTTCCCTTCTCTGTGTTCTTCTTTGCAGAAGTAACAGTTTGTTCCATGAGGTCGTGCAGATGAACTTTGAAATAGCCAGTTTCAGCAGCCTGTCTGGAACGCAGCCCATCACCTGGCAGGTGGAATACCCTCGCAAGGGGACAACAGACATCACCTTGTCTGAAATCTTCATCTGCCAGAAGGATCTGGTTGGAATTGTTCCACTGGCAATGGTAAGAACCTGTTCCAGCTGTTGCTCTGTCCAGCCTGTGTGTTGTCAGAGAAAACAGGTGCCAGCCTCAGACAGACTCACCAAGGAGTGCTGCTCTCTGTCCTGCCTCCCCATGCGCAGCCTGCTAAAAGCCCCCTTGTTCAATGGGCTGTCCTCTTCACACACTTAAAAACTCACCACCAAGGAAGGGGAGGCTGCCACTTCAGACATCGCTCTCAAATTTAAACCCTGAATTTCTGGTGTGCACAGCTTCCTCCAGGCTGCCAGCTGGTAACACAAAGCCAAGTAGATTCTCCTTCCCATTTCTTACTGCCCTTGCATGGCTTGAACTTGCCGAGAGCCTCGAGGACCTTCTGCTCAAGCCCAGGTTGCTTGGTCCTCAGTAGGCTGAGGCCGATACTGATCCTGCTGCCTGAGTGCCTAATAGTGTGAGAACTTTTGGTTTCAAGGGAGAAACAGAAAATAGTGAGAGCCTCCAATAATACATTTAAGAAGCATGAAGTGCAGACTTTCATGTGGATAAATGCCTTGGGTTAAAATCTACTGTCTCTGCTCTGTGCTTTAGCAAAACAAGACATTTCACAGGACTCTCCCAGCTCCTCAGGTGCTTTGTTATTAGGCAGGCATTTTATTTTCTCTTTGATTTAGGTAGATGGTGAGAACTTGTCCCATGTTCACAGCTGAAGCAGGTACTGAGAATTTATTTTGGAAGTGCTGCTGGATCTCAGGAAAGGGAGAAAGCTGCCAGGTACCTGGAACAGGACCAAGTGGCAGTTAATGGAGGAACTGCACATGGCACCATTAGTCAGTGTTTGAGCTCAGGATTTGGAAGACAAGTGGGACATACCTCTGTCCTTCTTGTGAATTTTCCCTCTCCTGTGCATAATCTTGGTGGTGAAATTCTGGCATTCTTTTATTTGAACAGTGTTCAGCAGATAATTAGATGGGTATTATTTCCTGGAAGTCCTAGTCTCCGATATATTCTCCCCTTTGAAGAGTAAAACTGCTGTTCATATCAAATGAGGTCATGCCCAGCAATTTCCTGATCCACAGGCTGTTAAGTCAGCAGAAAGCCTGTACTGCATTCCAGATCTGAGGGGGAAATAATTGTCCTCATTACCTGTCAAGCTGAACAGGGAGTACATATTTGAGCATCTTTGCTCTAAGGACTTGAGAACGTGTGTAAAGAAGGATTTTTGTGGTCAGACTTTATTTTGAGATAGATGCCTTCCAATACCAAACAATAGATATCACAATAGACTTCACATCTGTTCATTTCATGAAAGAACTCACCAGCTTCTTCTCTGGATTCCATATCTGAGGAATCAAGATTTTACTGTCTCCTGTCAGGGTGTAAAGCCTTTGCACTTGCACACAGGGTTCTTGCAGACTGGTGTCTATTCTCCATTAAAATTCATCTGCCTGCAAGGGTTCTTTAAGAACTAGAGGTCTGAGTGAATGAGTTTAGCATTGTATAAATCATGTAAGGCAAGATCCTTTATTCCCAACAGATTACCAGCAGGCAGTCTGGGTTGTGCAAAGGGTTCAAACAATGAAATCCTTAAACCTTTCTCTTTGCAAAGCCTTCTTGTGTTTATCTCATTTCTGTGCCTTGTGATAATACATAGCTAGAGCCAAAATATACTGTGTTAACAGAATCCAGTTGGATGGGATACCAAAGCAAAATTGGCTTTGCTACCAGGATATTAGTAGATAAAGGGAATTCTCAGAGTTTTCTGTTAGCTAACACTGCGTATCCAGCCAGGGTGCTTTCTTCATTTAGGCATTAATCTCCAGCTGAGCTGATTACCTGGCAGTTCTCCTGCTCAGAAACAAGAGCCACACTGCAAAGAGAGAGGGTGATACTGTGTATGCAGAGAAGTCAGAGCAGAGTCTTTATCTTCACTCCACACTGCAAAGCAACAGCCCGGTATTGTATACAAAAATTAGATTTCAGTGTTTATCAGCAAGTGGGTTTCATAATCCTCTGGAGGGTAAAGTAGATTTTGTTGATTTAAGCACGGGCTGTTCCTCCAGCAAAACTGCTAACATCAAAAGTCCAGTCTGTCATCCTGAATTGGCAAAGGGGGCCAGAGAGGGGGAAAGAAGGAACTCCCCAAGGATACTGTATGAGGATGAAGGGTCTGGTTGAGTCTCTGCCATTGGTCTGAGGGGCACCCTGGTCAGTCTTTTGAGGATGAAAGCAGCGAAGTTTGCGTGGTGTGAGTGTAACCTGAAGGTTATCTCTGACTCCTGGAGGAAAGCATGGCTCATGTGAGCCATTCCAGACTTATGAAGTAAGAAAGATCATGTATCTTTTATTGCCCTGTGCCTGATTACATTACAAAAAAGTACTAAGATGAAAACCAAGTGGGCTTCAAAAGATTGGGCAATTGTTGCTATGGTGTTTTGAAGGAGATTAAAGAATTGACATTGTCAGCAAGAACTGAACCTGAAATTTTAAAAGAGCCGTATAGGACTTGGATCAGAGGAGCAAGTGGTAGGATAAAGCTGCTGAAAAATCAATGGGAATTCATCATGTAGCCAAAAGAGAGGAATTTAGCAGAAAAATATATTCCATGAGTCTACCTACTGCACTAAAGAGTGTGTGCAAGTAGAAGGGCAACACAGTGGTGCTGCTACAGTGCACACTACAGTGAAATAATAGGAGCAAGAGGTACCAAAACTGCTGGGCTGAGAATAAGTGTAATAACTTTTTCCCAGAAAAAAAAAAAAAAAGGCTTGTAAATTTGAGGTAAGTGTGGCTTTTTTCTCTGAGCTCAGAAGTTAATCAATCTGAGTAATTTTGGAGGACGTGTCACCCTTCAAGGTATTTGGAGAGAAAAATGAGACAGGAGAGTTAGGAAACGGTAATTCTGACAGGTTTGTTGCTTTCTAACTCTCACACAACAGCATTTTAGTTAAGTACTGTGGGGAGTGAGGCAACAAAATAGATCCCAGTCTGACACAGGTAGTACTCTCACTCCCAAACCCTTGAGTGTGGCACACACTTGGTGCAACTGTGCTCTCAGTGTCATGCAGCTGGATGAGATTCTGTATGATACACTCAAAGTATGAGACTAAATGTGTATGATATATTTCCATCATTGTATAGCAATAATTACCTGAGGCAAGATTGGTAAAGAGGTAATGTCATTCATTAGGCCATTTTATACAGAAGGAGAAGGAGGGATGCACACAGTCCCCCCACTCCAGGTCTCTTGACTCACTGAAATCCCAGCTACAGAAACTGGGGGTTGCAAAATTCATCAAGTACGAGAGTTAAATAAAAAAATAAGGTAATTCCTTAAGGCAAACCAGCAAATATATCCCCCTGCCTGGTGACAGAGAAAATCTACTGTCTGAGTTGTGCCCTATTCTGGCTTTTTTATTTCATCTTACATGTTGCAGGATCAATTAGGAAAGTGCTTTCATAGGAGCTTAATTAATTATCTGCTAAGCTGCTTTTGAAAAACTCCTCAATTAATCACAGGTAACCTCAGAACTTGCCAATTAAGGTGTACAAGGTTGCTTAACTTAATTTCCACAAATTTTCCTCAAATTTCTATCCCGTCATGTGCAAGTGCAGCCAACTATGTTGATTTTGCCACTTGATTAGCTTAAAATACCCCAAATTGTTCACATCTGCAGTATGTGCACACACAGAAATTCCACTGAGGAGGTCTGTATGTGTGTTTTGGGAAACTCAGTAAGAGATTTCGTCTCATGCTTTAAATGGATAGTAAATATTTTTAATGCTATTAAAGTTTGCTTCGGGATAGAACAAGGTAGAAAACCTGTGTGTAAGTGCATTGCTCGATGTCAATAAGGCACATTAATATTAAAGGAAAATTCCTTCCCAGAAGGAAGGTGGGGAATCACTGGTTTAATATTTATGCAAGACCATCTGGGTCTCTGTGTATGGAACTGAAGCAGCAGTCCTTCAACAGCAGGATAAACTCCCTCTGAAGTTCATCTCTAACTGTGACTTGCATAAAATACAGATATTTAAAATGCTGAAGCATAAACTCAATGACAGGAGTCTACTCTGAGAGTCCTAGACTAAATTTAGTCCAAAATACATGTCACCACGGGCAGCCACTCAATGTGCTCATCTGTGTGTTTTTCCTCTTTAAAAAAAAAATCACACAAACCCTGGTTTTCAGGGAGCCATTCAGTGTCCTCCATCAGACCCTAATCCCCTGATAACTCCTTACAAACCAACCAAAGCTGGAATAGCTCTCAGGCCTCTCGGAAAGGTTCTTGCTGCTGCTTCACACCTCACGCTCACAAGTTTGTGTCCTCTCCTCAGCTCTCCCAGTGGGTCTCATAAAAGATAATAATCCTGCCTTTCTACTGGTGTGAACTGATGTCCTGGTGTAAAAACATCTTTTCCTTGCTAAACAGCAGCCTGTGAGCTGCTGGGCAATCCAGGTTCGCAGTGTTTATGCAGAGTCACCTGGCAATGCCAGCACTGCTGTGGAGCTGAGATCCCCCTCACTGCCTCATCAGGCACTGCAATTCCACACATGCTTTTTGCTCAGTGGGAGTTGTTCATTAGGAAGTGTTTGCTTTGCGTGTTTCTTTGCATTCGGAACTCAGTGTTTTGACATTCCTGCTGCAGAAATAGGGGAATGGACCTGCTGCAGAGCTGTGACTCAGCCAGAAACATTTTTGACAGTTTTATGTGTTTGTTAACTTGCTTTTCATTAAAACAGAGATGATCAAAAACTCAGCTCCCAAAGCAATGTTGTTTTATACACACATTTATGGATGCCATTCCCTAAGGTAAAGGTTTTTTAAGGTATTTCATTGTAATGAAGTCCCTTTAATACCATTTAAAAATATGGACCTGAATAAATAGAGTTTTCATCCCTGCACAGTCTGTGAGTTCACAGCATAAAGCTCTGTCTGGTTCAAGGTCACACAAGTGCAGAATTCTCACTCCAGTTCATCTTTTAATCTTGAAGGAAGCAGGAGCAATAGGCACTGGGGAGTTTTCCAGAAGAGAAAATCCATTTCCTGATTTGCTTATCACAAACAAATAAACAAACAGATAATCTACACATCAGCCTTTTCAGCTGACAGGCATTGTCTCATAATTTAGTTATGGATCACATAAAATAAACACTGTGAGTTGAAGGAAATTTATATGAAAACTATCCTATTCCTATTAGTAACTGGGACAGTTTAAATCACTTGTGAGGCCCTAAATAGGACCTGAAGTCAGGAGTTTTTGGAGTGCAGTTGCCACTCGGAGTGCTCTGTGTGAAAGACAGAGTTACAACCTCCTGATGTTACGGGAGAAGCAGTAACTGAGATCACTTCTGTGCCTGCAGTCCCATCCTGGCAGGCTGCAGTTGTTTAAACCAGGATAGCATTCCTTCCAGGCTTGTGGTGGATATGATTTCACTCCAGACTGTGCCATTGCTCTCAGTTCACACCAGGAGAACTCAGGAGCCTGCATCCCTGCTTAGGAATTGGCTGTGTCACGTAGTGTATTAGGCTGTGACTAGCAATGCTTATTGATTAGTCTTATCTGTGAAGAATTGGCTCTTTTGCAGTCTGTCCATCAGGAAACAAAAGCAAACGGATGAACTCATGTTCATTGATCTTAAATTGGTCAGAAGATGCAGACAACATAGAGAATTCAAAATGACTCGATATAACAGAGTCTTTTTAAGTACAGCCATCATTTGTACAGCTCTTGCACTTTTCCCTCTAGCTTGTTTTCCTTTTCTTTACTACAATCACATTCAGTCCTACCTTTTGCAGGAAATGAGAATGGATCAATAAGGCTATCTTGGCTGGCTGGAATTAATATTTCCATTGGATCGAGTTGTATGTCATTTTCTATGCAGCACAGGAGTATATATAATTTCCTCTTCCAGCACCCCTCATATCTGACAGTGCTATTGAATGGATTACTCTGAGATTTTTAAAATGCTGAGGAGAGGTGGGGCCAGCTAGCTTGCAGAGTTTTAAAGATCTCTGAGAGATATTGAGATGAGGCTTCTTAGCCTCAACAGGAGGCAAATCTTGCTAAGCAAACAAAAAATTGCAGAACAACAATATGCAGTGAGACAGCCAGTGAATAAATTAGTGGGTGTTTGGTGTTGTGCTCCCCTGGAAGTGGAGTGTCAGAAACCTCTAGAAAGTTCTGTCTGCGAGCCAAACTGATCAAAGTCAGGGTGTTACTCAAATATGGGTGAAACTGAGCTCCACGAATGAGAAGGGAGGGACAGCACAGTCACAGTGGGACACAGAATCCCACTTCTGTCCTAACGTGGCAGGCAGAGGGATGTGGAATCCCCACCCCATCCAGTCCATGCTTGGTGCTCGTGGCCTGTGTGTGTCAGAAGGTTCTGCTGTGGCTCCTTCTTCTGGCAGCACTGCCCCGTGCAGGGTTGTGTGGGGATGGCCAGAAACTCCTGTGCTGGTTCTCAGCATTGCAAGTGAGCTGGAGCCAAATCCACCTTCTGCTGCTGGTGTTTCTGGTTCCTGGCACTGCACTGTGTCACGGGTGGATTCTGGAGATCCTTTTGTATTGGGCAAGATTTGGGGACTGCTCTAAGTGTTGGTTTGTGGTACTACTCCATCAGGAGACATCTTAAATAACTGTTTATATTTTAAATGACAGCTGATTAAAATTCTGATTGTGTAACATAGCCACAAAGGCAATTTCACAGCAGCCACACACATGTGAGCAGAGGCTGCAGAGAACCAGCAGAAAGTGAGTTGTGGTCCCATGTGACAGTGCCTGAGAAGGACATTCCAACATATTTCGGGTATTTTGATGCTGTTCCCTCCCCTGCTGCCTCCACTGCCAGATCAGATGGAGGAGAGCAGAAAGGCGCTTCTCAGAAGGAGCAGGAGACCAATTTCAGAGGCTGATACTCTGCAAAATTTGTAGCTGGCACAGAACTGGGTTTTAAAGGCAAAAAGTCCCTAATTTGTCAGACTGTAACGTGTATGAAGCAGTTCAGACTTTGCCCAGAGTTCACCCATGGCCAATAAGGGGAGGCAGATACTGTGGCACTTCTGCTGCCAAGGATCTGAGGGGAATGTGGGATTTGAGGGAGGTGGGAGAACATTGCAGGGCTTTGCTCAGGAGCTGCTGCAGGAGCTGGAGAGGGGATTGTGCTCTGCAGTCTCAATTGCTGGATTGTGCCTTGTCCTGGGGAAGTTAATGCACTGTTTCTCATCCCAGCTAGAGCTTTCTCATTACCTTTAGCTAACTTTACTGACAAATACAGGGCAGGCACTGTCCAAACTAATTCCAGACAACAAACACTTGCGGTTTGCCCTGGAGAGCAGTCCCCACCTCCTCCTGCTGTCACTTCAGGGAGGTGACATCTGAGCAGTGGCTGCCAGAGCAGCCCGGCTGTGTTTGCAGGCAGAGCTGTGTCTCAGCCAGCTGGAGCATTAGGTGGGATAGCTGTGACCTTTGCTGAAAAACAGGAGCAGTGTCTCTTAATTGGCAGCTTCTAATGATGGGTTTGATCCGTAAAGAGAGTTTTAGTGTTTCTGGGGAATACCTCACTCTTCACCATCAGGTGAAACACTTACTTAGCAGAATTATGAATTGTTTAAGCTGGACTCTAATTAATGAGGTCCTGAGGTGTTACAGCTTGGACAGTGAAACTATCAAGACAACAAGAAAATGCTTTACTCTAATGGAAGATAATGAGGGACCTTGGGGGAAAAAATCACCAGGTATTTTATAAGCCTCGGTGTTTTAATGAGCTACCCCCAAACATTAAATCCCAGCAACTTTTCACCTTCAGTTTCCTCTCAGATGCATGTTTGCCTTACCCTGCTTTCAGTTTACAGTTCATTATCCAGCCAGACACTCATCACTGAGGATGTTTGTCATGGAATTCATTAGGAATCTGTACTTCAAACTCAGTAGTTCTGCTGAGGGTGATAAAACACTAAAGCCAGTCCAGGGTTCAGCACAGTCCTGGGGAGAAAGCTGGCTCTGTGCTTCTGGCTCTTTCTCTTTGCCTCTGCAGCAGCTGCTGAGAGACATGGGGAGCAGCAGTGGGCATGGGGTTTGGTCTGTTCATAATCCCAGAATAGGAGGGTACCAGAACTGCACCCAAGCTTGGACTACCAACAAAACCCAACTTTTTTAAACTAGCGAGGCTGTATGCAAAGGTCTGCCTGCAGTGCCCAAGCTCGCCATGCTGTTGCACATATGCTTAATGAATGAACACACCCAAACCTGGGCTCTGTGGCAGCAGCCCCGTGGCTGTGGCATGTCTTTAGAGCCCAGTTACACTGCAGGGCCTGGCAAAGGAACCAGCACAGACAGTGAACTGGTCAGGATTGGTTTTCCCATCAGAAACAACCTGATATTTAAAGCACCAGCACTGTGGCATGACCATCAGCAGGGCAGCACACTGGTGAGAGAGGGAATTTCAGCAAGCAAATGGAAGAAAAGCAACACTGACATTAATTTTAATCAGGTCCAAGTCATCTGATTTGTCCTCTGTATTTTTTTTTCCTCTGGAAAAGCTGATTGTCTTTCTGCAAGATTTGTTACCTCACAGAGCAATAATATAGGCTGTAATGATGTAATTTATGGCTGCAATTTGCTTTTGGAAATCCTCTATTAGTGAAAAATAGCAACAGCGCCGTTTTATTAATTACAGTGGGTGAATATTGAATGCTGACTGTCAGGACCAGGATTAGTGACTGTTGTACTCTGCTCTCCAAGGCCCTGCAGCACCAGAGCTCTGCATGTTTTGGAGGCTGTGAAATGAGTATTTTGCTTAAACTAAATAAGTGTGAAAAAATAATTCAAGTTCACTGGGAAGTTTGAGAAAATGATAGAGGCAAACATTAACCTGTAAATTCAGGATTGAAAAGCACACCAGTGTGTTGCTGCACCACATAATGTGCTCCCATATAGGATGGCTCTGCAGCGTGGCACGTTTATTTACACCTTCTCCTCCCAAACTACTTCTTGCAGTTCAAACTTTAAGGTTCATTACTGAGTTTTAGTCTCAGTGCGCCATTCCAGGGAGATCCACTCTATATCTTTTTTTTTCTTTAATTTAATGTGGACATTTTTTACCATGGCATTACACTTCTGTTTTCATTTGCATAAACCAGACTTTCCCAGGACGTGGATGGGGAAAGACGGTGTGGACAAAATCACCTTGTGTGATTTAAAGGTGAATTCTCTTCTTTATGTGTTCTGAAGCAGTGCACAACTGGCCGAAATCCAAAAGGCTTGCTATAACCTCTTTGTGATCTTGAGTTCTCATTTTGGAGAGCTAACAGAAGGTAGAGGGCTTCCTGCTGCATGGATTATGTCAGCAGCAGAAACCAAAGAGATCAGTCTCGGACCTGGACGTGCTGTTGAATCATTTTGCCCAGGGTACTACGTGCCCGTGTGCCAACACCAAGAAGTTTCTATGGGGCTTTGCTGTTTGGATTGAGGCAGCAGAGAAGACTCTGGTTTAGATTCTGGACCTGGGACAAAACGTCAATTGCAGGCATTGAAAAGCAGTGACAAAGAGCAGAGCTGCCAGCTGGCACCAGGTATCCTGCAGCATATGTTTGAAGGGTGCCTGGGAGCTTCAGGAGTGAGCTCTGCGTGGCAATAAATGAGTCATTCAAGACTCGGTAATTCCTCCTCGCTGCTCTTCCCTCAGTCACATTATGGACTGGTCATTAAGCACTGGGAGCCTCTGATATGCAAAAGTAGGGGTTGTCTGGTGGACTGGGAGCCACAGGTCTGGAGTGAGTCTGTGCCTCTCTTGGCTCTTTGGCTCAGACCCACAGCTGGTTTGAGACACGCACAGTGGTTCGTCTTTCCTACGTTACAATGCGAGGATTTGGCTTCCAGGGCCATTCTGCACTGCTGATTCTTTATAAAGGGAAATTCCCTGCTGGAACGTGGATGCCAGCCTCAATAGTGACAGGGCTGTGCTGGTCCTGAAGAGTGAAAATAGAAGTGAGGCGAGGTTTGTGGCTCGAGGTGATGTCTTTTATTAGGCCATCCAATAGAGTTGGAAAAAACAGCCAAGCTTTCAAGCACACAAATCTTTTTTCAAGCCTCTTTCAGCGTTGTAAGTTGCTGTGAGATGCTCAGATAAAGTTAATGGTCACTGGACTTGCTCCAGGTTATACTAACAAATAAAATATTGCTTTAAACAAATGGATTTGATGCCTTTGTCCGTCATATCCATGACTTATACAATGATCACAGCAACCTCTTTTAAGGATGCTTCTCTAGCCATGAGCCTTCAGCCAGCAGGATATGCCTCAAGGTAAAACATGTTTTTGCTTGAGTAAGGCGGAAGTAATTGCATCTGTGATTATACATACTGTATATATTTAATTTGCCTCCTTCTAGATATATGCTGGGTTTAGTTTCTATATATTATAAGGCCCACCAGTCTATCAGACGTGTGTCTGATCAATAATTTAATTTTCCTGTGTCGCTCTCCCATCTCTTTAACCATAGTAAGTTTCTGATGTCTGTACAGTATCTGCTCTCATTAATGCAATAATCTCATTCCTTCCCTGTGTTTGCTTTTATGTGGACCTGCTACAAAATCAATAAACTATTGGAACAGGGAAAATACTTTAGGTACAAGGATAGGAAATAATAATTACAGTTTTCTTCATTTTTATTGCTACTTTTTCATAGCAGTTTCATAAGATTTTGTTGTGTCTCTGTTTCAGGTTTTGCTTATCGAAAATTAAAACCATGCAACGAAAATAAGAAATGAGCAAGTCGAAATATTCTCTTGTTGATTTCAAAATAGACTAAATTAAACCAAAATACCGAGGTACAGGCTGCCTGCTTCACTTCCACTGTGGTTTAAATAGGGCTCCAACATCCACAAACTTCAGCCAAGTGCACAGCCAAAAACTGAGGACCTTTAGGAACTTGTAGGAGATGAATACTGTCTATTAGAAGGAGAAAGTAACTAATTAATAATCCATGACATATTAATCTACACAAATAAAGCAAGTTCACAACCTCCACAGCGGCCATAAAAATCAGCCACGTATCATGTAGTACCCCAGTTACTTAAGACAAGACATTGTCCTTGGGACTTCATCCTTGAAGTCCATAAAGCATTTAAAATTACCTCACCCCAGCTATAGAGTGCAAACCACCCCACACTCAGATCAGTGCAGTGCCCATCCCTCGGAACAATCAGGGTAGATGATTTTACCTTGATTTTCCAAATTGAATGGTTTATTCATCACCAGCGTGGTTTGCAGCACCGTGTAAAACTTGGCTCCCATGCAGTAAAATTTGGGGGCTCCACCTGAAGTCCCAGGAGTGGGTTATAGTAGGCACAGTATTTTCATTGACTGAAAAGAGTTTCGACTTGCACGGTAAATAAAGGGAGTAAGGGCAGAGCCTCTGCATACAGGGGGACCTGAAGCACAGGAAGGCAGGTGGGACACTTAACTCTCACAAGTTAATTCAGGGAGAGGCAAGAAGGAGATGATCCAGCGGCCTACATTAGGTGTCTAATACCATTAAAGATGCTGGTGAGTCTGAGCCATCCATTCAGGGCTGCCAGGGCTGACACAGGACCTCCAGGAGACCTGTGCCCTTCTGGAAGAGCATCTGGAGGCCAGGCATGACACCTGCGAGCATGGAAGTGGCACTGTGTTCTTGGGCACTTCAATCTTTTCCCAGAGCTGCAAATTGTGGATTGTATCTGCTGTGAAGCACGTCCCCAAAATACCCTTTTTTTGGTTTTTTGCCCGTAACTATTTGGGTATCTTGAGTGTGCAGTTTAACTTCTCAAAGTACACTTCCTTGGCAGCTTTTCCTGCTGCTGCTGAACAAACGCAGCACTACAAACAGAAGCGAATAAAAAGTGTACATAAGTATTTGTACATATCAGGCCCTCACTAAAAAGGTTTCTTTAAGCTTTTTTCTTTGAAGTTTGTCTCCCATCTTGCAGAAACCACATCAAGATTTCCATCTTTGCTGCCCAGTGTGACTTTGTGCTACTGTTAAACACTGTCTGCATCTTCCCCCCATGTCAGTGACGGTGCTGGTTTCATATCAGCCACAATGAATATTTGCATATGGGAAGGGATAAACTGACAACAGCAAAAGTATCCCTGTGATCCAGATCATCCCTAAGTGCTGGGAAACCCCTTGTACCTGTCATGTCTTGTTAGCCTAAGAGCCACTCAAATCCATCAGTTTTGCAGGAGGAGGACCCCAGCCCTGCAGGTGGTAGTCAGCAGAGGTTTATAGAAGTGCCTGGGTCTGATTGCAGACAAGCACATTAGTGGGGACTCTTTGGGGTTTACTCTGTAATTCTTCGTGGGATGAACCTTGGCTTTACTGAAAATGACTGTTGATTTCAGTGGGGTCAGGTTGGAAAAAATGATGTTAGCAAAATATTTACAGTAAGAAAGATCTGGGATGGAAATGTGTTATGTATACCATGAAAAATACAACCTCTATCTTGCAGTAATCAAGTCTGTGGCTTCTGATAAGGCAGGGTGTTGTGGCTGGGTGTGTTTGTGTATCACACCCATACAGACACACAGCCCATACCGTGTGTGCATACCTGCATGTGCCTTAATACACTTCTGTATTTCCAGTCTGCAACTGCCTATTGATTACAGCTATTACAGCAATATTATTAGAGCTGGAAAGCCAACTGTAGAACAGGGCCACAGGTCTAATTGAAAGGAGCATGGGAAGAATTTCAAATTGCTAATGCAAATTGCCTTTTTATGACTAGCTCTATTCCCACGGACTGGAGATACCACCAGAGCTGTGCTGGTTCTGCCTAATGCTGGAGCAAACCCAATCCCACGGGGGGTCCATTGCCAAATAAACTCCTCAGACGCATGAAAAAGGAAAGTAAATGACTGACAGATCTTGAGAAAATACCCTTAAATTGACAAATTTCATGTATTAGTCTTTATGCAACAAAAGAGAACTGGAAGCCATGAAATTATTTCAGCAAGAAAACATTCTATGGCTGCTTAAGCATCCATGAACTGGTTCATTATAAGATCACCAGGTGGCTATTGCCCTTCTCTCCCATTCAGGCTTTACCAATATTCCCAGTCCCATCTGTGATAAACTTAATGGGACCATTCAGCACTGGAGAAAACATGAGAGGTGTTCATCGTAGCCGAAGGCTTTCTCAGACAATTATTCCTTGGCTGTTGGAGCAAAGGAAAAGCTATTTGTGTGATTGCAAAGGACAGAATGTGTTGCAGTTTCTGAGGCTATTTTATTGGCCTAGCTTTTGGTATCTGTAACAAATATTTATCCTTTCCTGGGAATGTTGTAAAGCTGCATTTATTGAGCTAATGCTCTTAATATGTTTCTCTCCACCCTGTTTTCCAAGCGCTCCTCTCAGGGTACTTATTAGATAAAAAATTAGATGTATGACTACACATTGAAGATGTTGTTATATATCTGCTATAGATGAGATGTGTATAATTTATGCATGACATGAATGCATAAAACCAGAAGTTTTCCAGAGAACTTAGGACACTTTATTGCTTGTATTTATCAAGTGTAAGAGTATTCATAAGCATTGGCAAGTATACTTATATCCAGAAGTAGCAGTGCTCTGGAACAGCAATAGTGATGGTTCTCAAGAGTGTTGATCTCAAATAAGGGCTTTTAACCTGTCACTTCACAGCTTTTCATCTGTTTGCATTTTCTGTGCTAAAAATAACCATTAATGCTGGAGTTGGAATATCTCGGGTAATCACTCACATTTCAAGCCGTAACTACAATTTTTTCTCTCTAGATAGTGTGTTTCCTACGTAAGTGCTTCCATTTCTAAGTCAGTTTAGCAAAATATTGAAAGTAAGGCATGAAATGTCACAAAGAGAAGCAGGTAGTTTCCTGTGTTACACATAAGCATCTTTTAAAAAATCAGAGGTTTTTTTCATTTATATCTAAGTTAAGAGAAACAATATGTAGGCTTCTGCTTCCCATCTTCTCCAGTCACCTTTATGTCCTTATTCTATATCTTAAGTGGCTGTAGAAAGTTGAAATGTGGCCTTCTGCTTCCCATCTCCTGCAGTTGTCCTTGAAAGCTTTTCTATGCTTTAAGTGGTTCCGGAATTGTTTCCTTTGAAGTCATTTTCCCTTACAGACTCTTCCTCCACACGGCAGGAGATACCATCTTTCTTTGGAAATACACACTGGCCACCGGGTCCTGACATACCTGGTTTAGTCAACAGCAAATAGAGGCAGCTTTAGCGTAATACTTGGGGTTTTAGGGAGCTGTTCCTAATTGAATTTGGTGTCACAGCTCCTGCAGAGCAGAGGGGCCCCCAGCCAGAGGCTCAGTCACTGTTGGGACACGTTGATTATGATAAAGACACTTACAAAAGACAAACTGTGCACATTTGCAGCTTTTAAGATGCTAAAGGAAGACACAATCAAGCATGAAAACGTTCCGTTGATTTTCTTTCATGTCCCTATTAATTTGCATTTCCCATCACCTGGGGGTTCCATTATCAGGTAAGATCATCTTGTTGCAGTAATTTAGGCTGCAGGGAAGGTTGGAGGTTGTTTCTTGAGGATTTGTTTCATCAGGAAGAAGCACTGAATGCAAGTGTAATACACGGTGGGGTGTGAGCTAAGCCTGTTGCTCTGCCTGATCCCAGCAGTGTCTCCATCCCTGGGACAGGTGGGAGGAGGGAATTTCGGAGCCTGTTCTCACCATCTGCAGCCTCGGGGGAATCTCTGACATCTCCCTCCTGCAGAAGGTTTGCTGGTGGTGGCTGCTGGAGGGGATCCTCTCCAGCCTACCTGGGGATTGGTTTCATCCCTCACAATTCAGGGATCTGGGTATTCCAAGCTCCTCAAAGGTGCAGGTTCCTGAAGGAGTCAGGAATTGTTGCTTCATGAAATCCACCCTTTCTGTGGGAAAAGGACCACGCGTCTCTGATTCCACCTTGCTTTGTGATAAGTAAAGATAGGTTTTAAGATGAAGCAATGGTTTTATATATATTAAAAAAATTAAAAGCCATAAGGGATCAAATGAAGACCCATTTAAAGTGATATTTGGGGGTCTGTACTTTATAAATAAAAGTAATTTGATTTTTTGTTTTGATATAACACTGGGTATATGTATTTCCCCAAATATATTTGGCAAAAAAATGGAAGGAAAACTAGAATACTTCAATATTCCTGGAGTGCTTTATTCAGCAAGAAAACCAACACCAAACCCGTGTCAGATGATGCGGGAATGGTTTTTCTCCTTCCTAGATCTGCTCAGAAAACAAGAATCAGTTATTCACCAAGATGAGCTGAGAATTCAGTTATCTGGTTGCTCTTTTTCCCTCCTTGGTGCAGAAAGAGTCCCTCATTCCAGTCCCTGCTCAGCATATTGCCATCCAGCTAGCACGAGGAGCCAGAATGGGGTTACTTTTAGAGCAATAATAAATACAAGTGGCATTGATATTCAGGCAGTGGAACTGTACTGGTAGAAATATTAATGGCAGTGCTTAGATCCTGATTCCACAAGGGAGAGGAAATAAGATTTCCTGGTTAGTCTCAGTGCCTGTGGCAAACTGTTACAGCTCCAGAATTAAGTTTTGAATTGGTATTGTGAACTGCATATGATAAACTTAGTATAACAAATAGAGCGAAGTAAATATTTACTTCTAAAACTGATTTGTTATTAGAAATCTGGATTTGATTCTCAGTTGTTCAGGAGTGGAAGAAATGACAGGCCCTTCAGAGGTGTTACTGCTCTCTAGCCCTGGTGGGTAATAAGGGTTCTTCATTCCACCTCGTTCCAAACACTGGAAGTGAAGAGAAGGAGCAGTTCTCCCTCCTCAGCACATCCCAGGCAGCTGCCTTGGCTGCCAGTGGAACTCTGGTCCCATAAGCTCTGAAGAAGGAGCATCCATTAGCCCACAGCTTAAAGCAGAATTTCCCACTGTCCTTTTTGGAGGGTTCTTCCTGATTATAAACCAGGGTGTGACCATTTGTCGTTTTTCTGCTAGCCAAAGCAACATTTATGGCCTTTGCAAATGGGAGGATTGTGCTGGTAAGATTTTAGGGTTTTATTCAAAACTACAAGCACTAAGAAGTGAGATTATTATGACAACAACCAGACTTCTGTACGTGGCCTTCGTACCAATACACAGATCTCATTCATAGCTTTATAACATTTTTCCATAGTTTTACATCACTAACTATAAACAGAACAAAGCAATCAGTTGCTCCAGTCCCTTCTTACTTTTTAAGTGATGCTCATTGTTGACTGATGATGGAATTACATTTAGCAACACAGCCTGCATCTGCTAAATCAAAGGAATCCTTGTCAATGTTCCCTTTTGCACGTCTGAGTGCTAACAGGGTAGATTCACTGCTAGGAAAGCATGGATTAGTCATCCAAGAATCCAAAGATGTTTTTCTGCATCCCTGTGTGCTAATATGTTCTACATTCCCCTCTTCTGTCTGCAGAGCATAATTTATCAGGGCTCAAAAATTCCACTAGCAAGGTATTTGAAAACTGTACAGGCAGGGGAGAAAATGGAACGGCTTGTTGCTAATATAGGGGGTTGGTAATTAAGATTTATCTCAGTATGGAGACTAAACAGAGACAAGATCATTGATTAAAAGGGCACTGCATGTGCAGAACATCGAGTTCTCATTTTGAAGAGACACTTATATCTTCGTCATAAATTACATCATTCACAAAAGCTACAGGGAAGATTGTGCTGGGCCCCCAAACATTCCCATCCCTGCTGAGCGCCATTTGCTTTCCCTCCTTCTGGTCCCAGGCAGCTGCCACTGGTTTTCTTGCAGTGGTCCAGCCCCAGGAGAAACTGGTGAGGAGCCCCAGCCTCGCCTGTGCTCTGGTGGGCTTTACCTGTCAAAGCCACTCCTCTGGGAAGGGAGAAAGATGAGTCTGAACCCCTTCCCTATGTCCCTGTTTCTACATTTCCTTCCTTTGCCTCCTTCAGGACTCCTGGGGACCCACACACGTCGTGTTGCTCAGGGTCTTCAAACAAATGTGCATGGTAGGGACAGAACAGTGCCAGCCCCCACCTTTGGGTCTTTCCAGGGGAGATCTTTTGGCTGTGTTTGACTTTGGCCTTATTTGCTCTTCAGGGCAGGTATTGTCCTTAATTTCTGTGCCATGCGCATTGTGGGCTATTGAAAAAAGAATTTATTAAAGAGGAGATTCCTCACGGTGTTGTCGTGTGTCAAAAAGAATTAGCATCCAAAGAAACTTTGAGATCCTTTGTTCTCCTGTCCTCATAAGAAACAGACTGCAGAAATGGCAACTTTTATTCCGTAAGTCTGTTTCTTAAGCAGATTTTGAATGGCCTAATTTTAATTTGTTCCTTAATTAACATTTTCCTTGGCAATATGGAACTTAGAGTCATGATGTAACCTGGATTCTATGTGGATCTATGTTTGAATACTGAGGGATGCTGTTTAAATAGGGAGGTTGTCCCCTTTTGGTATCACTTCTTGGTGGCATTACCCCGTTTCTTTTGCAGCTGATGTTACTCATGAAGAAAAAACCCTCATAGAATAAACTGATGAATGAAGCAGAGCAGGATTTACACGGGATGGGCCAATAGCATCGGAATCAAGTGACAGAAAACCCCAAAATCCAACCAACAACATTTGCCCTTGCCCACTGCCTGCCCAAGGGGGAATCTGCCTCAGGGAGATCCTCAGTCATGAAAACACTTCGGTCTGTAGAAACACTCCTGTTCTCCTGAAGGGTGTGCTAAGAATTTAAAACCAGAAAGTCGGCTTGTTTCCCTTCTTGTACACACTGTCTGTGAATGTGGAGTGTCAGAGAATCCAGTTGGCAGAGAGCACAATGTATAATTTGCTGTTAATCGTAGGATTATGTAGATAAACAGAGTCTGCTGCCTAACAACGTTATTTCGTTAATCAGCTGTAATCTTAGTAGTATTAATAACTCAAATCTAGAGCCAGTGTGTTACCAGAGCCCCAGATGAGCACAACCCTTGCCTGCAGTGCAGTGCAGCTCTGGGCCCCCCTGGCTGGGGTCCCACGGACACTGGGCATGCACAGCCCTGTGCTCCTCACCAGGTTATCTGCAGTGTTTGCAGCTGCTGCACGTGCAGTTTACTTTGCATCTCCCTCATCTCCACCTCCTTCCTGTGTGAATGTGCTGCCCAGGTGTCCCTGCTGCTCAGGGCTGGTGGGCTGAGCAGCAGCTGGAGGCACAGCCCAGCTCCTGGGGCTCTCCTGCACAGGCATCGTCTCCACTCATTGAGGCCCTGCCAGCGCCATGCAAGGACTTGCTGCTTCTGTCCTTTTGCTGTGAGACAAGTACTGGTTTGAGTTTAAGGTAGACAGTGCCCAAGTGTCTCTTTTCCACATACTCTTTCAGAAAATGTCCTTATCCATTAAAACATAGTTGGGTTTTTTGTGTCCCCCCTTCAAGTCTATGCCACAGGTCTGTTACTCATGAGGGAGTGTTTGAGTGAGGCAGAAATCTAAATGCTCAGCTACGATTCATATCATTGTGTGAGATTCTACTCACAGAATTTTCAGCCTGTAAACAGGACCATTCTCATGACCTCAGGCTCCCATGGATTTCTCTTGATAACACCATCTAATCGGATTTAGAGTTTAATTAAACAGCTGTCACTTTGCTTCCTCATTCTGCCACAATTTAATGTTGAATTAGTTCCTAAATTAGTCATGGCTCAATGCTTGCCTTCTTACGATTGAGAGGTTGGATGAACATAAGGTTTGCTCTTTAGCTAAATCCAAGCAACTACGGCTCATATTCTGTGTTCTTGCTATTTGCACAGAGCTCCCACTGACATCAGTGGAAGTTCCCTGACTGAAACAGGGATGGAATAAAATGTGAGATTCCTGCAGAGACAGCCATAGGATTACCTAGCTTGGAATGGCCAAAAGTGAGCACAAGCTTCTCAGCTCTGTCTATAAAACATTTGCTTTGGGGAGAGTGTTTTCCCTTTCTAAGAAAGTACTGATTTCTCTGAAAACCAGTTCTGCAGAGTTTTCTGGCAAGTAGCACAGCTGTGGAAGAAAATGTTTAGACCAATAGTAGTGCTAGTGAACTTAATCCAAATTAACACTGATGTGGGCAAGACCAGAGGATGAATGGAAGTTGATGGCACTCTGAATCCTACCATTGGCTCCAAGGAAGAAAGCTTGGAGACTTCATGAAGGGTGGGGATACTTGCACTGAATTCTATCAATAGATTTTTTTAAAGTAATTTCTTACAATATAATTCAATTATTTGCTCTTGAACATCTTCTTTGATATCTCCTTAAGCCTAACCACTAGGGTCTATACTGTTTGCTAATTAAATACATTTAAATAGCAGTTGTTTCCTTCATGTGCTGTGCTCTTTGAAGGGATGCCCTGGTAACAGGGAAGAACCATCTTAACTAGAACTTTATAGGTAGTTCATACAGGAAAACCAACTCCACCTCTGCCATATCAGAGTCAGATGTTCTTGGGATTGAGTCCTCGTGCTGCCCAGACAGTCTGAGGCTTCCAAAGTTCAGAGCTCACATCTCCCATCTATGTTAATAAGGATTGTATGTGCAGCTCTTCATTTCAGCTTTGGAAGTGGCAACCCTTGCATTTTGAGAGTTTGCAGTACACTTACACAAACTTCTTTCCAACCTAGATACTGATGCTTACTTACAACCCGTCCTCCTTCTGTTTCTTTCAGTTTACTCCACACTACTTTCCCCATGTTTGAGTTTCTTGGGAACAAGCTCTAACATTGCTATGAGATGCTTTCAGTCTTTTGTCACACAAAATAAATCTGATTTCAAGACTTCGGTTGCTGACTGCACAGAAAGTGGATTAGTTCTTGGGGGATTTTAAAAATTAAAGAATGTAGAAATGGCCAAGATATTGTGACTTTGAAAAGTGCCTACACTTTAAATGAGTTCTTGGTCTCTCTAAAGGTTTCTTAGTAATCTTGTTTGTATATTCCCAAATTAGCTTGCAAGCAGGATAGGATATTGCATTTAAAAACAAAGCATAGAAATCACCACCCATACCAGCTATTGTATTTCCTGTTCTGCTGTGAGAACAGTTGTTTTCCTGATGTTGCTTGACATATCCTTGAAGATTCAGCTGCTAACTCTGCTTATCAGTGGATAATCAGTGGTATTGCAGGAGGGGGCAGAATGCAGGGACCAGAGTCCCCTTGTCTGTGGGGCACAATGTGGTCGAGCAGACAGACAGACAGACAGACAGTGCTGTTTAAGCTCCTTTTGTTTCTGAGTTTCAGTTCAGCTTTTGAGGGGTCTTGGGCCATGGATCCTTTCACACACCATTCAGAGTTTGCTGTCACACAGCTTGTGTGTGCTGCAAGGGGTCAGTGCTCCCTTACATTGAAGCCTTTATTACGCCAATAGAATGGAAACACAGAGGAGGCAGAAGCTGTGCCATAAGGCTATTCCACATACAGGGATACAGGGCACACATGGTTGTATTTTAGATCTAAACAAAAAAAGACAATAGAATCATGACTTTGATCTTTATTTTTTGTTTAACTATCCCAGTGGATGAGCACAGAGCACTTACAGCCCAGGAAAGGGAAGTGGCAGAGTTGGAAATTGCTCTTTTAGCATAGTGTGTAATATATTAATTGCTTATACATCAGTGTTTCTTAATCTGTGTAACAGCCATCAGTTATGGCTGCTTTCAGTGGAGGTGAAACCAAAAGGTTTCCATCTCTGCTCTGGGTGAGTACCAATTGCTTCCCCATGCTGAGGATCTCTAATGGTACCAGATATGAGGCCATTAGGGAGTATCTAAAATATGTTTCCATCTCCTTTGTGCTCACCATGAACTTGAAATTCCTGATGTTCATACTGTACTACAGAGAAGGGAGGTAAAATTTCAGGAGCCCTTTGTCATGACAAACTATGCCTTTTACAGTTTGGGGGGCAGATGCGTCTCTGAGGTAATGAATCAAAATAAATTCATTCATATGCACACTACTTCCTTTAATGAAGCCATTAGCAAAGGGCAGGAGATTGAAGTTTCTAATTGCTGATAATGTCCCAGTAGCCAAATTTTCTGTCTTCTCTCCGGAAAGGTCCTGGGAAATTTGAAAAGGTTTTTGAACCTTTGTAATAATGGCTTTGTGTCACAGCCACTTAGAATTCGGATACATCAATAATGACCTGTCGGAATGAGAGAAAGGGAAGTGACAGATTAGTACTTCAGTTGGTCCAGCAGCTCTGCTTCAGGTAGTGCTGGAAGCAGGAATATCAGTGACATTTGCCTGTCAAGCATTTCTGTTTTAAAGTATAGATCATTTCTTCATCCCCTGAAGAAGGATCATATTATTTGTGATGGGTGAAGCAGGGCAGGATTATAGAGAACACAAGATATATGGGTTATTGTGTGATCATTCAATTTTGAAGAAGTGGAGGCCACTAAGATAAGGGGGTGGAGGGAACCACAAGAGATCATCTGCTCCCTCTCTTCTTCTGCCTGGCTGAAAGAACCTCTGTTATTTGTGAACGATGGATAACCTGTTCTTCAAAGATCTCTTAGGCTAGACTGCATTTTCTTCTGCCCTAGACAACCTATTCCATCAGTTCTCTCATTGTTGTTAAGACAGATTGCCTTAATGTCACACAAATCTCCCTTGTTGCAGTTTAAGCCCGTTACCTCAGGCCCTGTCCATGAATACGGAAAGCATTATATTCTTTCTCATTTTTTTAAAATTTTATGTATATGGAGACAGTAAACATCTTTCCCCATAATCTTTCCTAGTCTAAACAATCCCAGTTCTTCCAGTAATTCCTTACTGCTCTTATTTTCTGGTTGTTGATTTATTCTCCTTGTTCTTTTTTCATTCTTTTCACTTGAGGAGGTTTTTCCTGGCGGTGTAATTCCCGTAAGCAGAGATTGGCTGAGGCCATGCTAGTGCTGAGCAGGAGCCCCTCACCCTTGCAGGTGATAATCCTCTTTGCACAGGTCACTGCAGGAGGGATCTTTGGTTGGTTTAGGTTTGGCTTTTAACCACAGCAGTGTGCAAGTGCTGACTTACATTCACTTTGTGACTTCCTGGAGTCCCCAGATGCTTTTCTGAGAGCAGCTTCTCCTGTTGAAGCTTCTCTGTCCATTATTTATAGGATTAGTTGTTCCTACAGAAAAGAAGCAGCTTGCACAGATCTTTAATGCTTCCCTGTCTCCAGGACTGGATTTAATCCTGTCCTTGGGTGCTGTGGTTGGGCTGGGAGTTTCCCTGGACAGCTGGGCTGCTCCTGGTGGCACCCAAGGCTGGGGAATCAGGAGCACAGGATCCTCCTGGGGGTCAGAGTGCCTTGTGGTCTTCCCTGCTGGGCTTCCCACTTCCCTCCTCCCTTTCCTCCTGTGTGATTTCATGGGGAGGCCACTGATGGCCCAGCACTGCAGGGATGAGCAAAGCTCAGCTGGAGGGAGTTTGTTTGTTGTGAGTGAAACCTGGATGATGGATTTACTCTGCTGCTTGTGGCACAAAAAGTTTCACCTCATTGCATAATCAGGTCTTTATTTTCTTGGCAGGAGTGCAAGGCTTGTTTCTTCTTCATTTTATGTGTACATGATTTTCTGATTGGTCACGAACTTCATAAATTAACATTAAATGCAAACATGGGTAAATCCCCAAGCCAGAGAGTATGTTTTATGTCTGAAACTGCTTTATGGTGTTTATCTTCCTCTGAACCTGTCCCTTTAAATCACATTTCTCTATCAGTAATACATATCAGTTGCTCAAGAAAAGCTGGATCTGAGTAAAACAATTTCAAAGCAGAGCTGAGATAGCCTGAAAAGATTCCCTGTCATTTCCACAAACTCTGTTGCTGCTCCTTTGCCCTGGAGTCCTTAGTTCCCAGTGTTTAACACTGAGAGACACAAAAAAATAAGGCTTTAAGGAATTGAAGGAAAAGATTAATTTGAAAGGACACACAATACTTGCAGGAGCCAAATGCACAGTGGAAAATACATTGAGCTTCCTTTTTGATGGACCCATTGGGTTATTCAGTGCTTGCTGCTTTGGAAGTCTGCAGAGAGTTAGTTGGGTTTTCTTCTGAGATTTTTTTTCACAACTATTGAGATCTACTCCTCTGCATCTGTTTCTGGACTTACCAAAATGCCAGTATGTGGAAATAAATACTTTTGAAACAAAATGTTCCATTTGGATGGGAGAAGTGAAGCTCCCAAAGCCAGGCATTTCACTGCAGTGCTTTGTGGAATGGTACCCAGCAGAATTTGTGTGGGAATGGTCTCTGTCTTTGAGAGTCAGGAGTTCCTGAGAACAACCTTGGATTTTCCAATAATGTTATTTAAAAATCTAGCTCTGATTTAATGTTCTGAACAGCTTTGTTTTCTTATATGCAGTAGGAATCATTTATGGTTCTTACATTTCTAAACAGTTAACATTCCTTTTTTAGCATTTTCTTTTAAGTTTGATGGGATTTCTTATGAGAGCTGTAGGAGAACCTGAGAAATAACAAGTTGCAAGATGAAAAGAAAATCTGACCTAAATTTCAAACTCCCCAAACTTGAATTGCAAGCAGTATCAGCAGTGTCAGTACCCCATTTTGCTGCTGTTGACATCAGTGGCTGCAGTCCTCATGACTTCGGTGCTGAGGAATCTGCTGAGTTTTTCATTCACTTTATGTTGGAAATTGAAAAGTTGGAGAAAACTTTGAAGTTCTTCCTGCATGGGAAGCTTGGGAATACAGGGATGCTGGAACAGCTCAGGAGGTAGAAGAGCTGGCTTAGTTGATGGTGCATTGAAAGGCTTTTACATGCCATAACCCCAGTTGAGACTCCAGATTTCCTCATCATTTTCCTTGCAGTTAATAGCATCACTAACTCCTTCTGGATTCCTTACATTGCTTCATTGGCCATATCAGAGGAAATTAAATAATCTTGAAACAGTTCCAGATACAAAGTTCACAGAGAGGCCCCATCTTTGCAATGGGCTTAGATTCAAAGAGCAATATTTTTACTTTGGAGGCTCTTGTATCCTGTCCCAAACACTGCCAGTCAGATCCATGTTAGTAAAAACCGAGCTCATGTTTTGGAAGGTAAAAGCCCCACATATCTAAAAAGCAGAAGATACCTGTGATGTGGCTCCTGGACTGAATTTACCTGCAGTCATGTTGGTTGTTATTTAACAGCATTCAGTACTGACTGTGTTTACTTAGCAGATAAAATGTAACTGGGGTTTTAGCACCTTTTCCCAAGTTGCATCTATTTGAAGCTGAAATGAGATCCTTAGCCCCTGAGAACTAACCTGTTGGTTTGTGTGCAGGACACAGAGATTCTCAACACGGCGATTCTCACGGGGAGAACTGTGGCAGTGCCCGTCAAAGTGGTCTCCATTGAGGAGAACGGTGCTGTGACAGACATCTCCGAGTCAGTGGAGTGCAAATCCTCTGGGGAAGACGTCATTAAAGTAAGTTCCTGCCATCTCTTGGCTCCTGAACTTCATGTTGTGTTATACACAAAAGGAAAATAGCCTGGGAATAGGTACTACATCAGCTTCTGCAAATTAATTGTGCTTCTGTTTCAAAAGCATAAGGAGAGGGATTTTTAAGAAGAGCGAGGTGCAGCAGCACAGTCACCACGCTGAGTTTCAGGGTTTCATTTTTTGTGTATCCTAATTTTGAAATGTCTTGGTAATTTCACCTCAAGTCCTCTGTGCACAGGTTACATTCACAGCTCTGCTGTTAGTGCTGCCTGTGCAGATGTTTCCCATCACCTTCCCAGCTGTGCTTCTCACCTCCACAGCTGCCTCAGTGGGAGGGATTGGATGCACTTCCCCAGCAACTGCAATGCAAAGTCATCCTCGGTGACTTCCCCTTCTGCTGGCAGCTGTTTGGAATTCACAGCAGGGTCCTGCCCACCAGGGCTTGGGAAGCTCTCCCGTGGCTGGGCTGTGGGTTTGGGGTGAGCAGCTTGGTGTCACACACCCACAAACACCAGTGGGGTGGGTTTGTCTGGTTGGGTTTTTCTGCTGTCAGCCCAGTCCTGAAGGCAGTTCCCAGTCAGGCAGGGGGTCAGGACAAAGACAGTGCTCTGTGTGAATCCCAGGGCACTTCCCCAGCAGGACGTGCATGGTACACGGGTTTTGAGCAAGTTTTGGTCTGCAAGCTCTTTAGAATAGCAATTATTTATTCCATGGTGTGATTTTACAGCACAGTGGGCTTTGTGATGATGCTCTGGAGGGGTCTTTATGTGCTCTCAGCTCCCGTGGATGTGGAATGTGCAAACAGGAATGCCCCAGCACTGCCTGGTACAGGCAGTTCAGTGCTTGGGCTCATGGAAAGCAGGAAAACCCCTGAGAACCTGCAGGATCCAACAGCTGGCTGCACTACTGTAGAATTTATCCAAAAACCAGGAACCCTGTGGGTGGGCAAAATAGTCATGCTTTGAGCTAAGGAAACTATTAGAGAAGACTCAACAGAAAGCTTTCTGCTTTCAGTGGGTCCTTCAGAGCCAAATGAGTATCTCCATTTGGCTGGAGCTTGAAGTGCTCCTCTGTATCAGACGCTTTACAGAGATTTTAATCTCTAAGAATCCCTGTTAGATGTTTTTTCCTAAGGTAGTCACATAACTACAAATCAAAGTCAAAACTGAAAGTTAGTGTAGGGATCATCCTGATTGCAGCCTTATTGAAAACCACATTCCTGAGTAACTAAAAATACAAGGTGGCAATCACTAATGTAATAAAAAAAAAATCAGGGCAGACCCAGGTTAGGTAAAATACATATATATATGTGATTTGTAATACATCCCTGGATGATGCAGAGAAAATGACAGCATCTTTATTTCTCAAATAAAAATCCTTTCACAAAAATGCCTTCGGGGGTTTCAGCTTGGGAGCATATTGATCAAGAAGAAGTGAAATTCCCAAATCTTACCAAAAAAGAGCATGCGCTTGCAGTATTTGCAATCCAGCCTGGACTGTTGCAGTTCGGCAACAATTTGTGTGGAAAGGATGTTTTCCTGAAGCACCGTGTCCTTTGATTAGCACTTGGGACCCTGCTGGGCTCTTCTCTTATTTTCTACAGAAATAATTTATCTCCACTAAAAGGGTTTCTTAAAATGGAGCCTGTTTGCACCATTGGAACCTTCTGAAGTGGCTTCCAGAAGCCTCCCTGGCTGGGCACTCTGAAGTGAAACAAATAACTGGAGGCTAACACACAGCATTTATTGGAATCGACTGGAGACATTTTTCAGGTGTAATTTCTTTCTCCTCAGAACTGTTTTGAAATTGCTCAGATGACTAGAGGAACTGTCTTCTGTGCAGTTAGAAATATATGCAGACTCTCCAGAGGGATGTGGCTGTGACATGAGTGTTAACTGCTATAAACATACAGCTAGTTAAAAACCAGCTCAATTAAACGCTTCGAACAAAAGGTTTTCTCATCTCATCATAAAGAAAAAAAGGCTTTTTTTTTCTTTTCATCCAGAATGTTCCTATTTCTTCCAAAAAATTTCTTTACACGGGGAAGTGGTTTGGGGTTCAAGGCAAATTGACATGTTCAGTTGGTTCAGATTTTGAAAAGCACTCAGAAAGCTTCAAATGAGCACAGAGGCCTTTCATCCTTAATTCATTTTGAAATTCCCCATCAAGCTTTTATGTGAAATTCTTTAGAAATATCATCTTCCTCTGTGAAATACCAGTGTAGAGACCTTGTTGGGAATAACCTTTCTGCTTAAAAATAAAATCCAGTCATCCTAAATTTTATCCGTTGGGCAAAGCCTGTGGTGTGTTCACCAGGACTGTGTGCCTGTGTTTGCAGATCATGGTCCTGAGCTTTCCTGTCAGAACAGACCCAAAACATATTTACAGGTATGAAAGCCTGTAGATTAAACCAAAAACTTACAAAAAAAGTTATAAAAGGAGTTATTGATGAGCACTGTTGAGAGCTATTTAATACTTAGACATATTAGTATCGTTATCAGATATTTTTGTTTGCTTTGAAATGTGTGCAATCTCTGGTGAGTTTGGGTTCAGGCAAACCTAGAAGTGAACAGTGCCCATTAGCACTTGGCTTGTAATATTTAGTCACCAAATAAGTGAGTCCATTTGTATAGTTCACATAAAGAGCCTAAAGGTAATGTGTCTGCCCAGCAATTGGCCATCAGATAAAAGCTTATTTATCTTAGTTTTTCCAGTGCCTTCAGTTGGGCTCAATTACAGTTCTCAGTAGCAGAGCCCAGTGGAAATCCAAACCCAAGATCTGCCTGCAAATAGCAGGTAATAGTTTGCCCAGTGAATAATCATGGCAGCTCAAAGCACACTTTGTGCCCTGTCCAATGTGCTGACTACTGCTCCTTTTGCTTTTATTATTGTCTCACAGTTTCAAGTCTTTACTTCCAAATTTACAGCTGATTTCATGAACTTTAAATGCCTTTGAATGCTCTAGACCTTCACACAGTGGGGCAACCTTTTAAAAGTGGACACGAAATTTATTATAGCACTAAAAATGAAGCAACAGGTAAATTTTCCTTTGCTAAGCTGGAATTTACCAACAGAATCCAAATATCTGGATCCATTAATAGTCATTGCAGTTGCATGTGTAAGGTCTTTTTCATCTTTCAGGAATTCCAGTGGAATGTGGCTGTTTTGCTGGTGCTTTTGTGCTGTTTGCTCGGGGTCAGACACTGCTCTGGGTTCCCACTCCCCTGGCTGCAGGAACAGAGGTGGTTTCACACTGTGGAGAGCACCATGATTTCGGGAGACTTGCAATGCCTTCTGACATTTCCACTTGGAGCACTCCTGATAATGTTTCTGAACTTAACTTTGGGGTTTTTCCATTGAAATAACCTGAATTCAAAAATCTTCAGTGCTATGTGTATTTCAGAAGCTGCTGTGAACATTTTGGGTTTGTATTTCATCACTCTGGAATGAGCTTTTACCCTGTTGCTGCATGAGGGGATGTTGTACATCGTAATTTGTTCTTACTGTGGTGCTGGTATTTATAGTTGGCAAATTAAAAGTTGGATACTTATCTCAGTGTAGTAACCTTGAACTGTACACTAAAAACCTTATTTATTAGTTCTGTTTATTTTTAGATGGCATTATTAGCTTTGAGGTGTACTCAGATCAAAACATGGGTTCAGATTATATTAGCCCACATATGCAGCTGCCGAGGATGTCGCTGGAAACAGAAACAGGGATTTACCTTCAAGATTTCCCTCAGTAGCTGTCAATGAACAGTGGGCTCCTGGTTCCAGTGGGAATCATGACTAGAGGATGACATTAACAGCAGGTAAAGGCCACTGCAGGAATGTTAGGAATTCCTGTTGTGAGCTGAAGTCCAGGACAGAGTGTCACAGCTGGTCCCCTCTTGGTGCAGTTACTTGAAACAAAATCCCAGATCAAAGCAACAAAGAACTGTTGGGGGCTGAAAATCTGGCTAGAGGGTTTTATGGCTGAGCTCTGGCTTAATAGCTGGAAAAGCCTGGAACTACTGCTGGTATCAACACTTTCAGAGCAGTAGTGGGGATGGTAACAGACACCTGTCAAGGTTACAGATCTTGTTTAAAACCCCAGTCCAGTCATAATTTACACACGTGGATAACTTTACTGTGAATACTGCTGACATCAGGGAACAGACTTGTATGAAATAGTCATTTAGGATTCATAAATGCTGTGGATATTCTGCATTTGTAGTGAAAAGAGTTTATGAAATCAAATTAATTATCACTAATTAGACACAGGTTCATGTTGGAATGTCTGCTGTCCATTTGTGAATCTGCTCAGAGGGAAGGCCAGCCGGGGTGCTGTGCAATGCATGATGCAGGAGGGTCTCACTTTGCCATTAAGGAAGCTGACAGATGGACATCTTTTTAAAAGATAAATAAATAGTTGTTTACTAATTGTAGTAATTTATTTTTTAAATTGTATATCTGGAACTGTATCACAATACCCTGTTTACTTATGAAGTCATCAGCACTTTATTATTTAGATGATGCTTTGCTATTGTCTTACACAAGTAACTCACTATGTTTCAGTCTCTTTGGTTTATTTAACTACAAAGAAGTTTCACTGCTCTTCTGTGCTTGCCAGGGCTTGCAAAACTTGAAATGTGTTTTACAGCTGAAAACAGAAGCACTGTCTGCACTTTGATAGGCAAAGGAACACTAGTCAGCAGCATCCGTGGGTATTTACATCATGAACTTACAGCACTGATCTCAGAGAGAATCAGTGCTGCTGGTCCCAAGCATAGCTTGGCAATAATTGTACTTGGTTCAGTGAAACATTATACCAGATATTGAGAAAATAAAAAAAGAGGAATCTCATAAGTGGCTGTCAAAGGCAAACTAAGTCTGCTCCAAACAAAGCTTCCCATGGGATGCAAGGTTTGTTCCCTTTGCTTTCATACCAGCAGCATCTGGAGGCAGAAAAGGATGTGGTGTGTCGTGATTAAGTGTGATGCAGATGGTGGTTTTAAGGGATGGGCACGTTGCATTTCGCTGATACCTCTCAGCTCCTGCTGCACAGGGCAGGGTGAGCATTTTCAGACTTGCACTGCAGTTCTGCACCTCAACACACACATCTATTCTTTGTATGGGGCTTTATTGCAAAGACTTCAGGACTCCGAGGATTTAGGGCTCACATTATGTTTTTAGTGCAGGTTATAGGAGAAAATAAAAATGAGCAGCTGGCTAGAAAGAACTGGTGGTTCCTATCAGCTATTTTGATCGAGGAAGAACACTAACTTCCATTAAAAAGCTCCTACAGTGAATATAATGCAATTGATTTATTGCTTATTTTTTACTTAGGTCAAATAAAACTCTATTTGGAGTTTGTTAGCTGGGTGCAACTGCTGTAGAGCTGAGCATGCTGAATAACGAGGAGGTGGATAAACTTCTCATTAAAGCAGCTCTTATTCCTAACTCAGCCCTGTAAAACAAAGGGAGAAATGGAAAGTCACACTAGATGGGGTTTCCAGGAATCCAGTGTGGTCTAATAATAGACAGGCCATATTCTGTGCAGTCACTTCAACTTAATGCTCTCTTCTGTGGTTTTATGGCAGTCCTGCAAGATTCAAGGAGTGTGGAGGGGTCAATCTAAACAGCAGCAGCTCCTGCTAGTCCTCCTCCCCTGCATCGGGGGGCTGATGGCTCGCTCAGGTCCTTCAGCCCACACAGTCACAGTTATAGCAGTACTCTCGTTTTAAAAAATAAAGCAGTTGTATAACTTTCTGGAAGGAATGTAAAAGTTGGGCTGTTCCTCGTAAGGCACCTGTGTGTTCGTTCTCAGGCTTGCAGGTCTCCCCTTGGTTATCTCCAGAGTGAGGATGTGAAAGCTCAGTTCATGTGACCCAGCACTGAGATGACACAGCTGCACTGTCTGTGGGCCCTGAGCAAGGGTCTGTTCCAGGGTGCAGGGACACACCAGCAGGCTCAGAGCAAGCACAGCATCCCTGTCACACCCCTGCAGAGGCCACTGCAAATCACCTCCTGAAGTCTGGAGTTCGGTAGCTGATGGAGGGCACAGTCCCCACTCAGCACACCCTGATACAGCCTGAAAACCCTCAAAAGCAGAGCTGCATCTCCCTGTGAGCCCAAACCCAGCAGTTTCACTGCTGGCTCCCGTTTCCTCTGCTGATACTGTGTGAACACACAGTCGTTGGTGTGAAACTGAAAAGCTTGAAAAACAGGAAAGAAAGCCACAGCATGGCAATGCCATTGTTTTGCTTCTCTGAAGGTTTGTCTTGTGGCAAAGCTGTTATACTCTGAAGAGAATAGCAAATAGAAAGTCCACCTCTCTGCCCTCCTCCATGCTTTTCATAGTCCTGTGATTTACTGGGATCAATATATATCAGTAGAGCAGAAAAACTTCAGAGGAGTTTTACAAAAATGAAGCTTTGCCACACACATCTGTCAGATGCAAATAGAGCAGATAGGGCAGCAATATGTGGAGCTTTCACAGGTTTTATATCATTAATGTACACCAGCACTCCCCCAGCAGCCAGCCTCTGTGGAAATTGAAATTTCAAATTGGTCTGAGATACTTACATTCAGCAATAAAAGTTGTAAATACCTCACCATCACATAGTAAGCAAAAATTTGAAGGGCAGCTGAAGAAACTTTTAAACCATATCCTTGCAGACTTCTCCCTGTTATTTCCTGCCTTCACCCAGCTCACCTCCTGCATCAGGGATGTCAGTATGGAGAACCAGCGCATCCCAAATGAAAAATCCAAGCAGAGTAGCAATAATAGTGCCTCAGGTTCCACAGAAAATGCTTCAAAATCAACTTCAAAGCTGCAAGATCAAAACCAGGAAAGTAAATGGGAGAAATAACATTAGTCTTGTGACAGCTGTAGGTGTGATGGGAGGATAAGCACTTTGCTCCAGACCTTTCTGAGTGATACAGTCAGAAGAAGAGATATTTTGCTTCTACTTTCCTTTTTCGCCACTAGTTATAATTTACACATTGTCAATTTGTATACTGTAGATACATAGTAAGTTAGAAAATGACAAGCATTGTGATGTTCTCAAATGTGCAGCTCCTGCCCAGACTGTGTGGATGGAATTAAAAGTCATTTCACTCTGGGCTCCTGCTTTGCCAAGCAAGATATTTGGGGCCTTGCTGCATAGATGGCCTGGCATATCCCCAGTGAGCAGGAGCCAAACTCTCTGTTTGGCCCCATTTTTGGAAATTGCTTGACTTGAGAGTGCACAAAACAAGACATTTGGTTCCTGTGATAATGGGAGCTGCAGAGAGCTCCTGTGGCTCAGTGCAACTACACTTCAGCTTCCAAAGCCGGTCATTTGGGAGCAAAGAGATGCCCTCCAGTCTCAGCTGGCATTTTGTGCCCCTTTTACTCTCTCAGTCCTGTCGTAGTGAATGATGTTCAGTGAGTTCAGTGTAGTGCTGCTGCTCCACAAAGCTGCTGCTGAAATCTCTGTAATGAGATTAGATAATGTGCAGCCCTTCCCTAAGAAATGCTCTCCGGCTTTGGGGATTTCTACTGAGTTTTGCTAATCTGGCTGCTGATACTGAAAAGGCAGACCCTTCTCAGCAGACAGAGCACAAATTGCTTCCAAACTATAGCCCTGATTTTTAGAGAGTTCCCTCCTTTAGCACTGTGGGCTCAATCCCTGTGTTATTAGTGTGGATTGCTGGGAGCGTTGCCTGAGGACCCATCTCAGGGACTGAGCCACGTTTGGGATGTGGCAGCTGTTTACAAGCACAAGGCAACACCAACACACAAGCCCTGTTATCCACTGCAAACTGTGGAAGGTGGAAGGCAGTGCTAAGAGAGGCAGCGTGGGGCTTCAGTCAGGCAATAAAGTAAATCCCTGCCCTGCTCTGGTGTCCAGAATGGGGATCGTTATCCCTCAACTATTTCAAGAAACAGATTCATTCTTTCGGTGGGTTAAAACAACTCTCAGGGTTATTCTTGCATATAATGTGAAAAAATCAAGTCTTTAATTTATTAAGATGACAGTGTTATCAGTGTTAAGCCTGCAGGGCTATATTTACCTTTGTGCTTGCCACTTTCCGAGTCACTGAGCACAAACTTGAGCTGCACCAGTGGGAGTGAGGGTGGCTCTGCCAAGGCAAGTCACACCAGCAATTAGCAACTCCTCTAATGGCGGTTTCCATTCTAAAGGCTGCTCTAACAGTGCCACAGAGCTGTAAATATCATGGAAGGGCTCAGGTCTGAAGCTGTATCTTTTATCAGGCTGAGAGAGTTTAATATGGAAAAATGAACAGCATGGGCCTTGAGACAGCTTTAATTTTTCAGTAGGTTACTGATTATTCAGGATTATGCAACCAGACATTGAAATCCTTCCTATGAAGCAGCTGCCTGATGTTCATGTAGCAGAGGATTTCCTGTGTGTGTAAAACCATAGTGTTTAGTTGGAATCAAGGCTAGAGAGCTGCACAGTCTCTCTTCCAAAACCTGTACAATTTAATAGAGGATAATTCCCTTTCTACAGATGATGCTGTTAGAAAGAAATCTTAGGAGAAGTTTTATAGCAATGACATGAATATTACAGAATTGTAAAGAATTGTCCAAAAAGCCTGTGGAATGATTGTCACTCTAATATTTCCTACATATTATGAGTCAGTCTATATGGTGGGTAAGTCATCCTGGTGCTCTGTATTCCTTAATGAAATGAATGACTGTTCACAAAGCTTGACCTCCCTGAGCTTCAATTGCCTTTGTGCTATGTCAGAGTGATGGTGCTGAGCTGAAATACAGGGACTGTCATGTATGAAAAGTGCTGAACATCACAGTTCTTTACTAATTATTGTGTATTTCTTTTTTCCACTGAAATTGAGATTCCTTTGAAAGACACTGGGAAAATCTCCTTGCTCACTGAAGTGCTTTCATAAATATTTAAACATTTATGTAACCTTTGAATATTTTAGCAACATTTACATTAGTATAACAGAAATGGGTAAATGGGTTTCCACACCAAAATGCAAGATTCTGAGCCTGATGAGTACAAGCAGGACATGTGCCTTTATCATATCTCCTGATTTTTGTTCAGTTTTAAAACGACACAGACTTCTACCTAGAAAATGGGCTGATACCTCACAATTTTTCAGTGTCCATAAACTTGACAGGATTGCTGCATTAAAAACTTGCCTTTTTGTCCTTCTGACCGGTCCTTCAGAGGCTGGGCTGCTGTCTGCAGAGGTGAAAGCCACCAGGAGAATAAACAAGCTTCGACTAGACTAGACTCACCGAGGCAGCCCCACTCATTTAGTTTTAGGTCTTACATTGTCGTTCTTTCCACTCCTGTGTGTAACAGATACGAATCAGAACAGACAGGGTTTGGAGTTCACCATCTTTTGAAAGACAGCCTTAGCTTGTATTTGACATAAAATTTGTCTTTCTAAAAACTATCTGCCTCCACCAGACTGAAGGAGGATTTCTCAGGAATCTCTAGTGGGATTTAACCCAGGAAAACCAATATTCTACGGAAGTGCCAAAAGCCCTTTATGGCTGCAGAGTCCAAGGCAATACATTGTCACTTTGTGGTGACCTCAAGCAGCTCTGGCTCCTTTCTTGCAGTTCTGCAATACAGAGGTCATGGAGGGATCAAGGCCTTAGTGTGCAATAAGTAAGTAAATGAGGACCCAAAGGTTCTGCATTTGTGTGGTCACAGCACCAGGAATATCCTGAATATTCCCTCAGCCAATCTGCTGATTACCAGGTGCAGAGGGACATTCACTCCCCAGATCACAAAGTCACAGAGTGCCATAGGGAGTGATTCAGGAGTGACTCTCTCTTGATTTCCAGGCAGTAGTTTTCTCTGTCAGCTCAATAAAATGTGATTTGTTGCAGAGAGAATCTATCCAAGTCATCTGGAAAGGCAATGGCCTTTGTTACAAGGGAGCACAAAAATATAATGCTAGAAAAAGGAAAGACAAAGAAGAAACCTCTGGGGAATTGTGCTTAGCCCTGTCTTCTGCTGTCTGCTTCTTTATTTTAGTTTTAATCTGGAGAAAGAAGTTAGAAAAATAGAAAAAAAAAAGGAAAGTAGCTGAATGCAGCTTAATAATGAAAGAAACTGCTGAAATAGCATCAGAGAGCTCTTTAAAATGCAAAACTTCGTGCTGATCTGCTACACAGAAAAGAAAAAACCCAATCACTTAAAGGTGGTGGCTAAGCAGGCTCTCCCTTCATCATCGCTCACTTCTTCTGATGCCAGAGATAAAAAGCACTTTCAGAGGGAAGATGTTTTGATAGTAAAAGCACAAATGCTACAGGAGATGAGACACAGATCACTGTTCATAGAGTCACAGCTTCCCTCAGAAACTTACTTGGACTCGAGTGGGCAGGACCCAGAGATGAGAGCTGGCCCGTGACCGCCCAGAAACACTGGCAAAAGCCTGCAGGAAAACAGAAAGAGACTTTTACCTATCAAAAGTCTTGTTTAAATCTAAATAAAAAGATTCTGAGTTCTAATGTGATCCATTAAATAAAGAAATTTAAATCTTCCTTTTATCCTGCAAAGGAAGCCAACCCACTTGCTCTCATTTTTCCCTGTTGTAGCTCAGCTTAGCTGGGTGTGTTGCTTACAGAAGCTGTAGGCTGTGGAATGGCTTTATTTGAATGTTTTATGAGAATGAGTATCCTTCACCCATGGAGAACACAGACACTTTGTGAAATAGGTGCTGAGATACTTTCTCCCTTTCATGCCCTGCATAGCACGAGTTGGGAAGTGTTGCCTCTCTTTGTCAAAAGCAATCCATGTTTCTTCCAGAGTGGGTACCTGAAAATACTGCGAGTGTGTACAGTAATGCAACACCACAACACAGTGCGAGCTTTGCTCCTCCTTTACCCTCTGTGTGCTACTTCTTTATCAGAAATACGGGAACAGAAGGAAGAGCATGTGTAAGGACATTAGCAATGCTTGTTCTTGCTGCAAAGAGTAATGTTTTTCTCAATGCAGCTCCTAAAGACCTGCCACTGTTGCTGATGCATGTCCAGTAATAGGGAGTAACCTGCAGCAGCTCTCAGGCCTGTGTGGTGGTGCAGCAGCCTCCTCCTTAGGATGCTCTATGGATTTCTGTAGCCATTTGTTTGTGAAGGCACAGAGCAGCTTTACAAATACAGATGGAGATTGGATTGCAGCCCAGAACCATTTAGGAATTGCAGTTTTGCTACTATTGTTGTGGTGGATTTTTTCCCTGACAGTTAGATTTGTTCAGTTACTGACAACATTGAGCTCTAGACAATATAAAATCATACATCTAGACCAGACCTGATCAGTCTGAAGCCGAGTATGTTGTCAGAAATCTTTTATCAGCACATACAAGTGGTTTGCAATGTGTATAAATAGGCAACTTGTACAACACAGAAAGTTCATCCATTTTGTCTTTGGGTTGAACTCCATAGAAATGAATGGGATGGAACCAGTGTCAGGACAGCAGTGGCTACTGCTCCAACCAGAATTCAATTAGATCTTATTGACAATCCTCCCAGAAGCTTCTGCTCAAAGGAAGATAAGGCTGAAGAATCAAGAGTTTTATCTGAAGCTGCTTTGTCAAATGTTTCAGTCATAGGATCTTCTCCCCAGGCACACTCACCCCTTCCCTGTGGGCTCTAGAAGCTGTTCTGTGCTCCAGGTGCAGTTCTGTGGCTGTGGCAGCTCCCTGGGTTGTGCTGTTTACTCCAGGGGGGGAAATTGGACAGAAAGAACTGAGTTGTTTCCTGAGGTTACACAGGAAGACAGAAATTCAAGCCTGTTTCAGCCAGGGCTTCCATGTGCCTTGAATTTCATTGAAGATGTTCTGCCATAGGTGACATATGTGCTATATTATTTACATGTGATTGCTTTTAACTTCAGCTATCTAGGGATTAGGTATCTGGTCTAAGAGACTTTGTAGAGTCTTCATCTCTGGTGGAGAGACACAGGCAGCTTCACTGAGAGGGACAATGACTCTGCCAGATATTGAGAGAGGAAAGTCACCCACTGGCCAGTGCTGTTTCCACCCAACTGAGACAGAGACAAAGGGCTTGTGCCAGACAAACTCATGGCATGCAGCCCTTGGTTTTGTGAGAAACATTTCCGTGATGTTTCCTCTCCCAGGGTGAAGCTGATGCAGTGGCACCATAGAAAAAGTGAGCAGCCCATCTAGGAAAGAGTTTTGAATTACCACATGGCATTATGTAGAATATTATGCTATATTTTTGGGTTCCTCTTGACCTCTGATGCATAGTACTTTTAGATTAGATCAAATAGTCATTGTGAAACAACCTGGTGTGAACTAAACCTGTTTCTGTATTGCCATTCAAGTTAATAGATTTAAAAATAGGACGTGCCATTCATAGGGCTAAAATGAAGACATTTCTGCCACCTTCAGGCTTTTATCCTGCCTTTGATGGTCTGAGGGAGAAGCCTAAAGAGCCAGATGGGTTAGGTATTGTAGCACGTAGCTGTGTTCCAGTCAACAGAGCCCAGTTACAGCAGAACCCTCTTAGGGAATGAGTCATAGAAATGCTTGTATTATGTTCTCTGAAGTTTGTTTTTGCAATCTCTCCATCAAATATTTTACCAGAGTATGAGCAGTGTCTAAACCCAGCAGAGGATAGAAATGGGATGTGTGTGTCAAACTGGGAACAGTGTAGCTCTTGCATCTGTGGTCACAGGGGACATTCATCTGTCTGATTAGCCTGGGGACACAGGCATTTCCAGCTGATAATCTGCATTTGAATAAAATGGTGTTGGGAATGGGAGCGGGCATAAAGGGAGCAGATGATAACACAAATACATGTTCAGGTGGGGAGATGCATTGCCACCATTAACAATACTCATTATGGGGGATGAAATAGAATTCTGACAGAATGGAAGCAAGAGCAGGGGTTGAGATGTGCTGGGTTTACTGTTAATTTCTGCAGACATACCAACTCATTTAGTAATGTAACAGCTCCCATTGCTCGCCACTTAATGTATGATTAATGTGCCACTGGATTTCCCCAGACATTTATGACACCTTTAGGAATAGAAATGACAATGACTTTATCACATGGAGTCACTTCATACTATCTGCATCCCTCTTAATGATTTATATATTCAGGAGTGATTTTATCACTAGTACTCAGGAATGTAATAAATGAGAAAACTCAATGGTCTGTAAATTACAACATTGATTAAAGAAGTGATTACTGGTATAACTCTTACATGACTATGATAATGCTTGCTTATATTTCAGGACAGCATTTACATATTAATGATAAATCTACTGTAGTGTTTAGAAATACTTTACAGCTTTAATCAAAATGTAAACATTTATAAACAGATAATGTTTATTGCAGAGGAAATGAGTAGACTTCTGTTCCTCTTCAGTGGATGAAAACTACTGCAGAGCCAGTTTGCCTTGAGACTGAAAGCAGCATCACCCCCTGATGAAGGTCATCATCAGGGTAGAGCTTTGACTCACTGCTTGCCTCTGTGGAGACCTGGTTGGGTTTGTTGGGTTCCTCTTGACCAAGCTGTGAAGGAGCCTTGCTCATTAAGAATTCCCCAGCACTGCGATAGGCTCGTGGCTCGCTGCATCACAAAGGGAAAATCAACCGCCAGCTTCATAAATAACATCCAGTCTTTAGGCATCTCCAGCATAATTATGGCTCCTGAGCCAGTGCAGGATTCTGTGTTCAGCTGCTCCCATTGTAAAAGGCCATCATTAATATGCATAAAGAGAAGGGAGGGAGCTTTTTCTGTTTGTTTTTGGGCTTGAGCTGCTGGGGCTACATTTTGAGTTTGTTTTGTTGCAGTGATTACCTTTCCTTCTTCCTCTCTCTCTCCCTCCCCTTAGGTGTCTGACAGATGTGACTATGTTTTTGTCAATGGCAAAGAAATGAAAGGCAAGGTGAATGCACTTGTGAACTTCACGTACCAGTACCTGAGTGCTCCTCTGCAAATCACGGTCTGGGTCCCACGGCTGCCCCTTCAGATCGACATTTCGGACACAGAGCTGAGCCAGATCAAAGGCTGGCGAGTCCCAGTTGTTTCCAACAAAAGGTGGGTTTGAGTTGCTAAATTTCATGGATGGTTTGTAAAACAAATGCAGCACCTGCACCCAAAATGCAGCGTCTTTCCCTGAGGAGCAGCAGTCCTGGAATCCCCAGCTTTGCACTGAGCATCTGCAGATATAATACAGCTTTTAAAATTTGGGGGAGTTTTGATCCTGTGCGTGTGTCTGCCTTGGGCAACAGAGTACAGTGTGGAGCTCTGGTAAGGTCCACTTCCAGAGTTGTTTAGACAGGCCAGCTTGGAGGAAAAAGTGGCAAAGTGCATTTGTATGGTCCTTCATCCCGTGAGGTAGCAAAGAATCATCTCAATGGTCCAAAAACTCAGAAGAGAGGGCTGTTATTCAAGGGGGTACTCTCTCCATTAGCACTCTAATGTTAGTTTTCACTAATGTTCTTGAAAACATTTCTTTATGGTTCATTTTCTTACCAGGCCCACCAGAGACAGCGATGATGAGGATGAGGACGAGCGGAAGGGAAGGGGGTGCACCCTGCAGTACCAGCACGCCATGGTGCGGGTCCTCACACAGTTTGTGGCTGAGGATTCCAGCCCCTGGGGCCAGCTGAGCTACCTGCTGGGCTCAGACTGGCAGTTTGACATCACAGACCTGGTGGTGGACTTTATGAAGCTGGAGGACCCTCACATTGCCAAGCTGCAGGAAGGCAGGATCCTGATTGGCCGGGAAGTAGGAATGACAACGATGCAGGTACTGTGCCCTGGGTGGGTACCGTGTGATGAGTCTGTGACTGCCACAAGCAGAACCTCCCCACTGATGTTTGTCCAGCCCTGCTAATGAAATCAGACTGCCTTTTCACTGTGCTCTGCCATTCAGTTCTGTGCATAAAGCTTTGGAGACAAGAAGGGGTGATGACTCTCAAATAACCTTAAGAAAGGTCATTTTAATTGATCGGCCTTTTCCTAAGTTGATTCTTTCGTGTTTCTCCAAAGGTTTTGTCCCCTCTGTCTGACTCCATCCTGGCAGAGAAGACAGTGACTGTGCTGGATGACAAAGTGACCATAACAGACCTTGGAGTGCAGTTGGTGTCTGGGCTGTCGCTGTTCCTCCAGCCCAGTGCAGCTAGCAGTCGGGCTATCGTGGCCACAGCTGCTGCCCAAGAGCTGCTTCACACCCCTAAGCAGGTAGTGTACACTCTGCATTTACTGTTGTTGCCTTTTGGGATGGGGCAGTGTTTTATCAATGCAAAAAAAATGTATATAATTCATAACAAGTTTAGAAGTTAGACTTGGAAGTGTAGGTGTAGTCCCTGTCTGTGTTAATTGCTTTCCTCTAGAGGTACTCTGGAATTGTCTTCTCATTTCTGCCCTTCAAATGTGGGCTTCATCTGCAGTAAAAGTTCTCACTATACTGAAGTTTATATTGTTTATCTTATTTACATTTTTAATACTCTAAATAATGAACATCAGGTATTTTTGCTGCACAGTGATCCTGCTGTATGACCGTGCCCTTGTTTTCTGTGCCAGGGAGCACAGAGCTCTGTGTGTCTCAGTTTGATACTTTGAAGAGCTGTAAACCAGAGGCAGAAGATGGCCAGATACATTTCTCTTCCCTGCTGGAGTCATAACAGACTGCCAGGCCTCCTTCTTTTTTCATTTTCCATATGGATTTTGGGGGGCTTCATCATCCAGTTCATGTGGTGATCTTAATTTAAGCCAGTAAATTCCCATCTCTGTACAGTGGGCCTTTCAAACAGCACATTTCAGGTCACAGTCCCCATGGAAAAAATATTGGAGAGCAGCACCAGATCAAGTCAAACAGTTGCTCCAAGGGTCAGTAGCAGTGGAACAAGCCCTTGCTCTGAGTTGATTTGAAGATTGAGTCTGGGGACCATGCAATTAAGTCTGTCCACAGCTACTCCTCTCATAGAAACTTTTTCATCTCACATAGATAAGGAGAGTTCTCAAGTCAAGTTTTATGGCCCATTTTCATGATAATTGCTACCTAATTTTCAGGAACATAAAAATAATTTAGTTTGTTTTATAACTTGGTGACGGGAAAATGTCCAAACTAGAAGGACATGGTTTCCCTCTGTTCCATTTACTGCATCCTGTAAACATAAGAATCTTATGTAATTAACCCATTTATACCCTTCTTCAGGGCTTAGAAACCACATCTGATAGACCATCTTCAGACAAAGACTGTAAAACCAAAATCTGAAGCATTCCTAACCCAGTTCTGTAGGACCGAGCACCATTAGTCCTGCAGCAGCACTGGAAGAGTCATGGCTTTGATTGCAACTAAAAGCTTATGAACCTGGAAGGGCTGCTCAGATATTTTGTCAGCTTCTCAGATTTATAGATGATCTGTCCTGAGCATGCAAAGATATTTATCAACATCAGGTGTTGGCATATTATGGCAGGGCATTTCAGTAGTGCACATTGTGGCTTCTCCTCTTGTTCATGGCATGGCAATTTGATGTGACATGTCATTATGTATCACTGCAATTGGCAAGTTATGAAGGAATACAAAGGAGTAAAAATGTGTAAACGTGTCTTGGTTTGAAATTATTTTTCTCAGCGTCTGTGTTATGAAACCATTTTAGTGAAATATTTTGTTTAAGCTGATGTTCCTCTGCAGGATAATTTCAGGATCCTCAGAGTGGCACATTTGTGATACAGAAGTGACTGGGCATGTCAGGCCCTGGTTCTGAGCAGTCCTCAGTGCTGGGCAGTGTGAGGGCCCACAGATCACACTATGGCATCGTGCTCACTGAAGATACCAACCCTAAAACAGGGGGCAAGAGACAGCCAAGCACCCTTCTCTCACATAGAGAAGTTGAAAATCTCTGGTTTCTTCTCCAGAATCTGTCTGGAAGAAGAAACCCACCAAAACACAGGGCCCAGACTGTATTAGAAGGCAGTGGAAAGACCTCTCTACACCAGGATCTGGAATGCTCCAAGAAATCTGGCTGTTAGCAGTAGTCCCAGATCAGTCAGGCTTTCCCACTCCTCCTGTGCTCCGTGCCTTCTGTCCCAGCTTCCTGCACACACAGAGCAGCATGTTCTAGTGCATTCCCACTGCAGTCCCTGCCTCTCCTCCCAGCTCCTCCAGTCTGGACCCTGCCCACCCCCAGTGCCTCTGCCGCTCTTCCCACACCTCTTCTTAATGCAGAGGAACTGTCCTGCCTGTTCCTTGTGAAAGGCTTTGCTGGGAGCATCACTGGGAAATTCACTTCCTTCCTTAGTGGAAACCACTCATTTATTCTCAAGCCTAAATCTCACTCAGCCTGTATAGAGGGCTTGCCTAAGGAAGGGCTGTTGAAAAGATTTTAGGGGCTTTGCACCTGCATCATCTGAAAATTAAGGCAGGAATAGATTTCACACCTAGGACAAACACCAAAGGAAACAGCATTGACGTGGCCTGTAGAGTCACAGCTAACTTTTCCTTTCCTTTGCAGTCTGAATGAAGGACAAAACATTTAAGTCACTTTCCCTGAGAAAAATTATTGCAAATGTAGGAATGCTGGTGGCTCAGTTTTGCAAGAAGTGACTCATGATTTGGAGTGTATCAGCTGAGATCCTTTTGGAGCTGGAATTCTGAAGGCAAATGCTGAGTGTTTTGTGAAAATCAAGCCCTTTTGAAAGGGTTTTTTCCAAGGAGGCAGCCCAGAACTAACCATATACTTGAACGCTGTGAGGGCTTCATTAGTTGTGTCTTTCCCTCTCAAACAAGTTTATAAAAAGGACCAAATTACTCATGCAAATTTTATTGATGCAATGAAAAAAAAATAATAGTTAAAACAGCTGAAGGCTTTCTTTTTCTCAGGAATGACTGTGTGTGTCTCAGCATTGTCATATGGAAAAAACAGCCAATGTGTTCTTAGTCAGCTGTTTTCCTCTTTGGCACCTCCAGAGCCAAGAGTAGCAAATGGTGGTGGGGTCAGTGGTGCTGGGGCAGGCTCAGCACCGTCCCCAGCAGAGCCAGCAGTGCATCTGGGCAGGGCAGGCAGCGTCAGGCACACTGGGGATTGCAGGTCTTTCCATGTCGTCAGAATGAATTCAGAGTCTTTGCTGTGCCTCTCTTTCAGGGACTGTAATGACTCGATTAGTTCCTTGATTATAATGACCATAATGTGTCTGTTTAAGTAGAACAAAGCAGCCAAAACACAAGTCCTGAAAAGCTGGCACTTTCTCTAAATACTTAGCAATCTAAAGAAGATAAGCTCATTTTATTATCTTGGATGCCTTAAATTAGGTATCTTTATCTGTAGCCGGGCAACTAATTACCTGCTGTGACAAGGTGACCTTGAAAGATTCTGAGCCAATACTTTTATTTTTTAATCAATGGGGAGCTCACTGGCACTGAAAAGTGCATCACTGATTTAGGTGCCTAAAAATAGACACAAGTTGACCAACTTTTAAATATCAAAGATGAAGTATCTTCTAAAAATTGGAAACTAGCTGTGAGTAATCTATTTTTAGTGGCCATCTGCTCAGGTAGGAAAGCTGTTCCATTTGGCTTGCTGATTGTTGTTCAGCATCAGCTTCTCCAAAATGTAAGTAAAAGAAAACCTACAATGTTTTCGTGTTTTCCGATCTAAGTGAGCTTTGAGAACTCTCAAATCTCAGCTGGCTCTGCAGGGAAACTCACAATCATATCCAGTTTTTTCTTCACTGTAGGGTACTGAATGGGGTCTGATGAACTGAAATGGGTCAGTGAAGAAAGGAAAAAAAAGCCTTTAATAATCGGCTGTGTGTATTAATGTATCTCTCAGTGCTACTGAAAAACTGCAGGCATTTTCTGGGGAAAAAGAACAATGTTAGTGCTTTACAGAAGCCGAGTCCTTCTGTTTCACGTGTGTGGTGGCTGCTGCCATCAGTGACACATCCAGCCTGAGGGTAGGGATGCCTGTGCTCCCCCTGATGGGACAGGAGGGTGCTCAGCACCCCCTGGGTCAGGGTGACAAGCCGGAGCTATTCCCGTGTCCCCTGCCTTTTGGATTGTCTGGTTTAGCTTGTGTCCCTCATGCAAACCAGTTCTGAGAATTCACTGACACCTCACAGTTAAGTAACACACATTAGGAGTATTTTTATGATGTGGATTCATTACCCCATCCTGGCAGTATAAGTTACACTGAAATTGTATTTATATCTTCTTTAAACTGACAGAGCAATGTAATGGCTCACAAGAATGACAAAGGAATTAAGCAGCATGGGAAAGGGAGAAAGGATGTATTGTTAGATAAGAATCTCAATTCTTCCCTTGCAAATACAAGCAAATTCCCACTGGAAAGGAATGTCACATTAGCAGATTGGACAAAAAGGAGAGAAAGAAATACACAGTGGGGGACTGCATGGTTTGAATTAAGATCTGAGTCTTGGCTGCCTTTCATTTCTGCATCATAATGATCAAGCCCAATTTTTACTACACAAGCCACAGGCTTAAAAATAAATGCACATGTAATACTTTGATATTTCATGTGATCAAATTGCTAGGGAAATCCATTTCAGCATTCAAGTCCCCAGACAGAACAGTGAGAGCTGGTCTAATACAAGCTGCTGAGAACAGTATTCCCTTGCCTTTATTTGGGGGAGAGAAGTATTTGTTTTTTGCAGAGCCATCCATTTCTTTCCTTTGGTGTCCTGCCTCACTCCAGGACTATTGCAGTTGACCCCAGCAATTGAGGGCTTATCTACAAATACTTTTATTTGTGCTGTAGTGAATGAAGACCATTAAAAGGCCTCTTTATTCTGAGCATGGACTAAAATCAAATACCCTGATCACTCGTTGCATCTTTATTTCTAAGCAGCAGCAGAATTCTGTAAAATGCAACCAGTCCTACACACTTTATTCCCCCATTTTTTGCTTGAAGCACAAGACAGCATGCCCTGGTATGGAGGTGTTGAAGGACACTCTGTAATCACTGCCTGTGATGCTGCAGATGGGCTCACTGAAACATCCTGAGATAAGCAGACTTTCAAATGCTCTATGAAAAACAATCATCAGTGTGGCTCCCAGATTTCCAGAGGCAACTCGTGCGAGTCCCAGCATGGAGGGACTCATTAGGGCTCTGGTTGATGGGCTTTCTGCTGAGCTTCTGAAGCAGCTCTGCTTCTTGCATTCAGGTTGCCTTTTGGTGTGTGAACCTGCCTGTTTTATCTGGGCGGAACAGACACAGCCAGCAAACAACAGAGCTGGTGGTGACTCGTGGCAGGGTCTGGAGCATTCCAGGTCAGGAAACACAGAGTTCCCCTGGGAACGTTGGTTTCCATTAGTGCCATGTTACTTTGGTACCCTGGTAATTTCCCCCTTTGTTTTACCCACCTAAATAGTACAAGTAGATAATAAGGGAGATAAAACAATGAGCAAAAAGCAGAATGCAGGTTTATCCAAGAAGATTTGCCAAGTGGCATCTTTGGACCGATAAACCACAACGTAATTCAGGGGCAGGAAAGGTGGTGGAACTGCCACAGATTAAGAGCTGGCCAGCTTGCTGAATTGCACCTGAAGTGGAGGAAGAGAACAGTAAAGACACAAGGGAAACTGTGGATAAAATGTGTCTTGATAAAGGAAGGGGTTTACGTGCTTAATGAAAGCTGATGATAATCAGCAGTGGTTGTGGGAAGCACTTTCTTCATCTCCTTTGGACAGGATTTTGGTGTCGTTAACATGATCTAATGCACATTATCTGACTCACCTCACATCATCACAGTCACCATGCAGATCATCCTGTTCTCTAAGAGCAGTGGCCCTGATGTGTCCTTGTGGTTCCTGTGTTCTGGGAGTGCAGCCGTGTGTGTGTGTGCCCATGTGAAGTGGAAAAGTAGAGGAAAGAAAGACCAGAGAGTAAGATAATCCCTCTGACTCTTTGTTTATGCTTGGTAATTAAAGAACACAAGCAATTTGTCACCTCCCTGTTGAGGGCATCAGACTAAGGGCAGCAACTTTGCAGGTAAGAAGGCTCCAATCCATCTTCATCTGCTGATAGTAACTGGAGGACCTTGGCAGAGATTTGGAGGGGATTTATTGATGCAGTACATAGGATTTGCAGAAACAGCTCCTTGAAGGACATGGCACTACATCATTTCTTTTTTTTCTTTTTTTCGTTTTAGTTTTTCAGAATTTATAATCAATTGGGAAATTCACTTCCTCCCCTTGCCTTTGGCTTTCCTTTAACGATGTGAATGAGGTGATCTCTCACCAAATAGAATATTTGGGCTGATACGATATATTTTGGCAGGGTTTGAAATTCTCTCCCTCTTTCTCTTTTGTTTTCTTTCCCTTTTAATTAACGTTGCCATAGTATGAGCATGACAGTGTTGTGTTGTGAAAAAAAAATTGGTTCTTCCTATGAAGAAAGGCTCTCTTGGAAATAAAAAATGTCAGTGGTGGTTGAAAATAATGACTAAGCCATTGCACACCTCTGTTATCTACAGTAAATCACATGTGTGCCTGCAAATTTCAGCTGACTGCCATTTCATTTTTCTCTGTCTCTGCTTCATAAAACCAGGAATGCAGAATAATAGAGGAATAGTGTAAAGGATAAAAGTTGTTAGGAAGTTGCTTGCAACTTTGTCAGATTCTGGCCATTTGGGCTGAATTTGTCCATGCTGGCTCCCTCTTAACCTGAAAGGTACCTGGGGGCTCATAAAGCAGAATGGCATCAAGATAAGAGAAACAAACAGGGATGAAGAATACAGGAAAAACGAATATATGGTTTCTCCTATGTGTTCCTTCCAGTGTCTGGTCAGAGACACCAGATCCCTCAAAAGTGCTGCTGTAGCACCAAGGAAACTACTTGCACAGAGAGGGCCATAAGCTGGGGCTCTGCAAGGCCAGGTGTGCAGTGCCAGGAATGCACAAAGGAGGTAAATCCTTTTGTAGAGATGTGGAACTGTGGATGCCCCAGCAGAGCTGGGAGGAGGCACACACAGCTCTCATAATTTCCAGCCTTAACTGCATGAAATTGTGCACTTACTTTCTCATTCTGCTCTCCAAAAGGGAGCACCACCAGCAGGCAGTGTCAGCTCTGTTGTGACAATAAGCTTGAAATGATGCTGGTGTTTTTATCTTCCATAGCTTGGGGAGGAGTGAGTGGATCTTCCACACCTCCCCAGCAGTACACAAGGCTGATCTCTTGTTTTAGGGAGAAGGAAAGCAACAGGGTGTTGAATTGCCAGAGGTGATGAATCTTTTCCTCTATCCACAAACCCATTAAAAAAAAATCCTTTACTTTCCTATGACCGGGTTTGCTCTACTATAGATTTCTGGGATGTAAATTCGAGCTGTGCCCTGCAGCTTTGTGTTTCTGTCTGATCAGCCATTTCAGGGTTGTTTGTCTAATGAAAGATCAGCTGGTTTAATTTCCTTACTCACTTCAGCTTTTCCAGTTCCGGAGTGACCTCTGCTCCGTTTCGGCTGTTGGAAATACATTTGAATCACCAAGAACTTTGCCTTCTTTCCTGTTGTGCCACAACTTATTTTTCTTCTTTCCTTCCTTCAAGAACTTGCTGATAGCACTTTGGAAATCAGATATTCAGTACGGTCCAACCTTCTGCACAGCTAAATCCCCCTTGCTGTTTTCATTGAAAAGCTTTAAATTTAACTAGAAGGGTAGCAATTCTCATTGTTTATAACCACAGCGTAGCAAATTGTAGCCAATTGAAATGCACATTAAATTGTAAATTTGTATTATGACTGGACATTAACAGGGTGGCAGTATTTTTCCCCAGTGGTGATTTTCAGCCCAGTTGTTCTGATGTACCCAAGTGTGAAGTTATTAAGGCCATTTGTGGTTTAAGTGTGGGAAGAAAAGAACTTCACTTCTGTGGGAAGTTGCACTCGGGCAATCTGCCTGCCTGTCTGCTGGCTGGACAGGCAAGACACAGAACAAATGAAAAATTAAAGAAATTTCCTGCAAAGAAAGCTACTGAGACGTGGAGAAGTAAATCTGTGTATCATCTGGATGGGATTTGAAATGGCAAAGAGCTGACCTCTGGCTTTGTGTTTGCTTCTAATGATGACTTCTAACAGTGCTACCTGCAGAGAACAAAGACAGTCCAATTAAATCCGGGCCATTTGTATTTTTATTGTAGAGATCATGCCAGAATCCACATCCTCCTCTTGCTGACACAAAAATGCAGTGAACTTTTTAATTATCTCACGGATAAAGCCTGTTTTACTTAAATCAAGCCTTTCTTCAGCAAAATGGCAATTGTTCCATGAGATTTTTTTCTTTCAGGTGAACCTTCTGCTCCAGCCATTTCCAAGATACTCTGGTAGCTCCTTATTCCTGCTAAGATATTGATGCCTTGCTTAATTTGACAGCTCCCCATGACACCTGTGCATGGGAACATGAGGAAAATGAGTGTTCTGTCAAGTGCCTCCAGTCATTTGTCTGGTTTGCCTCTTCCAGCTCTTGTATGACAAGAATGACTTTCTTTATAAATCATGTAAAACTGTAGCTTGTTAATGGGTACTTTGGTATTACGGACATCTCATATCAATTATTTTATATGTTCTTTCGCAAAACATTTGCAGGAAGGATAACAGGGGAACCTTTAGTGAAAAATGTGACCAATTTTCTGCCTCATCAGTTGAAGTTTGGTTTGCTTTACAGGCAGTGCAAGGCACTGTCTCCCATTTCCTGCAGCTGCCATTCCGAGCTCAGAGGCTGATGAGCTGCAGTGGGTCGGGCTGTTTTATTACAGACCCTGTCTTTAACCGTGTCCCTTTCTTTTCAGGAAGCTGTCGTAAGCACCTGGATCCAGTTCAGTGACAGCTCTGTTACTCCACTGGACATTTATGACCCTAAGGACTTCTCCCTTTCTGCCATGTCACTGGATGAAAGCGTCGTCTCCATCCACCACAACCCTGCCTTGAAGTGGCCAGTTGTGGCAGCAGAAGGTGAAGGGCAGGGCACGTTAATCAAGGTGGACATGATGATCTCTGAAGCCTGCCAGAAGTCCAAGAGGAAAAGCGTCCTGGCTGTGGGGACTGGCAACATCAAGGTCAAGTTTGGCCAGAACGACGCAGACTCTGATGCAGGAGGGGATTACGACGCCGATGAGATTGAAAACCACGCGAGCGACCGGCGGCACAAAGCATCGGATCAGGAGCGGTACGGCCAGGACGGGCGGTACTACGGCAGCTCTTCAGCTGAGAGAGAGGAGGGCTCCCACAGGAAGGTCAGCACCACAGCCAAGTCCATCCTAAAAAACAAAGTCATTAAAAACAACAGGCTGGATGGGGGCAAACTCTCGGACGACAGCCAGCTGCAGAACATCCCCATAGACTTCACCAACTTCCCTGCTCAAGTGGACCTCCCAAAAGGCAGCGCGGGCATGGAGGACAGTGACCTGGTGCAGACACCCAGGGGCCTTAGTGATCTGGAGATCGGCATGTATGCACTGCTAGGGGTCTTCTGCCTGGCAATTCTAGTCTTCCTAATAAACTGTGCAACATTTGCACTGAAGTACCGTCACAAGCAGGTTCTGGTGGAAGGACAGACCACCATGACCCATTCCCATGACTGGGTGTGGCTGGGAAATGAAGCAGAACTGCTGGAGAACACAGCAGATGCGTCACCTCAGCAGGATGAGCACACAACCATTATCGACCGAGGCTCGGGCAGCGAGGAGAGCAACCAGCTCCTCAATGGCAGCGCCCAGAAGAACATCCAGAGCCAGGTGCACAGGTGTGCGGACTCGGGGGGCAAGCTGGGGAAGGACCAGAAATCTGAAGGTTTACATTCGCCGACGTCCAAACGGAAGCGGGTAAAATTCACCACATTCACAACCATCCCGCCCGACGACGGCTGTCCCACCGTCAACTCAATCCTGGGCAGCAATGACGATGACATTAAGTGGGTGTGCCAGGATATGGACCTCGGGGACTCCAAAGAGATACGAAACTACATGGAGAAGTTCAAAGACAAAGTGTAGCTCCTTGCTGGGTTTTTTTGGGTTTAACCACACCTTGATGCCTTCAGTTCTACAGTATATATTGGGACAGACGAGGGGGAGGGGAAGGAATCGCCAGGAGAAACGATGAGGCAGTTTTTATAATCAGGGAAAGAAATTTGCCAAACTGTCCATGGTTTGTTTTTGTTTTTCACTTTGTTTTGTTGGGGTTTTGTTTCCAGTGGTTATTCTGCTACTCATGATTTAGGAAACTGAATATAAATAGCAGAAAGGAACAAGGAAATGGTGTGACCAGTGTGATGAACTGGGCAAGATGAGGTTGTGAAAATTCATTTTATGGGTCATACAAATAATAATGATAGTAATGTTTCAAAGTACCAAAAAATATCTGTAAAAGACATGAGAGAATAAGAGCATGAAAAGAATTAGGAAGAGACAATAACTTGTTCTATATCCAGTAAAACATCCCAATTATGGGCGTACAACCCACAAGGAGACTTTTTAGATTGTTACTCAAGCCGTTTCTTTTTATTCCTTCATTTGAAGTGAAGATGTGTCTTTGGCATTCCATAGGAAGGAGGAAGAAATTGCCTGGTATTTTTATTTTTACTTTTCCATTTGTCTTGTAAATTGAAACAGAATATTTTTCCCTCTTGTATTTTTCATTTAAATATCTTGAAAACAAGAAAATTTAAAATTGATGAAGTTCACAGTGGGCCAAGAACATCTAAGCTAGCTCTAAACAGTCTCCTGTCATTTAAAGAATTCAGGGGATAAGTATTGACTAATAATTTCCATGTGGAGTCTCTTCTGAAAGCCTAAGCCTTCATTTCACCCTAGTTAGAAAGATGTTCTGTTTGGAAGTATTCATTTTCCTTTCAGGTTCAGATTTTTTATTTAGTTGCTTGTTTTAAATTTCCACAACCAAAGTTCCTACATTCCACCAAGGGAAGAAGGTGCTGTTTTATGTTAGGTTTTAGAGGTCCCAAGCGATGGGAGTGCCCCACTGGTGCATTTCAGATGTACCTGGAACTGAGACCATCACAGGCCAAATATGTGCACCCTGGATTTGGGGGTTTGGCCAAGTTCATGAATTCATAATCTGGTGCTGTAATTTTCTGTTTATTCTAATGTCACCAGCTCTCATCAGGCTCTGAAAGCAAGAAGAATGGACAGAAAGACACTGATTGCCCCCAAACTGTTATTTCTTTGTACTGGGAGAGCTGGCCTCTGGACACACTGTTGGGAGGGAGGGAGGGGAATATTGCTGAAGCGAGATCAAGAGAGATCTGGAGCTATTTTATAGAGTTCTCTTTTTTTTTTTTGCCATTGGACCAGCTAAGACTGAAAGTTTTAGACTAGACTGTAAAGCTGATGTTTTGAATAAACAAATAGCAACCCAGTAATAAATCAGAAGCAAATGCAAAATAGAGTTTTAATTGGTGGTATAAACTGGCAGAACTGTTTTGACTCAGTGCCAGTTCACATTAATGGAGGACACAGATCAAAGTCTATACAGTGAGGAAACCACTGTCATCCCAAACCTCTGGTAACTAAAAGGAAGATGGTATATCCAACCTTTGGAAAGCAGTATTATGTCCTGACTCTTAGCCAGAAGCACTTGCATTGTCCTGTCTTTACCATGTATTTTGTTGTTTTGGGTTTTTTAATTACTAAACTCAGTAGTTTGGTTTTTTACTTGGACAAAATCAATCCTGCCACCCAGTAACATAGATGGACGTTTTAACAAGATATGCCTAGTATGCATTGTAGACTGAAAGAATGTAATATTTATTTATACATGTTATACGAATTGTAATTAAAATGCTTTACATGGCTTGACAACTTAACCTCTCTTTTCTGAGGGGAGGGGGCTCCTGCTGTCGTTTCTGTGCTGAAGTGCTGCATCCACTGCCCACCAGCTGAAACACGGTTTAAGCTGCTTTCTCAAGAGGGAATAGAGATGTATCAAAGTTCTTCAGTGCTCTGACCCTTCCTTTGTGAAGCGCTTCCCCTTCCCCCCAGCCCGTGGTGGTGATGATGATGGATGGCAGGAGAGGACAGCAGTCAGGCACAGTTCAGGGCAGTGTCACTATTCATCTTGTTCATCCTCGTGCCTACCATCAGCACGGGCAGCTGCAGCACTCTGGTTCCTGACGTGTGCAACGTTCATGCAGCCCAGTCATAATGAATTACGTGGCTTCTCTGATTGATACAGAGGGTTCAGATGGAAGCAGGTTTCCCTGAATCACAGCTGACACGTACAAAGCACCCTGGATCCCAGAGGACCCCCAGCTACTTCACAAGCTAAGCACAGCGATGCATCAGCCACACCTCAGGGATCAGTATATCTTCCTGGGAAAACACAGGTGGCTCAGAGGTGAAAAAGGCATTTACAGCACGGAGCTGCAAAATCCAGCAGCAGAGGAGCAAGGAATATAGCACTGAAGCAAAACCAATACCCTGTGGTAGCACAGAACGTGGTTGTTCATTTTTAGAAAGGCTGTTTGTGTGCTGCACAGCCCTGGTACAGCACAGACAAGGGATGGGACCCTCAGTAACCCAGTGCTGTGGCTGGACAGGAGTGTGGCATCGAAACTGCTGGGTCGTTGCAGAGGAGGACAGGCTGTATTTGAAGAGACAAAAAAAAGTAAAACTCAGCCCTGCCTTCACATTTAATTTTTCTGAAGCTGCAGGACATGGTGCTTCAGAGGCAGAGACTGAAATTTTTCTATTTGTCTTCCACTGACCAAAAAATTCTGTCAAAGCCCAATTCTGAGTGAGCCACCCTAAATGATCATCTCAGCGGGGAGGAAACCACCGGGCTGTGAAATATCATTTATTTGAGAAATTCACATTGGGTCAAATGCCAGGATTTACATTTCTGAAGCTTTGCAGTTCCAAAGGCACTGGGATGGGGCACAGAGAGCTGCCCGAGCATCCCCCCTGCCACTGTGCCTCGCTTGCCAGGCGAGGGAATCTGCGAGTGCCAGGGGTGCGTGGCTGCAGAGATAACACGCTGCGAGGTACATTTTTCTGTCAAGGAGCCAAGATGAAAATTCATTAATAATAATTTGCACTTAGAGGAGAGCTTTTCATCTGAGAAGCTCAGTGACTTGCAGTTGTAAAGGATAAAAATGTGAGCAGGCTGAAGTGGCCCTGTTTCCTCAAAGGTGACAGCGCTGGTGAACACCTTCCTCTTCCCCAGGCTAGGGGCAGAGCTGGACCTCTTTGCTGGAGAGGGGTAATTATTGAAATCACCTGGAGCAGTCAGTAAGGGGGAGCCCAGACAGCTGGGAAAGGAAGGGCATTTGGGTTGTGGCAGAAGAAGGCCAAGGATTGGTGTGATGGGAGGCAGCTGTGGAGGAGAGAGCAGGTGGAGGTGAGAGAAGTGAAGCTCTCCCGTTCTGTGAGGCCTCTGGTTCCTGGTACACAATGGACCTTGGTGAAAAAGTGAGTTCTGCTTATGTTTTGGGGTTTTTTTTATTGCTGAGTTCAATTTGGAGGGAAGGGGAAATCCTATTGTTTGTTTAAGTGTCCTAAGTCTGGGAATCAGCAGGAGAAACTGTGTGTTGATTGTGAAAGGGGAAGCCAGTGCTAAGGGAATAAGGGAACGTGCATGGGAACACCTGGTACATCCTGCATCAGATGCTGGATCCTGAATCCTTCTGATATGGCTTAACTGCTGGGAAGTCCATATTCCTTGAGCCACTGAGCATGCTGACTTGCCCTCAGCTTCTAGAAATACTTTGACGTTGATTAAATTTGAGAGGTGACCTGAAAAAGGCTCTGGCTTTTGGAAAGCAGGGAGGCAGTTAATTCATGGTGCTGCACCCGGCTTGCTGGGCTGGAAATAGGACACTGACCCCTAATGCTTGCACATATATTTCTTCCCTCCTTGCCAGGCTCCCAAGATAAGTAGCCATGGCAGCAAGAGGGTTTCTCTGTTTTGAAAGACTCCTAAGCTGGATCCCAGTGCTTAAAAACAAGCTGTCAGCAAAGATGCAGCAGCAGACAGACATAATGATGCAAATTACCAAATAACTCTCCCTCTTGATTACTCATTTTGGACAAACTGAGGCCCATTCTTTTTATGCTTATGTTAGGGAGGCATTAAAGCTCTTTGTGTGAAGCAGCAGCCAAAGCCAGCCCTGAGCATGGTGGAGACAGTCTGTCTGATGCCCAGCTGAGCCATGCCAGGTTGCAAAGACACGCTGTGGTGTGGGGTGTCTGCAATTGGGGATCATCTGTACGTGCCCTGTGCTGTTGCAGGGGCTGCTCCCTGCGCTCCCAGGCAAGCTGCAGCCAATCCTGCAGGTTTTGAGAGCCACAGTGGCATGGCTAAAGATAGCTGGTAACTTTTTCCCCCCTTTACTTCCCCCTCGAGCCTGTATCTGAAGGGTTTTGGTAAGCTAGTTTCCAGCAAGTTCTATGGCCTCTTAGGGTGGTGTGTGCAGGAGTCACTGAGGTACCTCTGTCCTCTGGCTGCTGGGGCAGCTTCCCAGCCCTTCTGAGCCTGAGCTGCGAGGGTCAGATTTAATCCCCTGAATTCAGATAATGTGAGTAGCAGCTGTATTCCTGGAGGCCACAGGTCAGGTTGGAATCCTTCATAAACAGACTGCAGCACCATGATTATTTGGGTGCTTCTGGCTGGCTCCAAAGGCAGGCAGGAGGGAAATCTTGCAGAAGGCTGAAGGTAGTGCCACTGTCTCACCCATGGACTGGTGGAAGAGGCACCTGGCTGAGGAGTGGCACTTCTGCTGTGTCCAGCTCTGCTCATTCATTGCTTGCTTCTGTCTCTCTTGGGTATTTAAGCTGCCATCCAGCTTCCTCAGATTGCTGATTTGACTTTCAGCTTCACTAATGACAAGCCACGGGTACAAGTTCCTGTTACTCAGATCTTCTGTGGGTTGTGGAAAGAGATGTGACAGTTTATGTTGCAGAAGTCAAGAATGAGAGAACAGGGAAAGACTTCGGTTGTAGGAAGGCTAGGATTGTTTTTTTAGTTTGCTGTCTGTAATCTGTGTATAATTTCCCTGACTCTTGAGGTGTTTCCTGATTTGGAGTGATAATTTTCATGGTTTAGGGGTAAGATCTGCCCCCTGAGGCTTAGAATGGCTGTGTTGCCTGGCTCTTGTTCTGGAAGTACCAGAGCCTCTGACCACTTGTGCCAGCACTTGAGCAGCTGTGAGATGGACAGTGCTGTTGGGAGGGGATGTTCTTATCATTGATAATCTGGCTGCATTTGATAGAGATTTATTCTAGGGGCAGGACATAAATTTTTATTTTCTGGTGGTGGGGGAGACTTCGGTGCCCCAACTCAACTGTACAGTTTGTGAGGCTGCTGTTGGACACCTGCACTGCCAGAGGAGAGCCCCACTGAGACTGGCAGGCACCCAGAACGCTCAGGATTGTCCCATCAGTGTCATTTAGCAGCAACTGCACAGGAGCAGAATTATCCAGGGACTCCTCTTTGGTGTGATGACACTATACATCTTACAGAACTGAGCTGAGGTTACCGTAATGATGGGACTCTATTAATTTAATATGATATTGCTACAGGGCCTTTCCAGGGATTGTCTGAAGAGATTAATATTCTTTAACAGAAACACTTTGGCAAATCAAGGCACCATTTCCCAATCTTCCGCTCCACCCCAGCATTTTGGGATCTGCCATTTACTTTTTCCATCACGCCTCTAGGTTCGTCATACCACATCCATCAGCATGCCATGAGCTTTACACGCTTTTAAAAGCACTCCATGAATATCTTCTGTGCTTTGTAGGGCACTGTGTCTTATTTTTAAAGCCTACTATTTCAAAAATAAAATGCAAGATCATGGTGGGGGAAGAGGGAAATGAGCAGGTCTGATAACTGACAGCTGAGGGCTCTTTGGAAACCCAGCAAGCAGCTTAAAATGGAAGTTTCCCCAAAGGCAGGACAAAAGGGATTTATTCCCAAGTGGGAAGACAAAACTGTTATAAATCCAAATGTCTTCTTCGTGCAGGCAATGCTGTTCTCCTGGCTCCACCCATGATTGCCACAGCTCTGCAGAGTTATTTGTAGGGCTGCCCTTCCCCAGGTGGTGCCAGCGGGTACATGTGAGGTGCAGGTGGCTCTGAGGAGGGAAGGGAACCTGAATGTCTGTGCTCTGCCTTCAGCTCCCATGGGGATGCTCTGGTTCCTGAGCAAAACCCTCTGGGCTCTGGTGATACAGCCTGTCACTGGCCTGGCACCTGAGGATAAAGGCAAGGTTCCTAGACATGTGCTAATGAGATCTCCAGCTCATCCCTAGTAGGCAGCAATTAAAAATTTATATAAGAGTTAGTAGTGTGTCACTCTCTAGAAGTGGCCAGAGTGAATTATTCCCTGTGCTACAGTGCAGTTGTAAGTGCTGTGCTTGGTTGTAGCAATGGGTGGGTACCAAGTGTAGCACAGCCAGAGCTTCATGGCTGTGCAGTCCTGTGAGTACAGACCTCTGGTAACACAGGGATTTGGAGAGCCCTCCAGGTTTCAGGTTGTCCTTTCAGCAACAGCATCTGTCCCTGCAGTAATTGCTGTAATAGGGCTTGTATTTATTCAGCTGCTACCTGTGAAAGCAGCACATCAAACTCAATTATTCTGTTCAGAAGAGACTAATGACACAGAGGTGGGGGGAAGGCTTTCTTTTTTATATTTAAAAAAATATACAGTGGGAACAAGCTGGGCTAAAACATGTAGCCTACTTAAACTGAGGTAGCTGGAAGCACAAGACTGAAGCTATGGGTGTCCAGTGCCCCTTCTCAGTGCCATCCTGCTCACCAGGTGTGGGCATTTCCATTGTTTTCCAGAGGTCCAAGCTTTGCCATGATAAGCCCTTCCTGCTGCAGCTTCTGGGCTGTGGGACCTGCGGGGCCAAGGCAGTGTTATGGGAGTGTCATGTGGGGGGCATGGCCAGCTTGTGGTATTTAAATATTGCTGTGTTTGTCTGGTCCCTGTGTAGGTTGTAATATATTGTGCGGACTGTAACAAGGTATGTTCTATTTGCATAAGCTACTGGGGAGCCATGGGAAGGGAAAAGTGTGTGAGGAAAGGAGAACAGAAGGCCTTTCTTTTCTTCCAGCTGTTGTTATGTCTTATTTTAGGTCAGTGTTTTTAATACCGTAGTTTAAATGACTCTTGGTTTTGGACTGCTGCACCAGGCTGTGCTCTGATAAAATAACCAGTCCTGTTTACTTCCAGGTTTTATTAAAAAAGGGGCAAATAGATACAAAACAAACCAGGCATATTACTAAATGAATGCAGAACTTCACTGAACTACCAGAAGGAATAATGCAGCTATCACAAGGCTGCTACTGGAACTGGATCCGTAAATCAGTGGATTCGAATTAACCATTCACCAAATGAAACCAGCAGATAATCAAATTCAGTGATAGTGTTGATGGCAGGAGGAATTGCCCTGAGTTGGTGTCATTGAAAAGCCATATGGAGAAGCCAAGTCCTTTCAGCTGGTGACACAAAGCAGTGCTTTGGCCAGGACAGTTCAGCTGGTGGAGGGCACAAGCACAGGGGAAGGAGGTGCCAACTGGAGGTTAAATGAAACCCTTCCCAGGGAAGCACCTCAGTGCAGATAAGTGCAGAAAATTGATTTGTGGTTTTATCTTGCATGAAATTATCAGCACCTGCAGCAAGTGTATGGCCCCTGTGGGACTTGTTCTTTTTTCCCAGACTGTTACCTCCAGTACCCCTGAATCTCTCAGGTGTTCCGGGGGCAGTGATGGAGTTGCAGGTAATTCAGTTTCTCTTTACACCTCTTGGGGGCTGAGAAAGAGGGAATTTTGCAGCCTCTTATTCTCTTCTAGGGTCCTGCTGCCAAACATCTGAGTGCCAGAGCCATTCACAGCCGAAAGGGGATTAACTGGGGGAGGGAGGAGAGCCAGAGACCCTCCTGAGCTGGGGGGTCTTGAGGTGATCCTTGGAGAAGTCTGGGGAGAGACGAGGTGGCTGTTTCCCACCTCCCCTGCTTCCAGGCAGGTGTCTGTGGGAAGCAGGATCCTGCATCGCTAGCGTGATCCATCCGTGGCCCAGCAAAGGCACTAATAAATGACCTTTTTAATTCACCAAACCTGCTCACTTAGCACTAAGCATATGTTCTTTCAGAAATACCCTGCTAGCAGCATGAGCCAGAGCGGGGGAGGCCAGCCAGGAAACTTGATGTCAGCCTTCTAGCTGAGGTAATGGACATAAAAACCTCCATATGCTGAGAAGTCACTTTAAGGAAAAGTATTAGCCTAATTAGTCCATTTGTCTCTTCTCTCACTGAACATCCCTCTAACGACATTTCTTGCCTTAAATTAGGGAACTAATACATGTAATGTCCTAACTTGTGTTTTGAAGGCATTAGAGAAGGTTGTCATGTTCCTTAGCATAAATTAACTTCGAATTCTGTCTGCGAATTTGTCCATTCTGGGTCTGTGTGGACTAGGGAATTTCATGGCATTAAGGTGGCAGAGTGAACCCCAGATTCAGAAACAAATCTATGGCCCTTCGGTAGGAAGCTCAAAATAAGGCAACAAAATAGAAATTAATTTCAGAACACAGTCATAGGAAAGCAGAATTCACTCAGAGATAAGGCAGGAATTGCCCCACGGAAAAGCAGTCCCAGGGAAGGGGCACACAGCTATGGTTAAACAAAAATAGTTGAACAAGATGATGCAATTTTGGGTCTAAAGAGGGCTGCAAATTTGCCTGCTCCCAACTTCCCATCAGAACCCTGTGGCTTAATATTAGACAAGTTTAATTAGTCCAGTTCTGTGCAGCATTGCTAATCTGCAAGAACTGGAAATTCCTGAGTATCCTTCACCTGTTGGTGACAATGGTTAAAAATGCCGTTTGAAGGCTTTTGCAGGTCCCCTGTTAATGCAGAGCTATAGGAAAGGCCTCCCCCCAGCCTTGGGCTGTTTAGTTGGAATTTGGATGAATTAAGAATGCTGCAGAACAGCACAGAAGAGCAAGGGCTATTTCAGCTGTGAAATCTTTCCCTTACAAGTGCCTAAATCCTTTGGTTTAAATGGGAGCTTGGTGTTCCTGGATTCAGGGATGCCAAGCACCCAGTTCTGAGTCAGTAAAATTCAGCTCCAGAAAATCATGATCCTTGAGCCTGTCTCTTGGAGCTCTGGCAGAAACACTGGCAATTACCTGGCAGAAAACCCTCAAGGCGAGACAGCCAGGCTCGTTTGGCACCGTGTGGTGCCCTTTGGGGCTGGGCACTGTCTGTCCTGGGCACTGTCTGTCCTGGGCTTCTCTCCAGAGCTTTCATCATGTTTATGAAGAAAAATTCTAATGCATCTATTACACCAAAAAGTCCTAAGATTCCAAGGTTAATTAAAAGCAGGCTGATTGGGGGGAAGCTCAGCTGGTGCATCCCTTGAGACAAGAAGGAATTTCTCAGGGACAGAAGCGCTAAACTGATTCAGGAAAGGGGGAGCACCCAGGCAGGGATGTGGTCCAGGACTGCAGGAGGCGCTGAGCTCCTCAGCCAGTGCCAGGAGCACCCAGGGAGCAGGCAGCGCTGCCCGCCAGAAGATGGCACTCCGAGTATGGCATGTGGCGTGTTCCAGCTCCCCTCTGCTCCCTCCTCGTCTGTCGGGAATACTTTATGCTCATGCAGACCCAGAGCTGACAGAGCTCGGTGTAATCAATGCAGCCTAAGGGTTTGTAACCCCTTCGTGCCTGGGAGGGGTCTGTGATCTAGAAAAATATAGTTTGGGGATTTGGAAGCTGTTGAGAGACTGCAGGGTTTGTTGCACAAACCTGGTATACTCTCTCTCTCCCGGGGAGAGGCATCTGCCCTTGGATAACACAGTTCCACTGCAGAGGAATTCCTCTGCCTGCAAATGCAGACACAGTGCTGTCAGTCATTAGAGCTGCACCTCAGAAATAACAGGCTTGTCAGCTTTGGGACCTGCTGGAATAACTCCGTGTGTGGGAGGAAAAACTCAAGTGTGTTTTTTCTGAATTAATAACAGTTTTTAAAATGAAGATGAAAAGTGTAATTATCAGGGAGATGCGTCATACCTAAGGTGGAGCTGCAGCTCTCTGCAGCAAGAAAACATTACCAGTGTGTCTTGTCATTAGTAAAACTATTTTTAAAGAGTAGACAGGGAGGAAAAAAACCTGTAGAATTGTTCTGTCTGCTTTCTGTATCACTGTTTGATGTAAAGAACATCAGGAAAACTGGTGTTAGTTGCTCATGATCTCTGCAGAGTGCAAATAGTTTATGAAAGCAGCATTTTCAGGCTCTCATGCCTGACTGAGGACATGAGTTATGAACAAGGAGAGCAGTAGGGCTGGGGCTGAACAACAGGTGACATCCTTGGTGAGTTACTGCTGGCTGGGGGCTCCTGCTGTGTGTGTTTTAACTTTCCTTTCTGGAAACCACTCTTCTGATGCTGAATGTAAGAGAACAAATCAACAGCCAGTGCCCTCAGACTCAGCATTGCTAATACTGATTCTGTGGATCCTGTTGCTGAGCAAAGTGGAGCTGCAGAAGGCTGGTGAGCAGCCTTGGTTCATTCCAATCCCCATGCGCTGCTCTTGGTTATGGAGTAAAGGCATGCCAAGTGGCTCATTCACAGGAGTAGCTGATGAGGCTGGACCTGTAGAAGGCAAAGGAGGTTGGCTTAAGCCAGAAAAGGCATGAAATTCCCCATTATGGTTGTGGGGATCCTCTCCAAACTCACCAAAGAATCCCAGGAGGGGTAATCCATACAGGCAACCAATTCACCCTATTGCAAAGCTAATCTGGGTCTGTGAACTTCATTTTCTTTTCCTTGTCGATGCTTATAAATGGTGCCAGAGTCCAAATTTCTGCCTTGGATTATAGCAAGAATAAACTGATCTTGTGTGCAAACAGATGGACTAAGGCTCACTTCTCATGCTGCAGAGGTTTTCCTCATGGGGCATAGAATTCTCCTCTTGGGTTGTGCTGTGAACGGCCTGAACGCACACACGAACACAAACCTTGACACAGACCCATCCTCTGCCTCTCAGGAGTGCTGAGAGGCAGCACAGAGTCCTGACAGCCCTCCCAAGCTTGTGAGAACACAGTTGCTAATTGTCAGACCCTGACGTGTCTGAATCGTGGGAATCTCTGGCTGCTTTCCAAGCTGCTGCTTCAGGATGACAGCTGAAATGGAGATCTCATTTTCTCTTAATTCATCAGGGAGCCTCCTCTCGTTGTGCACCTCAGGGTTCCCTCTGTGCTGAGGCGCTCCCCAGGGTGGATTAAGCTCTTAATGCATTGCACAGCCCTCAAGGTGCAATGTGGCACCTTGTTGGAGTTGCTGGTGTTGGCTTCTCTTACTGTGTTTTGGTGGGATCTGGGGTAGTTCTTCTGCCTCTTGAAGGTTTGGATGTGGGGAGCTCTTCTGTGGGCCGTGAGGATGAGAAGCTGTTCTCGGGCTCCATGAAACAATGGCTGATGACAATTATATCTGGATGTTCCTGAGCCAGGGGGGTAAGGTAGAAACAGTTCCTTCCCCAGTTAGTTCTGCTCAGTTTTGAGCAGAGTGAAGCTCAACCTGCAGACTGAAGTGATGGTGAAACACCCCTGGGTTATGAGGATTTGTCAGCTTGAGGCTGCAGAAGAGTGAACTTCTACCAGTTTTCAGCTGGGCAGAAGAACAGGAGATGCTGAAGGCAGAGAGCTCCACTCTGTTACACTCTCACTGATGAGCCATGGTTTCCCTGCAGGGTCACAGCTCCTTAGTCCTTCTTAATCTTCCATGGGATCTAAGGGGTGGATTTAGTTTTTTTATTTTTATTAGAGCATATGTGATTCTGGGTTCTGGACCTTGTGCAATGTTTTTTCTGCAAATAATCCAAAGTATCTGGGTGGGCTTTTCCTCTGGGCACTCTAGCAGCATTCAAGTTCTTGTGGTCCACAGAAAACAAACACTGGAAAATGATCTGAGGGGGGAAAAAAAGGAAGTTATAATTAGGAAAATTAAAAAACAGTGGCAGAAATATCGAAATATCATGACCTTTTCAGGAAGACTGAATTGTGATCAGGCTTCTGCAGTTTGATTGCCATTTCTGGTACTCCTCAGTTGTGTTTCCTCTTTGTGGCTTTGTTTGTCCATCATCTGATCTCTGCCCCAGCCTCTAAGGTATGTTTTCTCCTTTTTCCTGACTCTGCTCTGAATGGTTTTACATTTTTATCCTCTCTTTTCCATTACAAACTTCTGGGATTTGGTTTTGGAATACAGATATTGGTGGAAAAATTCAGACCCTGAGTGCCGTTTGGGTAGAAATCCCACCGATGCTGCAGCCTCTCTGATCCTCCCTGAAACCTGCCTTTGAGTCCCAGCCCTGGGGACAGTTCTGTGACACTCAGTCACCATCCAGAGCTCGTTATGCTGCTCTGTCCCACATTCTGCTCTTGGTTTGGATGTCCATGGCATCTCCTGGGGTGTTTTAAAGGGTCTCATTGTAGGCAGAATTATTCAGGCAGTGTTTGTAGATAATGGAACACGAGGGCTGGGACCTGAGCATGGGTACATTTACCTGGCTCCTTCCCTCTGCTCCCACCAGGAGTACAAAATATCATTAGAATATGGTTTCAATCAGTCTTTCAAGCAGAAATCAAGGTCCCCAAATCAGCCACCACCTCCAGATTTTAGTGGGAAATATGAGAAGCCTTGTGTTCCAACCTCTGGGTTCCAACTACAAAGCTGCCTTGTGCCATTCATGTGGTGTTTTGGTGACCCTGCAGAGTTTTCTCTAGGTTTGGATGTGACCTTTTTGGTCACATTGGGCAGTGTTTTTTTTCATCATAATGTATCATAAAGCCCAGACTATCATCTCTCTGCTCAGGCTATCAAAGGCAAGTCTGAATCTGAATATACAACAGCATAGTGGGGTTTCCTCTTTCCTCACTCTTAAAAGCAGAAAACTTGGCCAAACATTATCAGCAGGCTCGAGGTGTGGAGGGAGGGTGGCTTTTGGAGCAGGATTTTGTTGCATTTAGTAAACAAGTCAGAAAGAACAGTTGAATTCTTAGTCCCTCAATCCCCAAGGTAAATCTGCTGCTGAAAGCTTTGTTCTGCAGTTTGTGACCCTAACTCTGTGTGCGTCTATACATGAATATTTTACTGAGGTTTGTTTCGTTTTGTTTTATAAATAGTTGGAAAGTAGAAATGGAAAATATTGGCAGTTAAAGGAGAAAACTTTGTGGATAAAATAGGGGGGGTGTTGTTGATCATGTAGGTATTAGCTTAATTATTGTGCAAGTGCTTTCCAAAAAGAATCCTAGAGTAATCTGCTGTCATAAAGTAGATTAATTCCTGTACTGAAAGTCCCACATTGTCTCCCTTAAATCACTGTGGTGCATTAGGTAGTAGAAGTAAAGCGCCCGTTTGACTAAAGGTTTAATTCTCCTTGATGAAGCTTCCTCAGTAAGTGCCTTTTTAAATGCAAGCCAAGCCAGAATCAAGATCTAGATGAATGAAAAATGCCTGCCTCAAACTAAAATTTTTAATAAAACAGAAGATGCTTAGGAAGGTTCTGTTTATTGTGAAATGGGAGAGTTTGAAACTCTTTTAATGTGTAGCAAGTGGTCAGAAAGGACGAGTTTCTGGAGTGATTCTATGCAGCAGGTGAACGCTTTAGGGTAGAGTCTGATTTTATTGCTCAATGTTATTAGTGTTATGACGGTTTATTCTTTGGGGATCTCTGTTGGTTCGGGCAGTGGCTGCACTTGCAGAGTCCTTGGGCAGCTCTGGCTCGTGCTGTCCTGGTGTAGCAGGAGCCCAGGGGCCACCTCCTTGGAAAGGGTGTTGGTGGATGGTCAGGGTGAGCACGGCCCGAAAGCTTTGGCCAGAGAGGTGGCTGCAAATTTAAGAGAGCCTGAGGGGAGGCAGGCAGCTCCCTGCTGCTTCTAGTAATAAAGCAAAGCACAGAGCAGAGAGGGGGTTTGATCATGTTTTCCCTCCTCTGAAGGACGTCAAGGTCTTTAACAAGTTGGCAGATGTGAGTGGAAGTCACTTTGCTGTGGCTTCAAGCAGGATCTGGACCTTCTTGTGAAGTCTTGATCACAGGGCTGACCTTCCCAGGGGAAAGAGATCCCAGGGAGGGCAGGCAGGTGTGCAGGTCTGTCCCTGCCTCACTGTGGGCTCATACTTCATACCAAGGAATCAGTCAGCCAAAGACAGCAAGGCTTTATAATGAGCCAGGCAGGACAATCCTCTGTTCCTGATTCCCACTCTACCTGGTGTGAGCTGCTCCTGAGCTGGCCGTGGAGGGGACAGGGACAGTGTTAAATGCTGGCATCAGTCCAGATCTGTGCCTGCTGCCCTGGGGACACAGCCTGGGCCCAGCCACGTGGGATCAGATGGGGCAGAGCCACCTGGGGCTGCTTTGGGTTCAATCCCACCAAGGTCTGGAGAGGTTTGATTTGGCTGGTAGAACCCACTGCTGTTTTCACCTGCTGTTCCCCAACCTTGTTCATGCTCAGCTCCCTCCTGGGGGTTGTGAGAGCTCTGTCATGGCAAAGGGTCAGCAGATGGGATATCTGAGACCAGGCTTTGCCTTTACTCAGGACTTCTCTATCTCTGAGGTTGTAGCCTGAGTTTCAATTTCTGCTGAACAGAAGCTTAGGTACTTTAAAACACTGAAGAAAGTCATTAAATAGCACAACAATATGACTGTTTGCCCTATTTAAAATGAAGGGAACCTGAGGGTCAAATACCAAATTACTTTCCCCATCACCAGACAGTCCAGAGCTGCTCCAGGATACAGGAGTTTGCCTCATCCCTGTGCCCTCTCAGCATGCCTTGAGCAATGCTGCCTCTTGCTGTGAGATCATGCTTGGGTTCCTATGGCTGACCTAGAGCAAAATAACTTTACAAAATGGGCAGGCAGTACCTACTGAACATATTTTCAGTGAGAAATACTCCCAGCTTCAGCAGCTGAACAACTCCATCTAATCAGAAGACCTCTCCCTTCTCCTCCCCACCTGAGAGTCTGTTCAGGAAGATTACTGCCACGATAATTCTGTCACAGAGGCTTCACCACACCATAAAAATGACACCTTCTGTTGTGTGAATGTGTTGCTCTGACAGTGACACTTCCTCAGCCCTGCAGGGCCAGCCTCTTCTCCCAGCTTCAAAGCATCATCTCCTGTCTCCTTCATACATCATCACCAGCAATGCACAGATATTAATAAAATGCAGACAGACAGAATTATTATTGTTGGTTATGTCAAGTAAATTTAAATGGTTTTCCCTCTTTGGTAAATCACACCCAGCAGGCTGATTCCATAAGTTACTCTGACTCCCTGGGATGGGAGGCTGTGACTAACAGCTGTTGTTTTTGCCAGTGACTTGCCTTGGCTGGAGGAAAACAAAGGCAGATAAACGTGACGTGATTTGTGGAGTTGCTTAGCACAGGCTTGTCAGATGGGGCCACCTAAATCCCCGCGATAAACGTGGGCCCTTTGCTGCTTTGTGACCAACAGGAGCTTTTTGTATTGGTTTTATTTTGCTCAGCTCCTGCTTTGGAGAAAGCAGCTTGTCCTCGCAGGAGAGCATCCTGTATTCCCCTGTAGGCAGCATTAGGTGCATGCATTTGAATTAAGTACCAAGGCTTTGATTTTGGAGGTGGGTCTGTCTCGTAGGAGAGAGAAGGCACCTCACAAGGGGCTGGCAGAAGGCTGCCTGCTACCCAGTGAACCAAAGCCTTGTCTGGTCCCTGTCTTTTCTTGGCTCAGTGGTGTGTTAGACTTGAATTGAGATGCAATGTTGTATCTTTAAAAAAATACCCAGTTGGTATCCAGAACCACTGAATGTAAGATATAACCTCATTTATATAATAGGCTGCCTGGCCCTGAGTTGTACTGAGTTCCCAGGAGGTCATTTGTGGCATAAACAAAATTCAAATTACAACAGAACCAAGAATAGGAGCTTCCAGGCACTTTTGTCAAACAATCATTTCATCTGTTGTCTGGGCATTAAACAAACCACCATTTCCTCCCTGCAGAATCCCTCCCTTCCCATCCCCTTTCAGCATCCACCACCACTTGCTTTGCCCAGCGAGTGTTTCTCCCTTCCATGTACCAGAGTCTATACTGCACTCAGCTGCTGACAAGCTCAGAGCATCCTTTGGTTTCTGATGCTGAGGGAGCTCAGGGGGCTGGCTGCCTGCTCGCTGTCCAGGGAATTCTGCCAGCACTGGGAAGGACAGAGCTGGGTGCTCAGCTCGCTGCCAGTGCCCCAGGCTCCCGTGGGGTCTGCAGGAGCTGCTGAGCCGTGCTCTTTGCTCAGGGCTTCTCTCTTCCGTGCTTATCTGCCCCAAGAAGCTCTACCAGCACCCTCTGCTCTGCCCCCATCGTTTCATTAGGCAGGGACGGGCCATCCAGGCACTCGACTGGGAGACTTTGACTCTCAGACTGTTTTGGGGCTAAACTTGTTCCTGCACAGGAGGTTTGTTGCCATCGAAGCTCCTTGTAAACAGTCTTGGTAATTACAGCCCTCTGCAGCTGACTGGATTTTCTGCTTGACATGCTGGTGGCCTTAAAAATTCGTAAAGAAAATGACTGCTGGAGAAAACTGCTGCTTTCTAAAGCTCCAGCATGTCTTACAGCTGGTGGGCAAATTTTGTTAGTAATCCAGTTTTTTCACTCACTGACCAAACTGAACAGTTAGGTGGTTGGACAAGGGGATTTTTTCTGGGCTCAATCAAAAACTGCTTCATCCTCCCTCATCCATCCCACTAAAATAAGTCCACTGCAAGCTCACTGTTTGGTTTACCTTTTCTGATATGAAATGAATTATTAAACTTCCTTGTCTAAACTACAAGCGTTCATAAGCACAGCTATTGTTTTGATATAATTTTGATCCCCCAGACTCTTTTTTGAATGGTACTTGTTGGATGATGGCTTTTAGAACAGGTCTCAAACTATCTGTGCAGTGGTTGCCTTGCAGAACGTGGCTACAGAAAGTGTAGCTTTGCCACACTTCGCCCAGGGTTTATTTGCAGGAAGGATTTCCATGGCACAGAGCAGTGTGTTAGATGGCTCACAGAGTCACTGAGGCTTGGCTCCAGCCTGGGGCACCACTAACCCTGGGCAGGGATCACATCAAGGCATGGGGCTTTTGGAGTGGGGAATGCTTTACAAAAGCATCCCCCAAAAGCAGAGACTGGTTGTGTTAAGGGTTCAGGCTTGTAAAATGGAGAAGGGCATAAAGAGAACTCGTAAATCTTGTGATGGGAAAGGCACGTGCTCCTGGGCTGCTGCTGATGAACAGCTCAAACCCAAAGAACCCACTGCAAAGGCTCCTCTGCTGCTTTGGCACCAGTGGAGTGGAAGGTTTAGCTGAGCTCCTGTTGTGGGGGGGTCTCTGGGCAAAGTGACAGTGGGGCGGGAGCTCCTCATGGGGCTGCACATCCTGTGATTTTTAGAGCCCTGCAACTGGAGGAGCTGTCCAGTGAGCACCTCTTGCCTCTGCTAAAAATCAGGGTTTAAATAGTGCTGCCTGCTGTCAGTGTTCCTGAGCTGATTTGGTATTCAGGGATGCAAAGAGGAACATAAATAATTTGATATTCATCCTGACAACTCTAGGCGCTGCTGTAGCCCCAATTTCAACAATGTAATGGACAGTGTGTTATCTCGTAATGTGTTTTGAGATCAGAGCTGATTTAAAGGTTATTCACCCTGGGAGAAATTATGCTGTAATTGAATTTATCTTGCATTTATCTATTCAAGGAAACATAGCTACAATTTAAGGGAGAAAAAGTACATCAAGAAGCTAAATTTTTATTATCAGTTTGTATAAAAAGATACAAATTATTCCAGCAACCTTCCTCCAGTGAGCTGTGTTATTTGCTGCATAATTGAAGTCCAGACTAGAAAATAGAGACTTCTTTCAGCAGATAAAGCTTTACACCTTTAACTCAAAGGATGGCTGCAGAAGATAGTGGAGCGAAGTAGCACAGAGCATTGAAGTAATGAGGTTAATATAAAATGAATTAGAAAGGAGCTGTCCGGGGTTTAGCAGGAAAAGGAATGTTTAGCTGTGAAATGGGGAAGTGCAGCTGCAGCATCCCCAGCTTGTGGAATGGGAGCTCGTGCTCTTGGTGGGGCAAATGGAGAGGTGGTCACTGCAGTCCCTGTTGGGGACATCCTGTTCCAGGGCTGGGAGCAGCCCTTATTCAGGTGAACAGATGGGCGAGGAGCACGTGAGAAGCCACTGCCTCCTGAGAGTTGTGTCCCAGGGCTGCTGGTGACCAGCCTGTGCTCCCTGCAGAGTGTGCACGGTCTCCCAAGCGTGGTGGCCTGGAAAGGGAGCCGGGAGCGATGTCAGGGCGTGCTGTCCATCCTTGGCAAGCCCAGCAGCACGTGGCAGTGGAGCAGAGCTCCCTCGGGGCACCTCTGAGGGGCTGGCCAAAGTCAGTGCAGTGAGTCTGGGGCAAAGGCAAAGCAGGAGGGTGGGAATGGGCGACACGTGCAGTGCCAGCCTGTGCAGCTTTGAGGTGCTGGATGTGCACAGAGGTGCCCATGGCACCCTTCTTTCCAGAGCCCCCCCGAGCCCTGGTTGTGCTGGTTTTCCACAGGGCCCATGGAGCTCCTGCTTGTGAGCCCTGCAAAGTGGCTCAGGGAAAACAGGAGCATGTCCCTGTGGCTACAGCACCGCCCTGGGGGTCCCTTCAGCTTTGAGGCTTCACACGTGGGGCTTTAGAGCATGTACAGACAATGGTAAAAATACTGTGAAAGAGTTAGACATTGTTCCCATAAGCAGATTATCTCAACAAGCTGTTTTTAAAGCAAAGATTACTTTTAGCTGATAAAAACACTCCTGAATGTGAGTCTCTATATCTTGTTTTTTTTTCCCAAATAATGCAATTTTGATAAAGGGAAAAAATTAATTTACCTCTGAGATAACAAATTTTATGCTAAATTTCAGCCAGATGGTACAGAAAACAGCTGAGAGATTATAGCCCCCAAACCAGGATTTAAATAGAAATGATAAGTTGCTATAAAGCTGCCACTAGCACCGTTCTAACAACGGAAGAGTTATTTCCCTCAATCACTCTCCTGTTCTTTATTATTTATCTTCCTATTCTTCATTATCCATGTCATTTCACCTCTCTTACTGCTCGTTGCATAAGAGGGAAGGACTCAAGTCTTAGAGAGCCTCAGAAGCAGCAGAATTTCATGCTTTGTTTAAAGTTTTCTTCAAAACTTGACTTCTGTTTAGCCAAAGTATTCTGAAAGATTCAGAAGGAGCCTGGGATGTTGTGCATCAGCTTTGCCTCAGTACCAGGCACACAGTTCCTTGGGTGGTCTGGGTGGCACCATCCCTGGACTCTGTGGGCTTGCTCTGGCCTCTGAAATTCTCCCTGCTGGAAATCTGGTCATGAGTTGCTGGACATGGAGTGGGCAGAGAACTGGAACCTCTGGACAAGGCATTTGGCTTTGGTGCTCCCTCTTCTCCTCTTGCCCTTGTTGTCCCTCTAATCCAGACTGTCCAGGGTGCTGACCCAGCCCCACCTTGCTGCTCCTTCCAGGGAGTCAACTCCTCACCTCCAGCTCTGCTGGGGTGACCCCAGTCCCAGGGCAGGCTGAGACACCAGACTAGAATGCTGTAATTCCTTCATCCTACTGAGGATTATCTATAGACCAGCCCATATTTCATGTCTTCAAGTCCTGCTCTAAAACTGGCTGTTGGAAAATAACACTGTCAAAGAGTTGTTGGTTTTTTAGTTTTGTTTTTGGTGGGTTTTTTTTTAAAGCAGCACTCCAGCAAAATATTTGTTCTCTGAGAGCTTCCCCAGCCTGAAGTGATTACACAAGCACCAAATGTTATTTTAGTAGCACTTGATCACGGTCAATATTTGGGCAGTACCAAGAAAAGCCCAGCAGTTTGAGTGGTGCTTACACAGAGCAGGCAGAGCAAGCCCACTGTTGATCCTCTGGGTTGCTCCCGATGAGGCTTTTACCTTTGTTAAGGAAATCACTACGAAAATGAAGTGTCTTGAAAATTCCCAGCCCTGGGAGGCTTTCAGCTCCTCTGGAATGAAAACAGAAAGCTGGCAGAGCAGCCAGTGCCCTGTCCCTCCTTCAGCCTTGACCCTCAGTGCAGGGAGAGCAGTGATGGAGGGATGAAATGCAGAGAAGATGTGACTGCATGTGAGCAGGAGCACAGGCTGACCCTCTGGAATGTTTAAATTGATTCCTTCCCAAAAGAGAGCAGCTTAGGCGTCTGCTGCAAAAGGTCTGTCCATATTCCCTGGGGCATAATTGGCAGAGACCAGAATGTGCCCACTGCAGGTTTCTGGGAGGGAGCAAAATGGGATCGTGTGACCTGCAGCTTTACACCAGCACCCCTGAGCTTTGGTTTGCCTGTGATGGGATAGCTGAGAGTGCAGTGTTGTGGCTGTGAATGGTGGAAGTGGAGCAGGCGTGGGTGAAGTCTTGGCATTGTCTTTACTTAGACGTGTTGATTCAGATAAAAATCCCAGCATACTGGGAGTTAATGTGTTGGCTGAACTGGACTTCTGCCACTGGTGGAGCTCAATAGTCCCCAACTTTTATTATTTTGGAAACAACCTTTCCAATATTATTCAATAAAATATATTTCCAATTTAATGCATCATTGCCTGTAGATGACCATAAACTCTGAACACACGCCCAAAGCCCAGATGATTTTTAATATTTCAAGACATGCATTTTCATGTCTCAGTTCTGTGTGTTTGTGCCTTGGCTGTGTCCCTTCAGGTGACAGCAGCACTCAGCTTTGCTTCACAGTTCTCCCACTTTTGCACGACTCACAGGGTAGCGTGGCTGACAAGCAAGAAATAGAGAAGCAAATGCATTGACTGATACAGAGCAGAGCTGGAAAATCAGTTTGATGGAAAACAAAAGGAGAATAACTCTGGGTATAATAAAATTTGCTAGTGGCTAAGCAGTTATCACCTGAGCTGCCCTGGGGGAAAATGAGGTTTGATTTCCCAGCTGGAAAATTTCACTGATGTTAGTGAAGGGTTTAGGTGAAAACAACTGGGGGGGAGGGAGAATTTATTTCCTTCAAATATACAGACAGTGGACTGATAGCGGTGGCTCTTGCTGAGTTTTGTCTTGAATTTCATGAAGTGTGGAAAGACCGCTCCTGGGAGCAGGAACTGCCTTTGCTCATTGAGCGGTGCAGCCGTGCAGAAGGCAGTGTTTGGGAGTGGGATATCAAATGGAATGGGTGGGACAGTGTAAATGGTGCAAGTCTGTCATTAACTGTGATGGTGAGGGAAAGCTGGATGCCCTCCTCATCCCCCAGGCAGCACCAGTGCTGCCAGCAGCAGGGGGTGGGCTCACCTCAGCCAGCCGGGAGCTGCATCCCTGCCACTCAAAAGGCAGCAGAGGTGCCAGGAGGGTGGTGATGCCAGGTGAGCAGCATGGCAGCCAGTCTGTCCCTCCTGCTTGGCTCCTCAGAGCGTGTTTGTGGCAACAAGCTCAGTGTTGGACTGGATGGAAGGGCACAACCGTGGAGCATCACAGAGAGGCACCAGAAAGGGAACATCAGTGTGCAATTCACAAGGAGGGGAAGTCAGTCAAGTGTCATATCCCTGAAATCAACAGAAATCAGTTGATTTTATGTAAGAAAAAGCACTAGTGGAATAAATGGGTGCTTTCTAATACCGTTTGAGCCCTCTATTTTAACTTTAGCTCATACCAACAATGATGGCTAAGTTGTAACTTCCAGCCTCCCAGGAGATACTCACTTTACTATGCTCACTATAAATGAGTCTGGCAACGAGGGGCAAACAGCTCTATGAAATATCTCGAGCAGGGCAAATGCCTCGGCCAGTCTTTTCCTCCTCTCTGTAAGCTGCACTGGAGCACAGCTCCGGCTCCACTGACATCATCCTGTGCTCTCTTCCCACGGATGCTCTGGTTTGGTGGGTTTGCTGGCACACACAGGGCTCTCAAGTGGGTGTAAGGAAATGCTAATATGAAGTGAAGTGGTTGTCTTTCATGCCTGTCCCTGAGCTCCCAGCCTCCATCAGAAGGATGTAAAATGACTCAAAATATCCAGCTGCCTTCCTTTTCCATGTGCTCCCCCTCAGTGGATATGAAGGAGTACCAAAACTGTTGTAATTTAACAGAGCTTAAGGGAAGGCAAATCTCAGTCCTCCACAGCATCCCCTGCACTGTAAGGACTCCTCTTCCTCTGCAAGGCAGAGAGAGGAAGCAGGGCAGTCTGGGTGGGAATACACAGCACAGGTATGGAGCATTAATCCCACTGTCCTTGACTGCTTTGTACCTGCAGCTGGTCTTTATCTTTGATTTTATTTCACAGGCACATTTTAAATTGCTGCATGTATATGAAAAGCAAACAATAGGGTTGCGTGCCTGCCAGGGACACAAATCACGTCAGGGAAGTGAGAATAATAAAATATGGTTTAATATGCTACAATAGACACGGCAGATGTTTAACTTTCTTTCAATAAAAATGACCCCATATCATTTTATTAACTTCAGGGATGCATTAGTCTCTTCTTCAGAAGGCGGGAGAAAATACATCCTTTGTACCAAAAATTAAAGAGGAAATTGAGGGAGGATGTTATCATGGCATGGTCTGTAGGACTGAGTGATGCAGCAGCACAAATTCAATCAGAGGCAGCTCCTGTCAAGCCTTACTCATATGTGCAAAACTAAACAAAACTAATTTGTACCCCAAATTAGCCATCTTTTCCAAGAAACATGAAAATCTGGCTGCTGGATCCAGCATGTATTAACTACTGAGAAATCATGTGGAGTTTCTTAGAACTCCTGTGGTACACACACAGGCAGGCACACCACGTGGAAGGACATGCCCAGCTCAGACCACAGGCTGGGTGGTGGCCAAGAGTGGGTAATTGTGGGACTGTTTGTAGGGCAGTAAAGGGGAGGGGAAATTGTAAAGGTTAAACTAGCAAGATTCAAGTCTGTTGAAGCAGGACTTAGGTGCATCTCTAGACTTTTAATGTTTGGCTTCTCTGTGCTGCAAAGATGCTTTGAAATTTACAGTTTTGCTTATTTTGTGGTGTAATCGTTTGTTTGTGCTGACTTGCTCTGTTGACAAATCAGTCAGAGATGAGCTTGGATTACAGCACTTAAGTTCTTATATATGTAGTGAGCTCTTGTTAGAAATAAGAGCAGGGCTCCCAGCCTGCTCCCCCAGGAGCAAATACAGGGAAAAGATGTGCAGCACGAGGGAAAGGGTTGTGCTCCTTGTGTTGGTTCCTAACTGGGAGGTTAAAGGTGCATGCAGCATGGTCAGCACTGTGCTGTCAGAGGGGACTCAGGAAGGTCTCTAAGCTCTCCTTCTCTTATGGCTGCTTTTCTCATTTAAATTAATCCAGTTTAAAACTGGTTGTTCATACAGAACGAGTCTCAATATGAGGAGTTAAAGAACAGCTCTTGACAGACGAGTTCTCTTAGGCATGTGCCAGTGTGAACGATCCCCAGCACAAGCTCCTGTTTAGTCCTTCACTGCTCCCTCCAGTTCTTTCCTCTAGCCTGACCCAGAGTAATTCTTCAAGCAATGATTTTAGATTTGGGCACCCTGTTCAAATCTATTGCTTAAGTCATATCCTAACTACTTTCTGAGTAATATTTGTGGTAAGTTCACCTTTGAAGGATGAGAGAGAACAGAGGTGTAGTCTGATGGCCCAGGGTTCCCATCACTTTGTAACTCACATATCCAAGGTTCAGTATTTGAATCAAAAGCTCTTTCTATAATCTGTGTAGCCCAGAGCACACATTCATAATGATTATAAGAAGGGGGGGTGTAATCTAATCATGTATCATAATCATTACAGGGCTATGCCTCAGTGGAACTGGAGGAAAAACCCCAAATCCCAAACATTATCTGTTAGCATTACTGTTAAACTAAACCTAAGCATGGCCAGTGATTAGTGCATCCTCTGCAGTGCATCCCTGTGGAACTGTCTGTATTGAATTTTCAGGTATCAACAAATACTGAAGAGCTTAAAAGATGCAGTAATAATTTATTCATTTTAAAGCTACTCACCTTTTAATTCCATATGACATTGTAAAAGCTTGGATTAGAGCAGAGATGGCTTCTGCTGCTTTTATTCAACTTTTTCCCTGCCATTTTAAGTCATTTTCCTCTTACAGTCTTTGTGCTGTATTTACAAGCAGGGGAACACCTGGTCCATGTTTGAGTTATGCCTTTGAGGGGAAATGCCTGCGATTTGAGACTAATCATCTGCCTCCATTTAGTCCTTCAGGCTTTTAAGTAGAAACATTTGGGTTGTTCTGAACTCATTTATAGAAGAATCCAGATTAAATTTATCAACCCTTAAACCACAGGTTGCAGCATCCAGAAGTTTCTTGTTTATTCAGAAAAGATGAAATGCACACAACCAGCTTATTCCATCCAGGCCAGTCTGCAGGGGTTTTAACCCTTCAGAAATCCAGCCTTTTGACACATCTTTTTTTCAGCTTCAAGACAGACATCTCGAGGCACATTTGCATGAGAGGTCGTGCAGCCTAAAAGCGTTAGTCTGCAGTGAGCACAAATGGCACAGTCCCATCCCTCAGGTCCTGTTCCACTTCAACCTGCAGGCAGAACCCCCATAGAGGAGGCTTGGCCATTTCTGTAATTACTTGGAAGGGAGAGTGAAGGGCACATCCCTCTCTCACCCCAGGAAGTCCAGTCTCAAACCCAGACTGTCCCCTGGAGCCATAAATCTCCTGCTGTAACACTGCCCTGTGCCAAGGCCTGCTCTGCCAGCTGGGGGCAGAGGCAGCAGAAACAACAGAAATCACCAGATTTTTTTTGCAAGGTTACAGTTATTTGAATTCCTTCCATCAGTGATACCTAATATAATGCTGGGAAATTTTGGGACATCTACCAAACCCCACATTTGTCTTAATTTGTGATGAGCTGGCAGGTATTATGATATAGAGGTTAGCAATCAGTACTGTCCTGAGAAACAAGCAGAAAGCTTTGTGCTGTTCAGTGTAAGAGCAATACTGGAATTTGCTGAAGGCAATGAGGGCACTCACATTTATCCAGCCAAGGCTCGGTGTTGGGGTGGAATTGTTATTGTGAAGTCAAACCGAGCCATCACACTGGGAAGGGGCACTGCACTGACAATGTGCTACATGGAATAAAGGATCAAAGAGAGAATGGATAACTTCACTATTGGAAATGCTTTATTAGCACAGCTTTAGATGAGGTGGCCAAGCCAGTGCTCTGCAGTCACCCCCAGGCTTCAGGCAATGTTCTAATGGGTCGGACTAAAGCAGCTCCCCGAAGGTGTGGGCAAAGCTGGAAAGAGAAGCATCAGCTCTCTTGTTCATGTCACATGAAGTTGTCTGTCTGTACAATTGCTTTACACCTTTCTTGGTCTTACTGCTTCTCATGTTTGCTCCTTGGCTCCAGAATTAGTGCAGTTGTGTTATCCTCCACCCAGATACGAGTGAAAACTCACTTCACAGTCTGCCAACCTGTCATCTTAATTATTTCTCTCCAGAACTTGATCCAGATTTTCCTGTGCAGGATATTAGTTTGCCAGACAAGTTAGGAAGTTGACAAAGTTCTAAAATGTGAAATCAATTAATGGGAACCCCTTCCCACATTTTAATTCTTTCAGTGTCTGCTTAACAATCTGCCTAGGACTTGGAGCAATACAGCAGCCCTCAGCAGCTCCTCCCTGGAGCCCCTTCAGCCTCGCTGAGCAGAACACTGCTCTTCACAGATGTTCAGTATGCAGAGTAGCAGTTTATAGCATCTTGCTGACAGTAAAGCCATTTATCATGATGATCAAATTAATAGTTATTATAACTTAAATATGCCCTAGTTATTTTGTGTTGATACATGGTATATTGGCCTATTTCCATGGCTAAAGCAGACAGAACAATTCAAAACCCTTTGGTCTCCTGAGTTCAGAGCCAAGAGAAAACTCTTCTGTAACAGATGATGGGATAGATCAGAAGAGGTTGTGATGTGGTTGGGGATGGAAGGAGCCTCTAGAGCTAAAGGTGTGCCCAGAGCAGGTTGCAGAGAATCATATCCAGGTGGGTTTTGAACGCCTCCAGAGAAGGAGACCCCCGAGTTCTGAGCAGCCTGTTAGGGGCTGTCACTCTGGGCAAGACAGTCACTTGTATCTCAGCTTTCAGAAAGTGCCTTATCTGTTTGAAGTTCCCTCTTCAAAGCCTAAGCAGTATTTACCTTGGTTTTTCTCATTCAGGAAAGTGTTCTATTCCCTGCCAGAAGGGATATATGGACTCGTATCACTAAGTCTCCTTACTGACTGACACTGACCAGAGGCTGTGTGCCCAAGGAGGGACCCCGGACCGGGGGGTGTCTGCACTGCAGGGTGTGTGGGCTGGAGGGAGGCTGCAGACACGAGCTGGCCCTGGCCCTGAAGCTGCACCAGCCTCGGCTGCCTGGCCCAGACTGTCCACACAAACCCCAGTCCCAGCTCAGCTGGGCACAGACATTGCTGCCTCTAAAGGACAGCTCTTAATGTTCTGTATCTGCTTTGAACAGTGGAGGAAAATGTTTCGATAAAGGGAGGCATGTTTAAGAAAGATAATGAAAAATATATATAAGGGAGTAGAGAATTAATCAAAGAATGGAAAGAAAAGTAATGTTTCACCCTTCAGGGTATGAAGTAGCCATTTAAAATTCCCAGTTCCTTCTGTTCTGATCATTCCTTGGGGTTCTGTTACTTCCTTTTCTAAGCATTGCTACAGCCACTGGCAGACTGAAGTTAGTGGGATGGATTGTAATTAATTCCCAATTCTGTGCTTGTCTAAGTGTAATGGTGTCAATCCTTCTTTATGATCTTTTAAGTCCAGCAGCCTGTAGGTCAGAGATTACCAGGAAGGCTCATTTGAAACCCACCAGAGGTGGATCCAATTACTCCATAACTAGGTTTTGACAACTGTTCTTTCCCCTGCCTTACTGAACAAAATCTGTGCTGGGAACACTGCAATGGAAAAATGAATTCCAAGATGGAAAGGAGCAGCAAACCACAGTGTGTACATGGCATGAAGAAACAGCCAGCAGCCAGGTTAGGTACCTGTCAGGGGGCACTCCTGACTGAGTCCTGGTCATTGCTGCTCTGGAGCAAAGGGTCTATTTACATATGTACATATTTACTGTTTGATGGCTTCTGACCTTAGTTCTCTTTTCTTGCCCTGCAGCCACATCCTTGCACTGGGGCCAGCAGGTACCACGCTCTCAGGTATGTGCATTATTCCACTAGCAGAGCTCAGCTGTTGGGTTACAAATTCTCTGCTTCCTCAGAGATGAATTTGCATCTCAAACCAGTGACTGTTCAAATGGAAAGCATTGTAATCTGCTTCCCCAGAGGGCTTTGCTGCAGTGGCATGACTTGCCCTGCATATAAACAAACTCACTACGGTAACATTTTTTGTGTTTGAAATTGCTTTTTTGAAAATTAAGAAGTCTGTGCAGCTTTTAACACAGGTTTATTGTTAGGCTGAAACCTTGTCTCCCATCAGCCCTGAGCAACTTCAGCGAACACCAAAAACACACAAATGAAACAAACCAACTCGGAGCTGACTACACACTGTTGAGGGAAATAGTGATGGATGTCTCCACTGCTGTAACTGAACACACATGCTGGAGGTTTACATAAACAGAGTAAATGAAAAAGACCCCTTTTCTGAGGAGGGATATTCAGTATAGACACAAAGGCAGGAGAAAACATGTCTTGGTGTATTCTTGAAAGATCTACAATTATAAGTGTAATGTACCCACCTTATAATCTCAAATGAAACACAGGGTCACAGGTTTCCTTCATGTGTGATTATAGCTTGTGTGGGCTCTGTAAGGTAAATGCTTATTCTTTTTACAGTTCTTTAGGAGTAACAGACTTTAATCAGATACCTGGTCTCATGTCAAACAAATAATTTTTTATGTTGTGCTCTGAATTCAGGACACCTGGAAAGTCAGAGGCTTGGAAACATCCATGGTGGTGACTCCTGGTGGATCTTTCTCTTGCACTGGAACAACCCAAGAAGTGAATGTAACTAAATTCAAACACTTCAAGGTATGTCATTAATGAGGTGCAGTGCTCAGTCACAATGTTAATTGATTAGTCTTATTTCTGTGATGGGAGTGGAAACACTGAAAGATGAGACGGGGAGGAAGAATCAGCTAAGCCTTTGAGTCACTACAAGGCCTTATCCCTTTGATGAGAAGTGTCAGATTAATCTTCATAAATGGTCCTAATTACTTGTGCCTGGAGCTCAGCCAAGTCATTCCAAATAAAAATTAAATTATATAACTGATTGCATGTTCAGCCTCATCTCCAAAGTGGTAGAGCCACCCTGGCCCTACAGAAACATGCTGACATTTACTGTATGCCTCTAATAGGGTAACAGACTTTTACCTAAATATTGAGTAGGATAACCTAGTAGTTATTATCTTTTCCCTTAAATTGTAGTTTTACTAAAGCTTACCTGCACAGCCTGTGCCACTTCTTGTCAGACACCTAAGTCCCTTGGTCAGCTGCAGATTACTGTCCCTTCTTGATTAAACTCAGTTTTAACTATATCTTATCAGCTGGGAAATTTATGAATGCTTTAGAACTTGGGGGGAAAAATAGTGCAATTAATTCACTTACCAGAACAGGGGTAAGTACACAGACACCAAAGCTCATGACATCTGATATGACAAGCAATGTTATTCTTGGAGGTTCTGAGAATAGTGCCAGTCCTTCAGAGGAAGGAACACTTCTAAAAGCTAAATCTTCATAAATCTCAAGGATTCCACTTAGCAGGCACAACCCAATTCTCCTGTGCTCTGGCAATCAGTGATGTGGGCATGAAACACAAGTTCAGCCCCAGCTCAGATGGCTGAACAGCAGACAGAGGGAAAACTTATTTGGTCCCTGTTAATATTCCTTATGCAGCTTCCACCAACTTAATATTAGGCTTTCTTAGCTGGTTATAAATAGGATATTCCAGAAACACGGCCTATGGAGCTTTTAAAACAAAGTTAGGAAAGGAAATTAGTGTTTCCTCATATAAGACATTGCTTCTTTAGTAATTCCAATTTTAAATCATATTAAGTAATAGCTGAAGCACCTATACTGATTTATCTGGGCAAAGGTGGCTCAGCTTGCACACTGCTATATTATCTGACAAAACTAACATGCCAGAGGACGTTTAGAAATCTGATACAATTCCACTGAAGCCCTAGGAAATAAAGGCTAAAGAACAAAATAGTTGTAGTATAGTTTTATTCACCTAAAAACAAAGGGTCAAAACTCACAGCATGGAAGTTCATTTTATTTTGTAAACTCATTAAAAAGATGTCCATATACAAAATAAGGACATTTTAACAACATAATTGCAGACAAAGGAAAACTATAAAAATCCAACACATTAATACAAAGGTTTTATTTTCCTTCTGCATAATTCCTTGCACCTTCCATACAAGTCTGCACACAAGCTGAAGTACAATTGTTAGAATCATTAAAATTCAAGAGGCTGAACATAAACCCATTGGCTCTGCTGTAGGAATGTGTTGCTGAAAGATACAAACCCTGTTAGCTACAAGTTAAGAGGCGAGACTGCAGGAAGGGGCTGAGGCTGCTAAATGGTTATTGCCACCCAAGTGCTGAGAGTTCCAGCTCACTCTGCTTTCTGCACATGTTTAACATATTCCTTAGGGGAGTAACAGCGTTAGACTGAACAGGGCGTTGTCCAGACATGAGTGTTTGTTGTCCTAATACAGATTCCAAAATAAAAACATTTCTGAAGTAAAACAATTGCAGTCCCAACAAGTATTAACTGTGCACCAAAATCTGCAGCAGTTGTATACTGAGCTACTGTGATGTGTAATTCAGTCTTCAGTATTCCATTCTCTTGAGTGCAAAATCTTTGATACACTGCCAGTAAAAGGCCAATTATAAAATTATATTTGGTTTTAATCTGACCTAATTTGTAACTGAATTTGCCTGTTTCTCCCCCCAAAACAAGTCTCAGTATTGAAAGTTTATTCTTGTAACCACTAGTTGAGGTTTCTGTATTTTCCTTCCTGTGTCCTCAACGTATACTGGGGACTGTTGAGTGTTTCTGTAGGTCCACTGTTCTCCACAGCCCATGTCACATGTGACTCCTTAGGCTCCATTTCCAAGTGTCCCAGCTTTTAGGAGTTAAGTAAACATCTCCCAATGAGCAAAGAGCAACTCATACACTTCCAAGGTTGGTTTGTCCTCTGCCAGGACGTAGTGCAAGAAACAGCCCCACCAACATAAGGCACTTACCTACGGTACCCGAGGGGGCAGGGGCCAGAACTCCTGCAACACGCAAGGCTGGTGAGAGTCCCACTGGAGAAGACAAGCTCTGGTGGGCTCCAGGAGTGCTGCCCCTTCCCTGGGTGCTGCTGAACCAAGCCTGCTCTGCACCAGGGCTCAGATCCTCCCGTTGGCAGCCACGTCGTTCACCTTCAACTTCTGATGGTCGTATTTCACAGACACAATAAGGAAAAGCAAGAGGGTTGCTCCTTGGATAGCAGCCAGCAAAAAAAAATAATAGTTTAATTGGCAGCCATTAATATTACCTAGAAAGAAATGGCGAGAAAAAATAAACATTAATAAAGATTATACAAATAAAAATGTGAATCTCTTCAAGTCTGTGTGGTTGGAGTCGCTCCTGACACTCCCTCAACGTTGTTACAGATTAGTGATCTGTACCACATTAAATAATGTTAAATTAAGAAGGCTCATTGCTAAAACATTATTCCTCTGTTAAGGAACATGCACTAACTGTTGCTTTACTTCCAAGAACAATAGATTGTGGCCCATTTCCAACATGCCCCATCAGCCACAGCCAATTGGACCATTATGATTATCAAAGAAGTTGCAGAGAGTAAAATAGTGACGTCCACATCGATCCTAACAAGCTGTTCATGAAGCAGGCCTATAAATGTTCAGATTAAATTACTTTAATCACTGAAACTTAAGATTCAATTAAATGAACTCATAATAAAACCCAATAAAATTAAACAGAGGCTTTCCCTGACATTTAGAATACAATATATGCGTGAATCTCCATTTCAGGAGCAGACATGTTTAAAGAGTAGTAATTATCCTTTATGAGATGGGATATTAAACCCAGGAAATCTTAGTTCTTGTCAGAGAAACAAGTCATTTCAATGGCAGCAACCAACGGTGAAGTGCCAGCAGAGTGAACTTGCTGAGCAGATTCGGGAGGCACTCAGTTCCCTCCAGTGACACTGTGAGTGGGCAGAAAGAGCAGGTGCACATGCTTACAGTTCCTATACAGCACCCAAGGAAAAATCCCAAAGTCATTTGTTTATGAAGACTTCTCCATGCAATTCCTATTCTGGAAGACCCAAGTGGATTTCAGCTGTGGATTTGATAACTTTCAGTAATGTTACACCAAACAGCAATCGAGTAAAAAGCAGTTACTGATCCAGTTACAGCAGTGGGTACTGGAGTGCTACAGCTCCAAAGCACCCAGGGAGCGCTTCACCCTTGGCCAGGCCTGCAGCTGCTGAGAAAGCAAAACTGGGCTAAGAAAGGGAGAAATAAAAGTCTCAATGGGATGATATTTTCATTTGGTGAGGGTACCTACATAAAGTTAAGGCCACTTGTTATCATCTGCAGTTTTCAGAAGAGCAACTTATAAAGCACAGATGAAAATTTGTGGCATATGTACTGATCTGGACAAGGTTACTTTTTGGGAGATGCAAATCAAGTTTAAATGGCAAATTCCCTTAAATTTAAAGTAAGTTTAGGCTGCACTTTTAAGCCATGTACACACGGGTAGGTCTAGCATATGTTTTAAGAACTTTGCACACTCCTTCTGTTGGAATAATTAGCCCATTGAGGATGGGAGGATTTTCTGAAATTCCCAAGGTGCCACCTACTGGTGCCAGTAATTATTTTTAACTCCCACTGGAAATACAAAGCAGATGATTTGTTAGACTTTAAGAGTATAAATAGTTAGCAGAGAGAAATGCAAAATGAACTCTGGGTAATTTCAATGAAGTCACCTGAAATGAGGAAGCTGAATAATCACTAAGAGAGAGGTAGGTACATTCTACTGCCCATTACCACAGAAAGTAATTTCAGTACTTGATACCAAATATATTCTTCTTCTGCATCTAATTTGAATATTTTTTTACTAAAATGCAAATATTTTTAAGCAACTTCTAGTGATAAAGTGCAGTAACAGCTGAGCAGGTAACTGACAGCCTTTCCAGGGGCAAAATATTAAACGTGTGTTTCATGAGGGCAATGCATCATTTTGCATAATCACATTATTTCACACTTAGGTGCAAAATGAAGCTTTGTCTTTAAAAAAGCAGCAGACAAATTAATATTTTAAAGATAATAACTGTGTTAAGACTCAACAGTTCCATGTCCTTAACGCTTAACTAAGGGCAGCCTTCTACTATCTCAAGTATGAATGCACTGAAAAACACTTACCAAAATCCGTGTGATTGCTCATCCAGCCAATTTCTTTAATAGACACCAGTGCCAACAATCCAGAGCCAACAAAGGAGCCAATCCCCGAAAAGAAGAAAAACAGCCCCATAATAGCACTCTGCATGGATTTGGGAGCAGCTGAATATGCAAATTCTAGACCTGTATTAAAAGATTTTAAAAAATGCTATTGGAAGAAATAAAGGAACAAGAGTAAACTGTTCTACTTTAGTGTTACAGAAGTTACAGGTAGGTAGTAAATCCTTATCAGTTCCCAGGTCCTTCTAATTGCTTTATGACCCCTCTTAAAGGTCATCAGTGTATCAACCCATCAAATGGACAATATTTGAGACACACACTTTGAACTTATTACCATTACATGTGGAAAATCAAGAAATCTGAGCCAACACATTCATTTTTCTGTCTAAAATCATCCTCAAAGAAAAGCATCAAGCTAACTCTAACCTGGCAAGTTCCACTTACCCCATCTCCCTTGTTTCTGTATTCCCTGTCTGTTGTGCAGTATTTACAAAGCATGTGGCATTCCCTGCTGAGAACAAAGTGCTCAAGAACTGAAGGTCACTTTTGCATTGACCATGAGCATTTATTTCTCACAGACTCGCTGTCCGTATCTCTGAATGTGCAGACAGAGAAATGAAATGTAACTGGAAAGGCAGTAATTAGTTTTAACTTAATTCTGATATAGAATTCTCTGAGCTCATTGCTTGCTAGCCTATTCTTTTTAAGACTTGTAGATATGGGGATTCAACTTTTAACTGTTTTCAGTCGAATTCCAACCAATAAATGCAAGAAAAACATCCCAGTGACCATCAGTCTGAAAATCTGTGCTACTAAAATAGAGTACCAAGAGAAGACTGGGTTAGGCTCTGCCTTGCAAAGACTAATGCTCATGATTAACTCCTTTTTAGAATAATACTTCTGTCAAAAATCAAATGGGATTATTCACAAGAGACAGTCAAATGCATTCTATGCTGAGCTTTTTCTGACAGGTGAAATGCTTGTTTCAAAACAGTCTTTTTCATACTGAAAATTAATGCTACCTCATCTAGCATTTTTCTTGGCAGAGAGAGCATTATAGACCTGAACGCTGCATAAATCTTGCATTATAGACTGAAAATTGCATAGATCTCATGTCTTGCACAATAAAGGTATGCTTTACTTACACCATGACTGGTATTTGACTTTTGCTACTCCAGACAGGGTTTAATGGCAAGGCACTGGCATTTCTTTGCAAGGCAAGGATTAACACTTCAGGCCAGACAGGCCAACGTGCCCGTTGCGAGGGAGGAACTCTGTTCACGTGAAAGAACCAGAACTGTGTGTTCCCCCTCATCCATCCTGCACTGCCAGCTGAGAAATCACTGAGACCCACCAGCTGCTTCTCTTTTCCTGTGCAAAACACCTTAGACCGGGCACAACAAGAACCTGCCCGGGAGGGAACTGAAACATTCTTCCCCCAGCTCAGCTGGGTGGGTTCCTGGAAATTCAAACTGCAACAAGAGAATCACTCCAGAGACAGAGAAACATCTGCAAGGGCGTGGGGGGGAGGATATTATATTTAAGACTTAAAAATGCCTTTTTTTCCCCCTAAGCTTTGCCACCGACATAACAATTCAGATATTTCTAGGAGTATTTATGTGGCCAATCTCACTTAAACCAAAAAAGCAGACTATTGTCAGGATGCAGGAGTTTGGTTTTAACCTTCTATTATCAGAGCCGCCACCAGTCTCACATTTTGGTCACCAGGCTTCTGTATGGTTCATAAAAGTTAAGATCAAGTATAACACAAGAAAGGATCTGGACCACTTTTTCTCTTTTTTCTTTTACAGATATACTGGATGTGAATGTTAGTGATGGAAGAAGATCTTAAGACTCAACACAAAAACCAAAATGGGTGCAACACTGCGCACTTTTCACAACACAATAAGGCACATTTCTAAACTTGACTGTTTTTCCAGCAATGCTAATATTTAATCTGGCAGAAAGAATATAAAATCTTTTCTTTGCCTTGAGAGCTACTTTGCCCTGCTGGCAGCCATTGATAATGATTTCATGCTACCTCAAACAAGCATTTTTGAAATTAAACCCTCTCGGTGCTGTTGTCATGTGAGATTACAATTCTCAGTTAAACAAGGGTGTGTTAAGAGGATTGACAGAATAATAAAAAAGATTAATACAATGCGTGTCATCTTTTTTAAGGTACCTCAAGTGTAACTAATGTGGCTTAATAAGAATATGCTCAGTTTTACGGTAAACAAAAAACAAACTTGTTTCAGCCCTTGTGATATTTAGTCCCTTTTTGTTCACAACAAACATTTCCACGTCACTATGATTTTGTAATCATTAACACTTTGCTTATTTTAAAGCTGACTTTTATAGCACAAAAGATGCCTTTATCAGATTTAATATCAAATTGATAAAGTATACTCTGAGTCTTGAGAGGCCTTCTTAAAAACATTAAGAATTATGTTTAGATAACAATGAGCAGGCAGGAAACAAACCTTTGTAAAAAAAAATCAAATGAAAGTGCCATACACAAAGCAATTAAATTCTGCAGAGAATTACTGCTACATTTTTCCTACCAATGACCATGAGTTTTTGGGGTTATAAAGCTGTTGGTACAGACCCTGCAGTGCAGAACAGCAGAGTATTCACATAACAATTGTGTAAGCCTTAAAGACTTGACTTCTCGTGAAGTCCACTAAAGGATTTGAAAAAACAAACCCTCAGTTTGGAGTTCAAGAAACAGAGAATTCTTCAAGTCCTTGACCTTTCCAAAACCTGCAGATAGGTTGTTTTCTCCTTGCAAACACCTATAAACTAGAAATAGTACCTGACAGAGAAACAAGACTCTGGAAGAGAGATTGATTTATTTTTGCATGAACAATTGTATTTCTGATTAGTTGTCTGTTTATCTGAGTTCAGATTTAATTGGCACCAAGTGCTAAAGTTGTAACTAAAAGTAACTCATTTTACTCTTTTGCTGAAAATGCTAAATACAGCCTTAGTTTTAATAAGTAACTAAACTAAGCAAGACTCCAGATTTTTATGGCTTAGGATTTGTGACAGGCACTGCTCACATATAATGAATGCAATGACACGTATTGACTGCACTGCTAAGGCAGACTTTCCATTCAAGAACCTAAAGTGCAAAAAAGCAGACAGGGAGGAAAAAAACCCCAAACCCTACGGTTTTTTTCTACTTGCCAAGCAATCCAACCAGCCTGTTTTATTGCCTAACAACTGTGATGACAGCAGAACACATGTAACCAGAAACCTGATGGAGCAGAAGTTCTCTGTTCCACTAGGAGGGGAACAAATGGGCCATGTGACAGCTGGGGCTACAGCCAGCAAGATCTCACAGAATGAGAGCATCTCACTTTAACCCTCTGTGCTTGCCCAGGAATGAAAGTAACCTCCCCAGGGGAAATGAAACCAAGAGATTCTGCCACAAGGAATCCAAGAAAAAGAGCTGCATGTAATGCCAGTTTGAGTGGATGATCTTCAAAGTTCAATATTTGCAAGCAGTATTTCAACACATTAATGAGTAACTATAGTCAAGCAAAAACTAAATGATTTTTACATCTAGTCACTGGAGGAGTTCTAAGGTATCAAACAGAATTCCTGAGCTACCTGGTGTAAGTAGTATCAAACAGCTCCTTGTACTCTCCTGAAAGGTTTCTGTTACTGGTAACTAAGCCCTGCTCCCAAACATTAGATGTGCAAACACTGAGCTAGGAGGTTCCCAGCAGCATTTCACTTGTTTGATCCCAGCACACCAGTGTCACACGTGCCACACTGACCACAGGTAAGCTGCCTGTGCTCTCCTCCTGCTAATGAGCCTGCACATGTGTGAAACAGGCCGGAAAGTCACATTTTATAGCCCTGTTCACCCTCTCCTCCCACTTCACTTTCAGCCTGACAGTCAGTGTGCTCACACAGCTGCTCTGTGTACATAACACAGAATAGCACTAAGAAATTTAAGGGGTCTTGCATTTGTTCAAGACAGGCAGAATTTGACCAGTATTTCAGTTTGCCCAGTATCTCAAACAACTACACAAAAACTGGCCTAGAAATAAAGTAGACAAACCAGTATCAAAAGAGCTACTTCGTTATCAATATTCACAAAGAATTTTCTTATTTCAGAGGTGTAAAAACTCAAGTAACACGAATTTAAAGTGGTGGTCTTTCTAAAGATGGCTTATTTCTTCCCTTTTCCCTCAGAAAGGTGTTTCCACTTACCAATCCAATTGACTTTCTAAACCTTAGCACAGTTTTTAAGCCAAAAACATTACAAAGCACAAATTGTATTTGCAACACAGAGGAAGATTCAGAGGACAGAATACTGCATTACAATACAGGACTGACAGAGTATGTTGTTTCCCATTAAGGAAAATACTAAATGGATGCCACACAAATATTTTAAGTGTTGATCTGCTTGAAATTCAATTTTGAAAAATCTTATATAGCCAGTTTTCAAATGTGCAAGACCTGTGTGCTTTGCCACTTTGTTAAGCTCTGTTGTATAAAAATGTATTTGGGAACATGAGAGCTTACTTACAATGATTTGAGAAGTATCTGTTTTCTAAGGTCCCATCATTTATGACAGATATAAAAGCACATTTAAAGCACAGAAAGACTCTTACCTGCTATACTTGCAAATATTTCACTGAATCCAATCAGCACATATTGAGGGATCTGCCACCATATTGGCAAATCTGCAGCATGGTATGTAACATTCCCAATTGTCTGATTTATTGTTTTAACCTTGACAAGTTTCAATCTGTTGCTTTCCAGAATTCCTACGTGGAGGGAAAAAAGATTGACCTAAGATGCAAACACTGTTTCATCATATTAAAACTTAAATTAGGATTCAGCCCTGAACTGCAATTACAAATTATACAACAGGAATACATATGTATTTATTTCCTAACACGAAGCATTTCAGACTACTTTGCCATTGTTATTTCAAGACATACAGTTGTTCTGCCATAGAATTAGTGACTCTATTCTTAGTCAGTAGCAGTAATTATATACATGCTTAACCCTTTTGTGGATGGATCAGCTGAGAGCTTTTTATACACACTACTTTGGGCTATTTTTGAAGACAATCTCATTTTCACAAACTATTGCTTTGCAGTGTTGAACCATTTCACCTGCCACCATGGTATTAATAAAGGAGAAACCATTTGGCTTATGAAAATGGCTACACTAGTCCTGTAGAGCGATGAAAACCCTCTATGAATATGATTATGACATTTATATGGCACTTTTCATCTGAGGAGATCCAAAAGCTTATTAGAGCTTGATTTACAAGCAAGATGTTGCATAGAAAGTACTTCATATAGAATGAAAAATAGACGTGATAGTGTAAAATATAAGCATTTTTAGCTTGCTCAACACAACAGTTTAGAATAGAAAGTGAATATCAAATAACACTGCAGGGTTTTGTTGAAGTTGCCCAGATTAAACGATAGGAGTGTTACATAAAATGCACAGAATAACTAATAGTTAATAAAACTTCCTGCTTCACCCAAAAAGGACCTCTGTAAAAGAGCTCTCAATATCCTTGGAAATAAGGTGAATTTATTCATCTCCCATTCAGAGGAGCAAGACTTGAGTCACTGCTTCCTAAAGTACGTGTTACCCACATGTCCTCCCACTTAGTGCCTGTCAGTCAGTTTTGGTCCCTCTCTGCTTACTGAGCCAAGATCTGACCTAATCTGGGGGCAAAAAATACCACTCCTGTTGCAAAAAAAAGATTGTACAGGGCTTAGATATGATGCTTCGTGGCTATCATACCATGTCCAAGTGATTACATCTGCTTCCTCAGTTGTATCTTTTTCTTTCCTACAGGCAGCCAAAGGATGACATGGACATTTAACATTTCATATGTAGGCTGAACCACTTTGAACCCCATTGACAGCACTTTTCATATAAACAAGCACAGACAGTTTCTAATGCACAGTATAATATCTGTTCTCCTATTTCTTCACAAATCTGTGACACAGAAACCTTGAGGGGACCTGCCAGATCACCATCTCTGTGCAAAGTGACAATGCCAAAGGAAATAAGTAATGTTTGCCAAAAGCCCCTCATGCCATGCCATGCCATGCAGTTCCTTATCCATCCTGGGCATGGCAAGGGACCCGAGCCGAGAGGGAAGCACGAGCAGAGCTCTCCAGAGACCCTTAGATACAGTCTGGAGGTGAGGCCAGAGCTAAGGGAGTGTGTCTTCCTTCAGCTCTTCCTCTAGCTCAGTGCCCTCTGAACTATAAAGAGCTAATGTAGTTAAAATAAAGCTGGATTTCTTGATGTGTTTGTTTTTATACAGCTGCCAAACATTTTAGAGTGGAACTTAATTAAAATATAAAAAAGCAGTGCAGTCATCTAAGAGCTTAGACATAATTTCATTCATACACATTCAACAGAAAATTATTGCACCTCAAAACATCTAGTGATCCTTAATGTGTTTATATTCCTCCCAACTTAAGCAGATTTAGGAGGCATTTAGCCACATAGGAACATAACTACAATATAAACTCTGCCATAAATTTATCTTCAAAGTACTTCAGAATGTAGAATCTATTGATTCTTCCCTGGACTTTGACAGGCAAGCTTCATGTTTATCCTTACAGTTTTAGTAGTTAAAATAATCTTAAATTCTTGCTATAATGGTTTAAACCCTATAAATGAAGTAGATTTTCCAGTTGAATAATGTTAAATATTGCTGCTCAGAATTTATGATAAAATGCACAAAGCACAGCAGATGTTCATTGAATCTAATCAGTTGCATTTTTACACAGTTTATAAAACATTTTAAATAATCTAAACAATCTAATACCCAGCCTGAGCAGTGTCCACAACTAATGCCTGTTAGATAAGTAAGTTCAGATAGAAATATGGCACAAACAAATCACTCAGGGTATTTCCATGATTGCAAGTTCTTAATATCTTCATATGTTTAAGATTTTAATCAGTACGTCTCTCTTAAGGTAGAAGTGGTTGGAATACTGTATTTTAAAAATATTAAAATATGGCAGCTATAAATATCATTTAATGAGAAAATAAAAATTGTATGAAACGTATAAACCAACAGATGCTTTCCACCCTGCTGGAAATAAACAGTTTCCCAACCCCAAATTTGTGGAAACTGAAGCCCTTAAATTCCTGTTATGATGAAGGGATATTAAGTTATTCCAAAAGGTTAAACTTGCCAAACAGATTGCAAATAACCACCCAAAGAATTCACCTTTTCCGCTTCTACTGTGGAAGAGCTGAGGAGGCTCCAACCAACAAAATTATGTGTTACACTTGCAGGTGAACAGAAAAAGTGGCTTTTAAAATTTTTAAGAATTCTGCTGTATGAACCCATTCCCCAACTCAGCTATCACAGCTCAATGTGCTTTTCCCCCACTACTAATAAAGGCAGATATTGCTGGTTTTGAATTCCCTTATATGTGAGCCTGAGTGCTATTTAAAGAGCTGACATTTAACTGTTTTACATCATCCTCTTTTGCAGTAGCAGTGTTCTAAGAAACATGGAATGAGAAACACTCCTATTTTAAGTTTAAATGACTTTGCTTTAAGAACTTTCCTTGCACACATACAAAGTGACCTTGGCCTAATAAGGTAATTATCTCTCTCATTGAAAGAAATCTTAATAGCCATATAAAGTGTCCCTCTCCCTAAAATATAGGGCATCACAAGTGCTGAAATTAATTTATTTAATGCTATAATGCTTTATCAATATGTTCATTTCAGTGATACCAGTGGAGGCTATAGATTCTATGAAGCATTGCTCAGAGGTGTTCAGTTCCACATCAGCAGCTCTTAACAACCCTAAATCATCTCAAAAGCAGCTGATTTATGGTTCCAGCAGAGTTGCCATCTTTTCCCTTTCATGCTGTAGCCAAGCTATTTTACACTACACTAATTCCCAAACATTCAAGCACATTAAGGTAGGAGAGAAGAAAACCAAAGGGGGAGGAAACTCTCGTTCAGCCATAACCTAACTTTATTATTTCAGATAAAGGGAAAGGTAAAATTTCACCTTTTTAATAGTTGGACGTCAGACTGTATGAAGAAACATACTTATTTCTGAAGTAATTTGTTTTTCAGGATAAATACATTCTCAATTTCAAGATCAAATGTTAGTAAATAAGACAACACTGACTCCCACAATACCTTAAGTTTATTTTGAGAGGACTAACAGCCTCGTATTCAAATGCTGGACACTGTTCAGGCAACTCGAACACTGATCCTCAACTTAAGGCATTTGTTGAGAAAACATGATCAGAAAACAAACAGTTCTCCTCTACCAGGTGCACTAGAAAGTAACACTGTACCTAAAACCCTTGGCTAACAAGCTGGTTCTAAAGAGTATAAGCAAAGTATACTTCAGGCAGGGAAAATGGTCCAATTTCATTGCAAACGTTCAGAGCAGTTAGTAAGTTTTTGGATACAATCTCTTTCACTGTGGGAAATGCATGCAACCATCCCATGAAAATGAGAGGGGAATAACATTGAATTAAAGATTCACAAAGGTTTTTTTTAAATGCTGTTACAAGTAGCTGAATAATTCACTATGTAAGTAGAGCCCAAAGCTGTTTCCTTACCTGCAGCAAAGGCAGAGCACATGACAAAGAACATCCCGACAGCAATCCTCTTCAGCGAGGACGGGAGCAGGCCATTCCTCTTCAAAATGGGGTCCACCAGTTTATCTTTTAAGGGGATTAGGACCAGAATAAGCACTGCATCAAACATGGTCAGCCAGGCTGCTGGAAACTTAAAGGGCAGAGGACTCAAGTTAGCGATTCCATACTTAAAGGGTTGATTTTTACTATTATTTTAACAAAAAAAAAGATTTTTGATTGCACGCTTAGATCCAAAAGAAACCACCGTGCACTGACAGACACTGAAAAGAAAAACAAGAGTGTGTAAAAGCTGAGGAAAACATTCAGGTATTCAGATTTTCATTTAGTCTGCTGTTCATCAAATGTACAGAGCAAAAAGGTTCTTTTCACAAAAGCAAATAGCAGTGCACGTATTTCCAAGGAACATGAGGAATAAGAAGATTACTGGGCAGATGAAAAGAGTAATCTCAGAAAACAACACAGAACTCAAAGATGTTTTGCAAAGGATTTTTTATAAGATCTCAAAGTTTCAGAGTGCTCATATTTTAAGTGCTTACTCTGAATTAACTTTTGTTAAAACAAAAGGTAACTATCTAAGTAAGTCTGTATGAATTCCTTCTGAGAGAGGAGGTGGCCATTAGCATTATCACAACATCTCTATACATCCTGAAATATATTTTACGGAAAAAATCCCTCTCCTTTGGGAGCTTTTCTGCCATTAAGATTTTCTTAGTCATAGGGCACCTGTCTGAGGAATGACTGATTGTGTAACTTAAATCTAGCAAAAATTGTGCAGATTATTTAAATGAATACAGCCCTTTTTAAAAGCATTCAAAGCCAGTATTAATGGCACACAAGTCAGTAAGTGATTTAATGCAATTAAATAGTCCCTGCTTTTTGGCTTCCAATGATATACTCTAGTCTAACAGAACTAAACTTTTTTCCCACTTCAGTCATGAAAAATATGTAATAGCCAGGTTCTGCACATCTTCTGTTATTAGGCTTAGAACTATCAGAAATATGCCACAGAGCAGCAGAAGCAGAGTTTTACTAATGTAATGCGAAATTCAATTAAAATCAAATTACACTTGTCAAATGAACAAAGAGGATGGTGTAAGACATGTATCCTGTCTCGTCTGCAAGATTCAGTAAGTGACAGGAAGATTCACATTGGTATGAATAAGAGAATTTCTACCAAGCTTAATAATATTTAACATCTCTTCTGAGCTAAAAAGCCAAGATAGCACAGGTAGGTTTATAAAAGTGTTTTAAAATTGCCTTTAGAACACTGGGATGCTGCACTGTCACCACACTGACTCTGACCCAAAATACAGCACTGCTTTACCTGTTTCTGCGGCAGAGTCAGTGTTTGGATCTAAAGTGTTCGTGTGTGGCAGCTCCAGGGTAGAAGAGATGAGTATTTTCTAGAGATTTCTAATGGTGGACTCCCCCAACCTGGAATGGTTCGATGCCAGTTGGATGGGGCTCTGAGCAATCTGGGTGAGTGGAAGGTGTCCCTGCCCATGGCAGGAGGTTGGAACAAGATGATCTTTAAGGTCCCTTCCCACCCCAACCATTCCATGATTCTAAGATGATCCAGGATGACTGAGGGGCCTGTGACAATCTAAAGCTACAGCTGCAGTAAGAGAGGAAGAAAATCAGATTCCTTAAAGGCTACAAACCTCAACCACTGCAGACACCTCAAGGACCCAAGCCTGACACACCGCGAGCATGCAGCTCTCACTGCAGATGAGAATTCTTCTACACTGATTTAAAAATGCAAGAATAATCTAGTCTGGCTATATATTCAGCAGTTTGATACATAAGGTTGTGTACATTACTTAGCAATCATCACATACTATGAGAAATGCACAGTAATTCTGCTGAGTTAGTCAAATTCCTGCTTATTTTGAAATTTTGCCAAATTATAATTGTCAATTTTTCTCCCTTTCCCATTCACCTTTTCCTTTGCTTCAAATATCACACCAGCAATAACCTGTGTCAAAGTTTGTACAAAGACTGATTTGTATAATTAGAGCCAAGGATGTGGGAATTTTTTGTCATTGCTGAATCTGGAAAGAAAGAAGAGAAATATCAAATGCCTCTGGCACTGTTGTATTTCATACAATCAATCACATGCGTTTGGGGTTTTTGTTTAAAATGTATGCTTTCCATTTTCTACTCTATCAGGAGCCTGCAGATTAAAGGGCATACACATATTTCACTCTTTTCATATCAAGAGGAAATATTTCTTGGTAATGGGTAGAGGTGCCTGCAAGAGCTTAAGGAAAACCTGACAAGGTACAGTGCAAAATGTTATATTAGTGCTCCTTTTCTTAATTACCTCAAATCACTACCTAGAGGAGACTGCAGGTCAGCATCCTTCAGGCAGGCCACATGCCAAGGAAGGCAGCAAAACCAAATTAACTTGTCTTAATGCTGTTAGATCACAACCAAGAACGTCAAAATAAACAACACAGCTGAGACACTGCAGAGAAAGGAGCCAGTCACTCCTAGGCAAGACAGAAAATCAGTCTTTAGAGGTACCAAAGCACTGTTCCATTATCCTTGTCTCAAATTCTGCAAAGTGTAAGTTAACACTACTAACAGGCAACTTGTAAATCCATACTTTAGTTAGAAAAAGTGGCTCCACAACAGGAGTGGTATTTTAAAGTCCCTTCAGCAGAAGCAGTGAAAATCATTACTTTTTGAACTAATTTAATTAAACATAACGCTCTACTTACAACTTGAAAACAATTCTAATGCCCAAGAAGGCAGTGAGGAAAGCTCAGTTTGACAACCAAAGCTCCATGTTCATTTCTACACAACAAATATTCAGACTGACAATATTTTTATTTTTAATATTCAGTCTGACAGTGGGACTGTGTGCACTTTGTTAGAACAAAATAATCCAGGTCTCTAGTGCAGCTGACAATGTTATAAGAAGACATCACGTGGTTCACAATAACACAAAGTAGACCTGTTAACAACTTTTATTAATACTTTTTGGTTTTACTTCTCTGTACTATTTCTGCAACCACATGATGCCAGCCTTTCTTGGAAAATACTGATTGAACTTCTTTTGCTTCGAGGTAAAGTGATTACTGATTAAGCAGTACAAAGTAACAACTGTATCTCAGATTCCAAACACTACTGTATCAGATAGGGGTGGTTATTCCTCCAGGAACGCTGCCATCCTGGTTTGAAAACTTAGGGCGTATAGATTTATAAGCTTTCTTCTTTCTTTGTCCACTGAAGGATAAAGACACTCCTAATTAAAGCAGTGAGTTACCTGAACACCTCAGACCAGGATGGTGTGACCTCCACATCCTTGCTGGTATAACCACATCTTTGTCGTGTCCATCATGGTTCTCAATGCCCAGTGGCTGTAGCCACCAATTCCCTACCTGAACCTCCTGGAATTTTTGTACAATGCTTTCCTCATTTGCATTTCATCTAAAGAAAACACACTTTTCACTTGTTTGGCTCTTCTTACCGTGTGAATGGAGTTGGTGTCATTTGGTATTTCAGGAATTTTCAGATGGAGACTTTGCAATACATATGTTGTCTGCATCTAGCATTAGGAAAGAGGAGTTGAGATTAACTGGACAAGGAGTGCTGAGAGCAAGGTATTTTTAAATTTTTAATAATTAACAACTAGTATACCAGAGATAGTGTGCTAATATAGCAAACCAAAGAGAATTATTGCTAGAACATTACAAAGTTTTTTAAACCTTATTTTTACTAAAACCACAAAGAATCATTCATGTAACTTTAAAAACAATTTCTCCAAAACGTATTTGATATCCTAAATCATCTCAGTAAGACACAAATTAAGTCTAGACCACTTGCCCTAACCTATCTGAAACAACTGCAAGACAAAACAGTGCAATATTTAAGATATGTCAGTTGGTACAACTGTGAGTCTTAACTACAGGTTTAATGATTTTTATTTTATTATTAGATCAAAATATTATTTGAGAGTATTCTTAGAAGCCGTTTTTCATCTCTCAACTTCAAGATCAGTTTCACATTTATGAGAGAACACCCAGAAAAATGTTAGCTTAGAAATTATGCTTTTTTAGACTTGTAAAATAGAACTGTAACCCCTTGGAACTACTCACTTGAAAATACACTGTCCAGTAAGGTATTAAAGCCAGGAAGACAGGAATAATCTTGACAAGAGCTTTTACATCTTCTACTTTGTCTTCTCTGAAGGGGCCCCCCCGAGACAGCTTGGCCATCTCAAACAGGCTTTGCTTGCGAGGCTGATGAAGTACTCCCTGGCCTTCACTTTTGAAAAGAATTTGAAATGTTTAGTTAAACAACAAAAACTGATGTAACTGGCCATCTTGTGACATTTCATCATAAAAAGCTTGTACATTTCCAAATTGAGTAATTCATGTAAGTTACAGCAACACAGCTAGGCCAAAATGGCTCATCAGCAGGTGAAACATGAGATGAAACCTCCTGTTCTGAAGGTTTCCTTATTTCCCATCCTCCCCTGGCCCCAGCCCTAAATAACTGGCAGTGCAATATGCAGAACTTAGAATAACCTGTATTTTTTAATATTGCTTGTTATTGAATTAATGATGGCAATTGAATTAGTGATGGTAATTGGTTAGTTGAATTGTTTTTCAATCTGAGTACAGGAAACCTTTTCTCTTATCAGTGATTTGACCACCAGTATTCCATGGGCATCTCTTAAGAGTGGAAAAACTCCAGCTGCCCATCAAGCCACATACATTAAATGCAGATGAAGTACTTTATTTTTCAAATCAGAAGGCACTCACAAACATATCTAACAGAGAAGAAAATTAACTAGTGCTTAGAAGCACCACAGTCAGGTTACATTACAGCTTCAGAAACTCTGAACTGGCAGGACTCTGCACTCAGCTGGAAACAGCAGACTTGATGAAAATTCTGGGATCTCAAAAGCTGCCTCTCTTGTCCCAGAACTCCCAGAAAACATCCCCAGGACTCCAGTTTTCCAGTTCTCAAGGGAAACCTGCACAATCTAGTTTTGAACTAACTAGTTGCAGCTCCTGGGCTGGTTTGCAGAATTCAGGTAACACTGAAGAGCTCAGCACAAACCTGTTAGTTGAATGTTCCACGTGTGTCTTCTTGGAACAACAGGAATATGTGAGGATTTTGAACATGTCTGTGAAGGCACTCCCATCAGGGGGTTTGGTGATGAAGAAACTCTGACCACATAGGAAAACCATGAAGGAAATCCCAATGCAAACTGTTGGGATACTGTATCCAATAACAAAGCTGACATTCTGCTGAATGTATGCAATACCTCCCAGAGAGAGAATAGCTCCCAAATTAATGCTCCAATAAAACCAATTAAAAAATCTTCTTGTGGCTTCCGGACCCCGATCTTTGACCTGGAAAAGATTAAAAGCAAGAAATTCAGTTTCTGAACAAAACGAAGCCTGTTTATTAGAATTTAATCAAGTTCAATGCACTGAAGAGTTTGGGTTTCATTTAGAGTCACTCTGGAACAATTTAAGTGTTTTAGGTTTTGCACAATATTTGATGAAATGACACCTCACTGAGCTACCCCATTAAACGAGTAACCTTTCAGAAGCCCAGCACAGGGACAAAAAGCCACGTCCTATGAGTGGCAGCTTCCCCAGAGAGGCCATTATTATATCTACTGCACTGACTCTCATTTCTCTACACAAAGCTCACTCAGATTAACATCCCATAGTCCACAGAAGTTGAACTGTTTGTTAGTAAACAAAATGTTGCTACCTAAAAATTCATGTATTGCAACAAGTGCTTCTTCTAACTATATACACATAACAGTTCACTGTATTCCATTTTCTAAACCTCAAATGAATACTTGTGAATTAAACAACGAATTTCAATTTTAACCCGATCCTAATGCTTCTCATCAGAACATAAATTGAGGACTTGTCATTCTGACCTTTAAAGAAACCAAAACTAAATTTGTGTTGCCTGAGTGTCACAAGGCCCCAGTAAACATTTATCCCTCTAAGCCTGCACTGTTCAGTGTTGGTTTTCTGCTTGAAGCTCTCAGTGTCTCTCCAGTGAAAGTAAAGACATCTCTGGTTTTTAGAATTATCCTGTACAGTTTTCACCATCACTCTTTATTATTGCCTACCATAAGTCACTCCTTGTTTTGTAATTAAGTCACAGGAACCCAGCATCACTCAAAGGAGGTGATGCAAGAGAAAATATGCAGGCTAAAATCTGAAATACATTAAAAAGATCAACTAGTCTGCAGAAGAATTCATAATACCGTATTTGTCAGTGGTTTATGACTGAAAGGCCATTAACAGTGACTAGCAAAGTGCCGTGCACCAGTCTTACTGAGTCAGTTATCTTTCATTTGCAATTGCAAATATCCTCTCCTCATTTGCCAGATCTTCCAAAGATCCATGTTTAGTTTGCAATATGAAAAGTAAGTGTGTCTTGAAATAAGTTTTTAACATTGTCAGCTCTGATGTACAGTTTCAGGTTTCTCAATGCTGCACAAACCCATCTGTATCATTTAGCCAAGCCCAACAAAAGCAATATTAAGACATCTTTTCCTATGCATAGTTAATAGCATTGTTAGGCATTCTGGTGCATCTGTTAGCATGTCAAATACAATCCTGGAAATAAACAAGAGAAATCCTCCCTCTCTAGATTCAACTGGGTACTCATTTCCTAATTCTAACACTCAGCACCTGCAGTAGTGCATTAATCTAGGAATACCTTGGAAACCCCAAACAGCAGGAGGATATTAGCAAACAATCACACCAAACAATTACATCAAACACAGTGCTCCAACTCCCGTAAAGTGTTACAATCTGTTTTATGAAGTTTCCATTTCTTCATCATAAAGTCTCAGTTCTCTTATTTCTGCAAGGAAGATGACTTCCCATCCTCCCTCTTACACATGACCTTGCTGACATCTATACAAAGGAAAGCTGGGAGAAGAGAGCAAACTTTGATACAGGTAAGAACAGGGTGAGCACAGCATGATGCTTCTAGCAAGTATTATCCCAGCCTCCAACCATTAGCTCCTGAGAAACTTCCTGAACCAAGGATGGCTTCTATCTACTTCATAAATGCAGCAGCTCTCCTCTCCATGAACTTGCCTAACCTGCCTCTGAACCCAGGTCAGCTTTTAGAATCCATAATATCCCGTGGCAAAGAATTCCCCAGCTAATTACACAGTGGGAAGAGCCACCTCCCTGTGCCTGGTTTGAACCTGCCCTGGCCTGGCCTCCCTAGTTTTACCTGGTTCCAGGAAACAACAGAAGAAAGCTGAGCTTTATCCCATTCCTGGTCTGTTTCTGCCTCTCTCCCTCAGCCATTATTTCCACAAACCACTGACACATATTCTTTCTTGCTGCCTTTTCAAAGGTAGGAAGTTTTAGACTGATTCATAATTCCTTGCTTGGGAACTACTGACCATGTCTGTGGCCCTTCCCTGAAACTTCCTTCTCAATCTCCAGTACCCTTTTTGAAACAGTGACCCAAAAGGAAGGCAGTGCTCAAACGACAGACATACCACAGACTCACAAGGCAAAGGACCCATTTTTATCTTCCTTATCAAAGCAAATATATGCACTAAAAATCCCACCACAGCCACATCTGAAATGCCTCAAAGATGAAGCACTATGAAGATGTCTTGCCAAACCCAGAAAACATGGGAGAGTTAAAAGGCAATTCTGTAGTTCCTTTCAAACATCGCACTGGCTGCCCAAATAGCAACAATATTACACTTAGAGTGGATCACTCAGAATTCCCCCTGCTGGCTGTTACACCTCAGCTGTGTGACAGCACAAAACATCTTCATAACACATTTTCATAAGGGACTAAGAAGACGAAAACCATGTGGGAATTTTATTATTTTACTTTTATCAAGCACAAGTATTTTCCACAAAACTGCAGGAGTTCTCCTTTTTCCCCTTATGCTTGCATTATTTTCAATCACCCAAGCAGAAAGAAATATCTATCACTCCCTCTGCTCAATTTCATCTGTGCTCAAGCATGGCAGCACTCTCCTCACTCTCCTTGTGCTACCAGCACCACCAGCTTCATTAGATTCCCAACATCCTACCAGCAACTGCAGCAGGAAATGATGGACATAAATGGCACAAATAAACTGTGCATCCTGCAGAGAATCAGTCCTCTGGGCTAAGGGTTCCACATCCCTGCCCTGAGAGTGAAAACAGGTACATTTAAAAGATTTTGGCCCCATCGCAACAAAACAGCTTAAAAAATAATCTGGTAACTGTTCTTTAAATATAGACAATCCAAATGCCGAAACAAAAGGACAGTGGCATTCTGAGTTTTATAACTGGGACTACATAGCACTAGATTTCAAAATAGTAAAGGAATAGTTCTCAAAATCAAAATTTCAAATACAAATCACATATCAGAAGGATTATAATCAGATATGCTGTAATTAGTTTTCATGATGTGAGTGCCTGGCAGACTCTGTGATGGGAATTGTCCAATCACTACCATATTTACAGCCACTTTCACCAGAGGACAGAGCAGCTCTGCAACTCTGCACTGCAATTCTCAACTCATTTAGGATACAAGGTTACCATCCTGGAATCAGAACAAAATTTTAAATGCAACTAAAACAAAGAAGGGGAGGAAGAGTAACTGCATCGGTAGTTACAACCCCTTATGAACAGGCATGACCCACAGCAAGTTCCACAGCACAGCTGCTCTACATTTAATACTTAGCCCACATTCTGACTTTCAATAAAGAAGATACTTGTGCAATTATCCCTCTCCTGGATTCTTCAACGCTAACATCTTTCCCAGAAGATGATCCAAGCCAAAGCAGGTTTACACCTTGAAAACAGTATCATACAAAGCAAACACTAAGAATCTATTAGATCCTTCTGATTTTTATGTAAAGAGTCAGGAATCTAAACAGACATTGTTTCTCCATAGTTCCTGTTTCAGATGCTCTGCTTTGTCACAGAGGGATTTCCAAGCTCTTACACACAGGCCAGTTCCAAAGAACTGGCTGCCTACAAGGTTTGTTATTTTTGCTGCAGATCTATGTCTACCTGGTGCCTACCACTCCCCTGGGACATCTGATTTCTGTCATCATCTGCTAGTGATCTCAAGTATTTCCTAAACCCCAATATTTCAGAGTTCCAGGATGTGTCTCTTCCTCTCCACATCATGACAGATCCAAAGCTATGAGCTCCCACTTGACTCATGAAAGGAACAAGATCAGTCAAATGTTACTGACAGTAGCAGTTTTCATTTGCTCCTGCAATCAACTGACAGTCACAAGTGACAAATGTAACAAAACCCCCCAAACTCCTCCCAGTCAACTCTGCGAGCAACCACACAACAGAGCAAGGATGAAAACACAGAAGCTTGTCCTTGTCTTTAGTCTACAAAAGAAAGCACAACGACAACAGCTCTGTGCAGTCACATTTACAGAATCCTGACCCTCCAATCCATCTCTACAGACACCAGTTATTCTTTGAGGTCCTCTGGAGAGAACTCAGCAACTGAGCTACACAGTATTACTCAGTTGCTACAGAAGATCAAATTTTCATTCTAAAATTTGTCAAGTCCACATCTAAAGTCTGCTTCCTCTCCCATCTATTCTGTTTCCGGCAGAAACAAATTATTACTGGCCTTGTGAATGCCACAACTTGTTTTCAAACTGCAGTCTTAGATGTTCACAGACTCATAAGAACAACAACAGCAACAAAAAAAACCCCAAAACCAGCTTGCAGTTAGTGACCTTCAAAGCTTTATACATGGTTCCCCATCCTTATGCAGAGGCTGGAAAACCTAAGCTCTACAAATAAATAAGTATCACTCTAAAGCCATCTTCACACCACCAATTTCCAACAGCACCTGTAACAACAACTTTAGCAGAGGTTTCTGGCAGTTACAGACTGATACATTTATTGACTGTGAGGGCAAATCCGAAGGAAGCCACAGTGGGATAAAACGGGTCTCTAATTGCCATAACCCAGAAAGAGATTCATCTATAATTAGAACAATGATTATGTCTGATACAGAATTAGTCTGCTACTAATTCTGGCTTCAGTGTTGAAGCTAAATCAGCTTTCACAATAATGGCAAAACAGTCGTATTGTTTCCTAACTCCACAAAGTCACAAACTGCTACGCAGAACAGGAAGCGACAGCAAAACACTTAAAAGGGGAACTGGAAAGTGCCAGGTTGTACATATCACATGATTAGCAACACTATTCTGAGAACCATCAGCTCAGATTTAGACCAGTCAGATGGATCAGTCTGCAACTTTTAGAAAAACAGCTCTTTTATAAACACAGTTCAGCAAAGCTGGTCTGTATCGACTTTGCAGTAACTTTTTTTTTCCTAAGCTGACTGGCAAAAGTTACTCGATACCAACTCAGACACTTTAACAGCACTTCTAAAAGTATCCATTTAACAGAAATTAAGAAACTACATCTTTCAACTTTAGAGAGAAATAAGTATTGGAATTCAGTTTTCAATGTTCCCCAAAATGATTCTTCTCATTGTATTAGAGCCCTCTACCCAAATTCTATACATACACTAAAGCTGAAAAAATCACATGGTCATTTTTAAGAGATCTGCAATGAAATGTAATTAACAGTGTCTGAAAGGTGGTTTTGTCAGCTAAAGTACAGGATATACAACCCATACTTTCCTTTGTTAGGTATTTAAGGGGAAGAGGACAAATCTGATCAGCACACATCCAGCCAAAACATGTTTGGATAGTATTCTGGCCGCCCAGGAATGTGGCTCTTGGAGACAGGCTTTCTTCTCAGCAATATATGTGCATCTCCCCAGCAGTTTGCTACATTCCTGAGCAGGGAGAAGGCACCCAAGGGGGCCCCAAACTGCACAAGGTAAGTGGTGTGCTGTAATTTATTTAACAACAGATAACCCAGAAAGAGAGAAGGGGAAAAATTCAGTCCTTGGCAGAGCTCTACTGATTATTATGGACCAGAAAGGAGTATTTCTTTTGCTTCACCCTACATAAATCACTGTGAATTATCTGCAAACCTAGCAAAAAACTGCTTTCCTTGAAATCCTGGGGGAAAAACTTTTACAAAAACCAGCTACAACAGCTACACTTCCACTGGCAATGGCTTGTCTTTTGCTCTGTTCCTGCCATTATTTATCTCTTCCATTTAACGTTCATAAAGCATTCTGGGGATAAGCAGTCAGTTTTGAAAAACACCTTACAAGATAAAGTCATATTAAAGCTATTTCACTTGATGGGCTCAGGCTGGCTTAAACAGAACCAATGCACTGGGGACACACACTCCTAGGCTATAATAATGTTTTACATTTATATACTGCCTTTCACCCAGAACTCCAGAATTTGGAAAACACAAAATGCCAAAGAATGACAAATGCAAACTGTACAACAGAGAACAGAGGCGTGTTTGGCAAAGATACTGTGGCAGATCCTCCCTCTTACAAAGAATTTTGTAGCGTTTCTGACAGCTGCTCTAACCAGAACTCAGTGGGCCAGTAAACAGACAAGCAACTGGATTTTGCTTGCTTTGCCATCAAGGACGGTTTGGTTAGAAAAGCTGTTCAGCATCTGAAATTCTCAACTTGTAAAGCAGAAATTGTACTTCAACATCCACAGTCAGCATACTGCCTTAGCATAAGGCTGTAAAAGTAGGCCATGCAACAGAGTGCTCCAGTTGATACTGAACTACAAGCTGCCTCTCAAATGTTTTCTGTAAAGCCACTCGTTCTGCAGTGATGATCCAATGAATGACATCACTGAAGCGGATCCGGGTAAGGTCACCCGACAGGACATGTCCTTAGGAAAACAGCCCAGGTGAGATGTTACCACAGTGGGAGCACCTTCCCACCCATCATGTGGCACACCATTAGCCTGCACAAAAACATCCCTCAAGGGCAATGCAGTGAACAGAGAACACCTAAAGCATAAAAAACTGTTTGTTCTCTGGCCTTCATGTACCACAGGATGATAAAGGCCTCTGACGCAGCCCTAGAAGGCACATGACATCCTTGTTAAAGCTAAAATATTATCCTGCACTTCACCTGATGAGCTCTGAGGTCAAATTAACTGGGCCCAAACTCCACAACGGAGGATAATTAACTATCCACCTTATGGCCATTAAGTATTCAACCCAACTCCTCAAGATGCTGATGGCTTTGCCAATGCAGGTACCACAGATAAGGCTGGGTTACCATGAAACCAAAGGTCACTGGGGATCAGACACCACACAGACACCAAAACTGTATCAAACAGGGCACAGCCCCACACCTTGCATTACCCAGGGCCCAGCGCTGGGTGACCTGATACCCTCCAAGGGTGAACACCCGCAGGGCGGTGAATCAGCAGGCGCACTGCCCACCCCACCACGGCAGGCAAAGCCCCTCTGCGCCACCGGCAGCCACCCCTGGTCCAGACCGGCACCCGCAATCGGCTCAGCAGCTGCCACACCATACTCGACCTGGTCGGCCCCGAAGGGGGTGATGTTGGCCTTGACCGAGCCGACGCCCAGCCCCACGAGGACCAGTCCCACGAAGGTGGCGGTGGCGCAGTACCGGGTGGCGCCCCCGGGCCCGCAGGGCGCCAGCGTGGCGTTGGCGGCGGGCGAGGAGCAGTTGAGCACGGGGGACAGGGGGATGTCCCCGCAGAGGCCCTGGCGGGTGTGCGGCGCGGCGATGACGGGGAAGGCCAGCATGCCCAGCAGGTACAGCGCCATGCTCAGCAGGATGGTGCCGAACTTGCCGAGCAGCGCGTCCGCCAGCCAGCCCCCGAACGGCGACACCAGGTANGCCGTGAGGGCAGGGAGGACAGCGCGGGCCGGGTGTCACCGCGCTGAGGGAGGGTGGCCCCGGAGCTTCGCCGCGGGAAGGAGGCAGCGGCTCTCCCCTCTGGTGGCCCCTCGCCGCTTGGACTCTGATGCCCGGGGGGTTCAGGGGAGGGAAATGGGTTTTCACGGAATCACAGAACAGCTCGGGTTGGGAGGGACATCTGGAGATCGTCCACTTCAACCCCCCTGCCAGGACAGGCTCACCTGGAGAAGGTGACACAGGAACGCGGCCAGGTGGGCTTGGAGTGTGTCCAGAGAGGGGAATTCCAGCTGGGCAGCTGTTCCAGTGCTCTTCCACCCTCAACGTAAAGTTCTTCCTCATGTTGAGATGAAGCTTCTTTTGTTTCAGTTTATGGCCATTGCTCCTGGTCCTGTTGTTGGGCGCCACTAAAAAGAGTCTGGTACCATCCTCAAGCCTTTGAGATATTTCTGTACATTAATGAGATCCCTTATCAGCCTTCTCCAGACTGAACAGGCCCAGTTCCTGCAGTCTCTCCTCATAACAGGGATGCTCCGGACCCCTCTTTGTTTCAGTTTATGGCCAGTGCTCCTGGTCCTGTTGTTGGGCGCCACTAAAAAGAGTCTGGTACCATCCTCAAGCCTTTGAGATATTTCTGTACATTAATGAGATCCCTTATCAGCCTTCTCCAGACTGAACAGGCCCAGTTCCTGCAGTCTCTCCTCATAACAGGGATGCTCCGGACCCCTCATCACTTTGTGGCCTCTGCTGGACCCTCTCCAGCAGAGAGGGTCTCCTTTGTCTTCTTTGTCCTGAGGAACCCAGAACTGGGCACAGCACTCCAGACATGCCCCAGCCAAGTACAGGCCTTGCTTTTTTTGTGATTGCTTAATGCATTAGTTTAAGATTGTCCCACAAAAAGGCCTTTCTGCAGGAAACCAGGATAAATGTGTGTTGTGACTGTTTTTGTCTGTGTTCTGCAACCCCTGGTGAAGGAGTGGGCATGGCTCAGTGCCCGGGGTGTGCCCAGTGACTCACCTGCAGATGGGGAGCAGCAGCTGGTCCGTGAGAAGGCACATTTGCCTGAGCAGCAGCTGCAGGATTTCCATAAGTACACACAGAGAATGAACACTCTGGCCTGCATGGAACAAAGCATGTGATTAAAATGAGAAAACAAATTAGTGGTTGCAGGATCAGAACCCTAAGATGTGCTGTAGTTCCACCATCACATGTGTTGAGGTAAAGGTCATGAAAGCATGAAACTGTTGAGCAGCAGACCTTTTGGTCAAAACAAAGTGGGGAAGATAGTCCTGGTTGTGTGTTTTTAGTGAAAAAGGTAAATTGATTGACGTGACCTCAAACATCTAGGTATGACTTAAAATCTTTGGAGCAGCGTTGGTAATTGAGCAAGTGATGCTTGTAAAAGTAAATATACGCATTTAATAATGGCCCTTTGTAAATAACATAAAAATGACTCATTAAATATATTTGCTCTCTTAACTAGTTAACAAATTTTATGACAAAGGACAATAAGGAAAAGGCAACCAGCTGTACAGAGATCTCTTTGTGAACTACTGTAACATGACTGATTCTGTAATTTAAAAAATTACATTTCAGCTTTACCCAGTTTAATACAGTGTGTCATATCAATTGTGATTGCATTTTCTGAGGAGTCTAGGAGTATTTTCTGGAGACTCAATTAAGTGCACTTTGAGTTACTGGGGTTTTAATATGTGCAGGTATCATATGCTAGGCCATTCATAATTTACTTTGGCGAGTGATGCGAGTTTTCTATATTGACCTATCCAACAACTGGTACAAACACCTCACAATGCTGAACAGTATTTGAAATGTGCATTTAAAAATGTAGGAAAAAAAAAAAGAGTTGTTGCTCTTCTAAGTTATAGCCATATTTTTGTAGTTCAGATGGAGTTTAAAATGGCCTGAACAATGCTGTGCGGGATTATTTCTCAGTGATAACTTAGTGAGGTACAGACAGTTGAACACGGCTCTGCAGCTTGAACACTCATTAGCAAAACATGAGCCTGCCTACTAAAACGCTTACAACTTTCCAGAACACACTCCACTATATGCCTTTATCACTTCTAAACCCTCAATTCTTGAATACCTGTCATCCTCAGAGATCCACACAAGTTATTTGAAGAAGTACTGTTTCAAAAATTATTAAATTTAAGAGCCTTTCTCTGGACGTGGTGTATTTTTTTCCCTCTCCCTGAGGGAGAAGGGAGATTTGAAGAATANGGTGGCCCCGGAGCTTCGCCGCGGGAAGGAGGCAGCGGCTCTCCCCTCTGGTGGCCCCTCGCCGCTTGGACTCTGATGCCCGGGGGGTTCAGGGGAGGGAAATGGGTTTTCACGGAATCACAGAACAGCTCGGGTTGGGAGGGACATCTGGAGATCGTCCACTTCAACCCCCCTGCCAGGACAGGCTCACCTGGAGAAGGTGACACAGGAACGCGGCCAGGTGGGCTTGGAGTGTGTCCAGAGAGGGGAATTCCAGCTGGGCAGCTGTTCCAGTGCTCTTCCACCCTCAACGTAAAGTTCTTCCTCATGTTGAGATGAAGCTTCTTTTGTTTCAGTTTATGGCCATTGCTCCTGGTCCTGTTGTTGGGCGCCACTAAAAAGAGTCTGGTACCATCCTCAAGCCTTTGAGATATTTCTGTACATTAATGAGATCCCTTATCAGCCTTCTCCAGACTGAACAGGCCCAGTTCCTGCAGTCTCTCCTCATAACAGGGATGCTCCGGACCCCTCATCACTTTGTGGCCTCTGCTGGACCCTCTCCAGCAGAGAGGGTCTCCTTTGTCTTCTTTGTCCTGAGGAACCCAGAACTGGGCACAGCACTCCAGGCATGCCCCAGCCAAGTACAGGCCTTGCTTTTTTTGTGATTGCTTAATGCATTAGTTTAAGATTGTCCCACAAAAAGGCCTTTCTGCAGGAAACCAGGATAAATGTGTGTTGTGACTGTTTTTGTCTGTGTTCTGCAACCCCTGGTGAAGGAGTGGGCATGGCTCAGTGCCCGGGGTGTGCCCAGTGACTCACCTGCAGATGGGGAGCAGCAGCTGGTCCGTGAGAAGGCACATTTGCCTGAGCAGCAGCTGCAGGATTTCCATAAGTACACACAGAGAATGAACACTCTGGCCTGCATGGAACAAAGCATGTGATTAAAATGAGAAAACAAATTAGTGGTTGCAGGATCAGAACCCTAAGATGTGCTGTAGTTCCACCATCACATGTGTTGAGGTAAAGGTCATGAAAGCATGAAACTGTTGAGCAGCAGACCTTTTGGTCAAAACAAAGTGGGGAAGATAGTCCTGGTTGTGTGTTTTTAGTGAAAAAGGTAAATTGATTGACGTGACCTCAAACATCTAGGTATGACTTAAAATCTTTGGAGCAGCGTTGGTAATTGAGCAAGTGATGCTTGTAAAAGTAAATATACGCATTTAATAATGGCCCTTTGTAAATAACATAAAAATGACTCATTAAATATATTTGCTCTCTTAACTAGTTAACAAATTTTATGACAAAGGACAATAAGGAAAAGGCAACCAGCTGTACAGAGATCTCTTTGTGAACTACTGTAACATGACTGATTCTGTAATTTAAAAAATTACATTTCAGCTTTACCCAGTTTAATACAGTGTGTCATATCAATTGTGATTGCATTTTCTGAGGAGTCTAGGAGTATTTTCTGGAGACTCAATTAAGTGCACTTTGAGTTACTGGGGTTTTAATATGTGCAGGTATCATATGCTAGGCCATTCATAATTTACTTTGGCGAGTGATGCGAGTTTTCTATATTGACCTATCCAACAACTGGTACAAACACCTCACAATGCTGAACAGTATTTGAAATGTGCATTTAAAAATGTAGGAAAAAAAAAAAGAGTTGTTGCTTTTCTAAGTTATAGCCATATTTTTGTAGTTCAGATGGAGTTTAAAATGGCCTGAACAATGCTGTGCGGGATTATTTCTCAGTGATAACTTAGTGAGGTACAGACAGTTGAACACGGCTCTGCAGCTTGAACACTCATTAGCAAAACATGAGCCTGCCTACTAAAACGCTTACAACTTTCCAGAACACACTCCACTATATGCCTTTATCACTTCTAAACCCTCAATTCTTGAATACCTGTCATCCTCAGAGATCCACACAAGTTATTTGAAGAAGTACTGTTTCAAAAATTATTAAATTTAAGAGCCTTTCTCTGGACGTGGTGTATTTTTTTCCCTCTCCCTGAGGGAGAAGGGAGATTTGAAGAATAATTTAGGCCACAATAACCAGGCACTGCAGTCTGCAGATCACCCTTCCTGTTTTCTCCAGCCCTTGGGGAAACATAAGCACGCGTGGCCCTGTGAAGAATTACATCAGGGAATCAGACCAGGTTATAAGCAAGGAAGTGAGTTTTCTATTCAATCAAGCCAGCCCCCTTTCTCATCTTTCTCATGCCCACAAATGTCCTGTGTGCATACTCAATGCTTTTACAAGATGTTCAATCAGGTCCAAGGCCATGGATATCCACAGTCAGCCATCTGTCTCCTATCGGTCTCCCAACAGACTGCCCAAACTGGCCTGCCTTCCTGCCTGCTGCCCCGTTCACCTGCTGTTTCTCATTGGGGTGAGCCCCTTTTACCCTGGAGACTGTCTTGATCGTTTGGGATACACTTTTTGGTCCCAAGTTCATGTTCGTTCTTTTTCCTGGCCCTTAGGATCCTGCCTGCTCCTGTGGAGGCTGTGGTTCCTCACCAGACCTTTCCCCTGGTCCCACACACCTGTGGCTCTGCTCCATCATACAGCCTTCCTGACGTTTGGAGTGGTCATTGACCATCTCACTGCCCTGTTCTTTGGCCTGGCACAGTCTTCTGGGTCTTCTGGTTGTTGGTACCTTACCCACACTGTTTTTTCCACCTGTATTGCCACAGGGAGCACGCAGCACCCCTTGGGAGGCAGCGGTCCATGCCACCCTCCCGATGCTCCTGTGGGGAGCCCTTCAGTGACCTGAGCACGTCATCCCTGTGGCTGTGCAATGCGCACACACGGCTGTCCAGAGGTGCTGTGCAATGTGAACACAAGGCTGTCCGGAGGTGCTGTGCAATGCACACACACACACACACGTGTCCGGAGGTGCTGTGCAATGTGAACACAAGGCTGTCCGGAGGTGCTGTGCAATGCACACACAAACACACGTGTCCGGAGGTGCTGTGCAGCTCCGCTCGGAGCTCAGTGCCCTCCGCCCGGGACACCTGTCCGGCCGTGCCGTGCTGGGCCCGCTGGCAGCGCTGCCGCCCTTTCCGGGCAGGTGAGGAGGGGCCGCGATGAGGCTGCTGCTGCTGGCGTGTCTGCGGGCACGGACCGGCAACGCCACCACGGCCGCCAGGATACAGTGAGTGATGGGGGGACACGGGGGTGGGGGGTGCGCTGCCCACACCGGCCCCACGACAACACGGCCCCACAACAACAGCAGCGGCCCCACAGCAGCCCCGGGGCCCGGCGGGCCCGGCCCACCCTGCTCTGCCCGCGCCGGCGCACCGAGCGGGCTCTGCGGGGCCGCGGCTGTGTGAGGGGCGGCGGCAGAGGGGGTCAGTCCGGCCCGGCACGGCACGGCCCGGTGCGGGGCTGCTCTGTCGGCGTGTCCACCCCTGACATTGGGGGCTGCCCCATCGGTGCGTCCCCCGTGCCATCGGTGTGTCCCCTTTGCCACTGGGGACTCCCCCGTGGCACTGGGAGCTCCCCGTGCCATTGGGAGCTGCTCTGTCGGTGTGTCCCGCCTGCCGCTGGGGACTCCCCATGCCATCGGAGATTCCCCCCGTGCCACTGGGGGCTGCCCCATCGGTGTGTCCCCCGTGCCATCGGTGTGTCCCCTTTGCCATCGGAGACTCCCCCTGTCCCCCTGGGGGTTCCCCCGTGCCCCTGGGGGTCCCGGCCCGCCCCCGCGGGGGATTCCCGAGGCTGCCGCGCTGGGAAATGACCCAGGATGGGAGGAGATGGTGGGAAGGGCAGGGGGGAGCTCGGGGATGGGGCTGCCCTGGCCTCGCACCCCTAGGGCTGGGATGGTGCCTGGCTGTTCTGATGCCCCCGTTTAACTCCTCTGTGACACGGGGAAAGGATGTGGCTGGCAGCCTTGCTGAGGGCTTGGCTGTGAGTGTGAGCTCTATTTATAAAAAAAAAAAATAGTCCACATAAAAAGGAAAAAAAAGAAAATCCTCGTGGTTTTGGCCTCTTGAGGCCTGAGATAAGGATTTGATTGCATCTTATCTAAAAGTCATCCACAGTTTAGTTGTTTTTCTTAGCACGAATCCCTTGGGATAGCCTTGTGCTGTTGGTATTTTTCCCTGACCTTGATCCGTGTGTTACCCTATGTGGAATGTTATGCATAGAACATGAAGTTTTCACACCAGTTGTGTCATCCCAGGTTCAGTCTCAGCTTTGTGCAGGATTGTATAAGGTAGAACAGCTCTGCTGCCTCCTGTCAGTCACCCAGGCACTGGAGATACAAAGCAAATGGAGCATAAAGACCAGAGGCAGCTGAAGTTTTGGTATTTTAAAACAATATTTGCTAATAAAATGTTGAGATAAAACAACTATGTTCTTATGTTTATAACACACATTTTTATACCTGTATGTATCAGCAGAGTTCCCATGTGGTGGTTTCTGTGGCATTCTACATTTCCTTTGCTCTCACCAGATAATACAAAACTAGTTATTCTTTAGAACATCAGTACTCATTCTTCCTCAATAAGATTATTTATTCCACCTTTACAAATTAAATATTTACTTACCTTCTTCTTCCAATTCAATTTCAAAGAAAGGCAGACAAACATTTAGACTATGGTGCCATTCAGAACTAATCTAGTGGAAAGCAGATTTTGCTTTATCTCTGGTTAAAGTAAGCCTGAATAAGCCAAGCAAACAAACATCCACATATTATACCAAACTGTCTTTTAATTACACTGAGGTTGACTGTGAATATGTGAGCATGTTGCATTGAGGCACAGTGGCTTAGCAAGGTGCCTTTACATGAGTCATGTAAGCAGCAATTTTGGTAGCCTTCTCCAGCTGTGCTTTGTGATGGTGGCCTAAAATCATGTGTTTTAGTATGAAAGGATATAGATTTGGTGAGCTGCAGCAGCTCATCTAACAGATGGTTTAACATATTATCATGATAATGCAATCACTTGCAGTTGTGTGAACACATCTGCAGTGACCTGTGCAGAGTACATCAACTCGATGTAGATCCTGTTGCTTCCCAGGAGTACCTTACACAAAGTGTAGGAATACCTTACACAAAGTGTAGGAGTACCTTACACAAAGTGGATGCTGCTTTCCCATGCACGGAGACCTTCAAATGGAAGGAAAATAATGAGTGAAGGATCAATGTAATTGGATAAAGGATTCTAACAGAAATAGTGCTTGAGAGTGACTAATGTGGTGTTCAGTTCCTGTCTTATAACCCACCATAACTGCTATTTATAGTAGTAATATAAATGAGCCTGTTCAGGGAAAAAACCCTCTGACCAGGGAAAAAAGTAGAGTATTGGCTATCAATTAAGTCTGTCATCATCACTAAAAGGCTAGTGAGGTGACAGCAATCACTAAAGCCATCCAGTGCAGATACTTCCATCTAATATTGGTTTTCTTAAGGCTTTATGCCATGAAAAAATAAATAAATATACACGAATGGCCAAAGGCCTGGGCATGTCACTTCCCACACTGATCTTCCACACCTGAGGTTATGCGCACACGGTAACATTTCTATCATATATGTTAATACACATAAAATATATATTCCAGTTAATATTTGGCTTCAGTTTTATCTGCATACGTGCCTATGAATTTATTAGTTCATCCCTTTTTTTCATATTGAACCATGGCAACTTTTGTTTAAGTATAAATGAAACTATGACATCGTCTCCGGGTTGGACCCTTGCCAGCATAGATTAACTTTATGGCTTAATATCACTGTGTATCCTATGTTTGTGATATTACAGCTGTTCCCATAACTGCTTCATCTTTTCATAAATAAGATATTCATTTCCTGAGTTTAAAGTAACTGGTGACAAAGGTACCAGAATCTAATTTGGCTGGAAATCAGCTTGCTAAAACAAGTGGTATAATGGATGTGCTGTGGGCTTTATTCGTATTGCTGTGTATAATCTTTAATCACCTTAAAAAATATGAGCAATGAGTAGAGAATACAACACTAGGCCAAAGTAGTTGCATAGGCTGCCATTCTTCAGCCGTAGAAATGAGATCAAAGAGGGTGTCAGAAAAGAAATTAATCTCCTCTGCTCCTTGAAATGTTCTGTTCATCTTTTATTATTTGGTAGTAAGGAGGAGTAGATATCTTGAACTAATTGGTTAATTAGAAAGATTTAGGTGAAGTATTTTGCTAGTATGTTACTATCCTTTGAAGAGGGAGAAATTGTTTTGGTTCTCATTAAATGGCCAGTTGAGATAGCCATTCTGTAAATCTTCGGGTAATCAGCTGCAGGAGAATGAAACACACAAATTCAATGCCGCTTATCATCCCTCTTTACAATTGTTTCTTAGCTTAGACATTTATAGGAGCAATTCTGAGCCCAAATGTTCATTCTATTTAGTCTTACCCTGTCTGCCACCATTGCAATCCTTCAGGAGAGCACTCTTTTCCTCACGGCAGATCCTCACTGTGCTGGCTTGCAGAGGTGGTGGTGGATTCCTGGTGCTGTTTGTGTGGCCCTTCCCAGAGCAGGACACCTGCAGGGCAGGTGTTCATCCTCCTCCACCTTTGGCACATAGATTAAATATTTACTTACCTTTGCATTGTTGCTGCTTCCCAACATGGTTTGCATGGCAAGACCTATTAAACATTGCAGAGTTATTTTGGCCTTCCAAAGCTCAGTTACTTCGTAATGCAGAGACAGAAGGCTTTGTTCCCCATCTTCTCTCACATTTTTCATCTCTGGTCTTACAGTGAATTTTATTCATCCTCCATTCATGCCAACACAATTTGTCTGTGGTGTTTAAAAGAGAAATCTGAGAGAGAAATTAAATGTAAGGACATGTTGCTTTAACAAGTATGAAAACAAGAAAAATTACAGAGAAAACAGAGATCAAGCAGGGTTTCAACTCGTGTAATTTGATCAGCTTCAGTGAGAATTGCGAGTGCTCAGGTCTGGCTGAGTTTCACAAGAGGCAGTGGAATGACTCTGCTCACTTAATAAGCTTTGAATTGTGCCATATACATGTAAGAGTAGTTGATGCACAGCTGCTTTACAGAACAGCCAACCAAGGGAAAGAGATAATTAGTATTTTTGGATGAAGCCTATTTTGTACCATTCAAGAAGTGTCAGTGTATCTACCTACCAGGAACTTTTTGGAAATCAAACATTCTTTGTCTGCAAGTAATTCCGTTGAAATATCAGTTGAAACTTAGAACATAAATGTTTCTGAGAGGAAGACAGCACAGAAGATAGAGCAAGTTTCACAACCACAATACTTTAAATGTGATCATATTTTTAACTCACTGTGCTTTAGCCTCTACCAGGCTGTGTTTGGAACTATAAAACTGTTTCCTTATGTGAAAACCTGTAAACTGCAGATTCAGGTTGAAGGAGGGCCAGGAACAGTGAGAAGTAGCGATCAATAATGTAGGAAATAAAAAATTAAACATTGTAAAACATCACTTGGTATTCCATAGTTGTGTTAGAGAAAAATGTTTTTCTATAGAAACTCTAAATAAAGTGAAAACATGTCAGAAAAGGGTTGTGCCTTTTAGCAGTATCTCTCTGCATCCAGTATAGATCTGGAGAAGATACAAGGTTCATTTATTGGCTCCATGTTTTCAAAGAGTATAAAAAATACCACAACAACCAAAGGAAATATTCCCTGAATACTAAAATGAGTGGGACTGAGAAATATTTGTCCAATATCCAGATGTATATAAATATCACAGTGTAAGCAGTGGCCAATGGAATGTACTTTAATAAATGACCTTTCACACTTACTGAATGACTAAAATTTTCCTTGATGGTTTCTTCCTGGAAAAACACCCAAAATCTGGACTCTGACCGCCCAACTTCATTTTAGAAATATTATTCTCCCCAAGTCATGGCACTGGCTTCCATGAGTTTCAGGAGAAGGGAAGGATATGGCAAAGCAAAGGCAAATTCTGGATCCAAGCAACAGTCACTGTTTGTTAAGGCATTTACTTGGAAATTTATCTAGTCCGTAAAAAACTGTGATAGAAAATGTAGCCTTGAGATTTAGCATTTTCAGTGTTGTCTTTGATTCCCAGACAGCAGGAGACATGTTCATTTTTATTTTTCATTCAGAAAGTATTTGTTTATGAAATGGCAAAAATGTGAATACGCAGTTGCCAGGGGGAGAGAAGATATGGGTGATGTATCTCTTCTGTCTTGGCTTCATTCAGGGACATCTGTGACTTCATAGACAGATCAGTCTTCAAAAAAAACCTCCTGCAATAACTGCAGCATCTTCTTACCATGTTCCCTGATAACAGCATATGTGTGAAAACCATAGTCTGCTTTTCTTGGTTATAAAGATGAGAAGTCGTTTAGAAAATATGAAAATATCACTACAGTACTTAAATACTACCCAATGACTCTGCTTCTACACACATACATTTCCATATATGCGTAATTTGAAGGCTATGACTAATGGTACTGAACTCAATGGAATGTTTATGGGATTAAGGCCTCTTTAAATCTGGGAGTTTGAATTATTCTGGGAATTATTTGGTAATGTTTCCGTCATAAGATGTATGCAAATTCTTTATGTGCTCCTGAGTAGAATAAAATTGTGTGGGGAAAAAAAAATTGATGTAATAGAAGTAATCCACAATTTCTGAGCCTTGGAACACTCGAGGGAATCCCTCGCTATTTACTGCAGAAACAGCTGTTATTCCACAGTGAGATTTGGAGCTGTGGAACTGTGGAGGAAAAGTATCCATTTCTAGTATATTAAAAAACCCCAAACAAGAAAGAAATAGATTTTTGATAGAAAATCCAAGCTGAGTTACTTGATTCCAGATGTCCTGAGAGAGTTATTTTCAAATTAATTGTAATATGCAAACATATTGCTTGTACATGATAGTGATTCATGGTAATTGCAATACTGATGGGAAAAAAATCCTTTTAGACTCTTTAATGAGCACCTGTGAAATTATGGAATTCGTACATGAGCATCCCAAGGTTTTTTGCCCGAGAGATTTTCTCTCCACAGCTGTGAGATTTGGGCATCATTATTTAGATATAAATTGAGAGCCTCTTTCAAAAGGCAAGCAGGTACTTGGAACAGTTCATGGGACAACTGATGTAAATAATTGCTTGACAGTGTAAATAAGGAGTTTACAATCTGGCTGTATTTTATTACTTATTAGTACTTATCATAATTTATTGGTCTTGCTTCAAACAGTGAAATTAAAAGTAAAAGGAGTTTCTTTTCAGGATAAGGAAGAAATACAGCACCATATGTTGTGCCAGTGGAGCTCTGATATAGTGCTAATACATTCCTTCCAAGGCCTCAAGACATTTTAGAGCATTTTTAGCACCAATTTCTGCAGTAATGACTAACTTCTGGAGGATGTGAAATAATCAGGAAACGAAAGAGCCACATTATCCAGGAAGCCATTGAGTTTGCAGGATTTTAATGCCAGACCAATTAACACACGATGAGAAATTAATCAACTGGAACAATATGTAATAAGCAGAAAACATTCCTGTGGTCATTTTCTAACACAGAAAATGTAAACTCTGCATGTCAGCAGACAGGGTGTGCTGGTTGCTATCAAAACATGGATTTTCTCCTGTATGTTTTCTGGCTGGTGTCCTTGGATACATTGATAACTGCTTGTGGTGTCAGTGGGAGGAATAAAGCTGGCTGTGATCAATCAGTTTCTTGACTCTGGCAGTCTTTGAATCAATGTTTTAATGTGAGGAACCATCGTGTATAAAGATGAATGGATAAGTTGACACTAAGGGGGTTTTGTTGTTGGTTTGGATTGGTTTTTTTCTTTTTAGCAACTGAGATTTTTAGAACAGGCTGTGAAGGTATTTGTGTAATTCCTTTGGTGTGTTTTTTTCGCTTATACTTCAATTATCCTGTGTCTGTTTTACAAATGGGTGAGCTCAGACAAGAAGCAGCTAAACCCACACTCAGAGAGGGAATGAAATTCAATTCTCTGGTTTTCTTAATGTATTCTCTTTTTTTGGATGTTCTGTATTTTTAGTAGCATTGATTAGCTAGATGTATTTCTGTTTTCTTCATTTGGTGGCCTTTCTCCAGGGCGAGGATCCAAGAATCTCTACAACCAAGGTCTAACACACTCAATTCCAAAGGAGACTTTTCAGCATAATAAGCTGAAGGTCAGTCAGGAAAGATCCTGGTCATACGTAATTTCTGCTGATTTTCAAGTTGTATTGAAAAGGCTTTGGCCTTGAAATGGATGCAAATTATGTTGCCTGTGGCTTCACAATGGTGAAGGCAACAAATATTTTCCAGGAAAAAATAAACAAACAACCTTGTAAATTGCTACATCGTTGTTTGAACACAACTAGCATAAAGTTGAATGTCAGAGCAAAGATCATTGAGGAGAAAGGTTTTGATGACACTTACTTGATATACTGGCATGCCTACAAACATTAATACTATCCTTTTTATTCCTTTTCTATTTGTTCCAATCATGAAGGAGTCATCTACATGCTGCAGGTCATATCTGTGTTCTTAAAGATGCTGTCATGTATGAAAGCCCAGCTGAAATTGCAACCCTAACCTCCACAGACAAGTTTGATGCAGCCCTGGCCATTCATCTTTATAAAGGAGGCAGACTTCTGCAAGGTAATCCTCTATCTGCTTTCCAATAGAAATACCTCTTTAAAAAGTACTGCAGAAGAGAGTGAACAGTAACATTTATAAATGGCTACAAATGTAGAAACCCACAAGCAATGTCATTATTCTGTTTATCTACTTCAACAAATGTTCAGAAATGCTGAAAATCGTTCTCTGTGGGGAGAGCTGCTCCAGAGAGGAGAGAACTAAATAAATGTACTTTTAAAGCACATAGTGCATTTCATAATTAAGTACTTTAACTCCATCAAGATAAGAGCATTATATTAACATTAGGATACTTTCAGCAAATGTGCTCTTTCAGAGGACAATGGCTTGGCTAAGTATAGCTGAGGTCAAATGGAAGAAAGCAGAAAGGCTAATTTGATTTTTCTGCTCAAAAATGAGTCAGGGTTTTTGGCCATGAAATAACTTTGAGATGTTGTTCCTGTCAGCCAACTTCTAGGAGACAGGATGTTATCAGACAAATAACAAAATCTGCTACCTAACCACAGAGAACAAAATTTTCACCTGCCATTAATGATACACTAGAAACACTGGCTTTCAAAATTACAGACACTGTCACCTCCTCAAATTGCAAATGTGTCTCCGCTTTTGAGATCACCTTTGTGTTCCATAAACATGTTCACTTGAATAAAGGCACATAATTTCATACTTTCATCAGACCTGTGTAAGTTCTGTTGTGTTGGTTTTCAGAGTTCCCCAGTGCCCCCGCAGTTTGTGCTGGTGGGTTTTCAGAGAGCCTGAATTACTGTGTCTGGCGTGTTTCTGTTTGTTTTGTTACAATGAAGCTCTGATTTCAGAGGGCACCCTGGAATACAAGCTGATCTCTGCTAACATATGTATTAAGGGTTCTCTGGCTGGAATATAGAATAGAGGCGATTGCTTTTTGACAAGACCCAGAATTGTTTTGGAAGAGCCTTACAGAAAGTCTGAGAACTTGCTCGCTCTTTCTTTGTTTTTTATTTTTTTATTTTTGCTAAGGAATGAAAAGTAAGGTTGAATTTTAAATGTTTATTGAAAAAGTTTATTGGAGTTTGACTTGTACAGCGATGCCTGAATGCTGTTGCTGTTAACTCTCCAAAATCCCAAGTAATCTGCAAAGCCCTATACTCAAAGGATTTACAAAAGCTCAATAATTTAAATAAATCAGTCACACTGTTCCAAAAAGCATTGGCAATAACTGTAAGAAAAATAAACCAGAAACCTGTGAAAGGCTAGACAGTAACTAGTAAGATTGCTGGGATGATCAAAGTGCAAAAGTTATTGTAGATTTCCTGGAGGAAAAAGGTGATTCAGAGGATGATCCTAATTCCTGAAACATTTAGAAATGTAGGGATTCCAGTCATACTGCCATTTCTGCCATAGTACCAATCTTTGGGCCTCAGCCTGGAACCTTTGCTGACATGGTTGGGGATGTATGATCAACACATAATAGATGCCACAGTAATTGCTTACTTTTATGAGAAAGGCAGTACATAGATTGTCTTACAGAAAGTCAGTGTCTTGAAGATTAGTGCTGGGGTGCTTTGATAATGCACATTAATTCTCTTCACCTGCAAACATTAGAGCATAATATCTAAAAATGGTGAGGAAATTCTCTAAGTAGCCAGAAGGGTAATTAGGCTTTCATTCTTCCTGTTTGTTGTTTTGTTTAGTAAAGTGGAAATTAGCAATGCTAATAAATCTTCATCTTACAGCTCACTTAATTTTCAAATATATATGTGAAACATAGACTACGTTTTAGTCTTTATCAGCATATTTATTTTGTTTCCTGTTAGGTTTAAAATTTCCTTATTTGCTTGGTTTTAACCATGGATTTTAATTATGAGAGCTCACTGAATTTAACCCCTATGTGGAAGTGCACAGTTATTGTATGGCGGGGTTCAGTGCCAAAACCATAAAAATTCAAGTTTCTCCAGTTTTCCTTTCCAAAGATTTCTGCTTAAATGTGCTACAGAATTCACCTATGCACTTTTTCACTCTTAGCATCCCCTCCTATTCATGTTGGCCAACTTCTCATTGCAGTCATTGCTTTGCAGGTAGCAGAATTCCTTTTGGAATCATCTTTGGTGGGACAGATGTAAATGAAGATATCAAATGTGAAGAGAAACATCGGGTAATGGGAGCGGTGCTAGAGGAAGCCAGGTAAGAGCATGTGTGGAAGATTTATGAAAGGAAATTGCCTTTTTGTAATGGTAAATCTTTTAGGAAGTGGGCCATCAGTGCGTGGAATCACTGGGAGATGTGTAGGCCAGCAGAAAAAGGCTACTGGATATCCCTATGATCTCTACATATTATTTTATGATTCAATGATGAAAGTAGAACAGTTTATTCGTAAAATACAGTCTGTATGTTGTCTATTCATTTTATATCTCCTGTGTTGCAATCGTTTCATTGTATTTGTCCATGGAAGAGTTGGCAGAAGTAGTGCTAAAACTTGATTTCTTGCCTTGTAAATTTTCAAAAAGGCTCAAATCCCATTAAAAGCTAATGAAATCTGTGCTAACTAATCCTCTGCTTTGTGTACTGAATCATAGCTGTTGTCTAGAATAATAGAACTATGCATGTGATGAGGGTATAAAATTCTGAGGCAGGTGAAAGAAATGAGATGAGCATTATTAAAAATACTTAGCCTGGGATTTGGCAGCACATTGTCTGTAGAATAATCTACCTGATGGGAAGACACCAGTGATAGTTACTGTACCTGTGGACTGTAGCAGCTTGACTTTATTTGGTGTGTTGTCATGGATACACTTTTATGCAATCAAGTTTTTCTTACCAAAATTATTTGAGACTGCCTATATTTGCAGAGATTTCAGTAAAGAATTACACATCTCAGTATCTCCAGCAATATCCATGCAGTTCCCATTTGTTGTGGCCACGAAATGACTCATATTAGATATTTAAATAATGAGTCTTTGGTAGTGGAAGTGGTTAATGGGGAATTAGTGCAGAGATATGATTATTTAAACAGTAAACATTTGTTAGTGATGAGGTGTGCATGTTCTCATTAATTCTTACTGTAGTAGTATCATTAGTGATCTCCATATCCATATGAATTAATACCCATTCATTCACCACAAGGTTGGGCTCTGTTTCCAAGGCCCTGTGCTAGAAGTGCTGAATGTTGCTCCAAGGGGTATGGGTTTTTTTTAAAACATCTGTTTCTTAGTAAACTTTGGGTTAAGTTACACATATTCAAACATATTAAATAGTCTATATTGGAACTGATATATACTAGGTATTAAGTGCTATCTGCACATACAGACCAAGGTTCTCAGCAGTTTGACTTAAGTGAGATGACAACTAAAAGTAACTGGCATTGTCCTGTTGCATCCCAGAATCAAACTGTTCTCAGAGCCCTCACACTTGGCTTATTGACAGAGTGCTTGATTGAAAAGCAGATCCCTCCAGTATAAGGAGCTTTCGTTCTTTTTTTACCCCTGCTAATGCAATCCTTCCTCTGGATAAGTGAACAAAGAAGCAGAGACTGAAGAAAGTCTTTAAGCAAATTCCCTCAATTTTCAGGTGAATTGACAAGGGAATATTTTCAGGGTGTTTTAAAGCCTGGAAAAGTTCTAGTGATGTGTCACTGTAGTCATAAACTGTATTTCAGGAAGTGATCAGAAAGCAGAGGAAGGTGGCAGCTGGGGTGCACAAGGTGAGATGAAACAAGGAGCTGGATGTCTTACCATGGCCAGTGGTACTGCTTGCACACTTGCCCAAGGAGAGCCGGGACACCTTGCAGAGGGGGCAGGATGCTCTCCATTCCACTCCTTCAGCACAGCCCTCCAGCCAGGACAGCACTGCAGCACTTCAGTGCACGATGGACTTGGTGCAGACAGACTTGGCAGCTTGTTTCCATCTCCTGGTTTTATCTTTGCTAATACCAGTCAGTGTTCTAGCTAGTATTAGCTCACTTAGGGCTGGCATGGATGTGCTGGTCTGTCTGTAGTGCCCTGTACAATGTGGTAAATAAACAGATTTTAAAGACAGCACTTAATCCACTCATTGAAAAATCATTAGGGCTTGTTCTTACTTCTTAGTGTGACTTGTAGTTGAAAACAACTTAAGGTCCCATTCAAGACAAAATTTATATAGTTGTTTATTTTTGTTGTCAAATAATCAGAAGTTATTCTTTAAATAGGTCTGAAGGAAAAGAGAAAGATATCCAATGTGTCAGCTAAATTTCAGCACTGCACTAAAAGAAAAATATGTAAACCCAGAATTTCTGAGTGTGTGCATTTGATCCAGTTCTGTGTTTCAAATATTGTCTGTCACAAATACAGCTAATACTGCTTATGCAAAGACTGTGCTTTACTGGATCTTTTTTAATGATAATTAAGTTAGGAACCTGGAGTATACCTGGAGTATATTAATAGCTTGAAATTCCTATGATATTTCAAAATATATTACTGCATCCTTATGCAGTTTGCAATATTTTCTCTGCAATAGGAAAAGTAATTCATTTTTCTAGAAGTTATTCTGAATGTACCTCTTCTCCAGTATCATCACTAGTATTATTCATTGCATAGTTATTAAAAGAAACATTGATTGTTTTCTCTTTATTGATTGCAGGGTTCTAAAGCATCATGAATTGTAGATTGCTTGTCTAGTACAATATACCACCACATTCCATAAAACAAAGTATTGAACACTGTCTAGCTTTATGAGTGTTTCATTTTTAATCAAATTCCTCTAAATGGTGGTTGTACTCCTCTAGGGTATTTTTTTCTATTGAACAGTATTTGGTAGACTTGGGAGCAACATCTTTTTATGCTTGTTAATGTGATGGATTGAAAGTGTAATTGCAAAATCTGGGAAGGGAGCATGTGCAACTTGACAAAACAGGCATTTGCAAAGGCTTTAATAACCTTAAAGCTGGCAAGTTGTGTATGCAAAATTTATTGTAGTACCATAAAGCAAATACTACAAACCAAATGTATGGGAATAAGGTTTCTTTTGACAAACAGGAGTTATAGTTCAGCATTTATGTGACTTTTAATGAATAATGTGATTTCTTGTCCTCAAATTATAACATCTCTAGTGGAAAAGGACTGTTCTGGCTGTGACTTTGGGTTGTGCTTTATCCCTAACCAGTGGGGTGCTGGTTCAGGACAGAAACATTTCATAAACTACCTGAAAAAGGAACACTGAATCATAAGTGCAGTATATGATGACTTGGTTTACATTCAATATCTAGACAAGTAATTAAAAAAAGGGATTTTGCTAAGCAGACACACAGTTCCTAATATGAAAGAGGCATTTAAACATTCTGTCCCACAGGAAGAATAGTCTTCAGAAATGGCCCCATTTGTGGGTCCAGTTAACACTAAAGTTCCATTAAGAACATTCAAAGCATGTGTTTATGTTTCATTACAACTTAAAAGCTACATTAAAGCCCAGCATGTTCTTAAGATCTCTTTTGAACAGGGATCCTTTATTAACTCTGACTCCATAAAAATATCTCATTTGAATTCTTGGTGTTACACCAAGGTCCCAGTAAGAACAACTTGGTTATCTGGTTTGGAAATCAGACTTCTGTTGGCTGTAATGAGACACCTAAAAATGAAATGCTGCTTTTAAATGGTCTCTGGCATAACTCCTCTGTTATGATAGCCCACTACACACATTTCTGAGAGACATAAGTTTGTTACTCATTGACAGTTTTGACTGCTTAGAAATAAGGAGAGAACACTGGGGAAAGGTTTAAAAAAATCTCTCTGCTCATTTGAATTGAACTCAGTGCAATGAGCTGCAAACAGTGGCACTGGGTGTTGTCTAACAGCAGCCTGGAACAAACTGGGGTTAAGGTCCCTCCTCACATCGTGCTCTGCTTGTGAAGAGAGTTTTCTCTCACTTTGGGAAAACCTCACTTCACCCTCCCAAGAGCTCTGAGCTGTAAAGCCAGAAGAGCCATTTGGTTAACCACTATTTTCTGGTAAAACAAATTCAAAGCCTGCTTTTTCTTTCCATCTGTGATCATTTTTATAAGCCTCTGATCTCAGTTCTTATAAAGATGGTTTTCTGAGGTACTTTTGTGTTTTTATGTTTAAACACTCTAAGCAGATGATCCCAACTATTTTTGTCCCTTTTACTAGGTTTGCAGTGGCTTTCACAGTGAAAATGAAGGAACTGGCAGCAGCAGAGTGGGTATGTTTCCACGATGATGGTAAATGTTTATAGTATTAGCAATTGTGCATTCTCCTAAAATGTTTCCTAAAAAATGCTAAAGAACTGCAGTAATCTTCATATTTGCTATTCCTGGTTTTCCTTTCAGAGAAAGCATTTAATATTTATGTACTTCAATAGGTCAAATAGATCTGGCATTTAAAAGCTGTTTATTGTTTGAAAAGAGAATAGACCATTTTAGCAAGTGTTTCTCTGTAACATTTAAAACTAATCATTGCTGTTGTTATGATGCCATATTGTTTCTTTTTGCATCATTTAATAAACTTTATGTTGCCAAAATTCCTCTAGACAACGTTAGTTATAATAAAGAATGGTTTTAGTACCCAAATTTGATTTTACTTAAACTCCTCTGTGTTGCTGAGGCTCATTCAGTGTTTTGGAGGTCTGTGGCAGACAGGGAATTGGGGGCAAGTCTGTCAAGTCCTAAACTGAAATCCCACCTGCTGCAATGTGTCTGAAATGCTGGGGGTTTGAGTTCCTGTTCTTGCTGCATCTTCTTCTAAAGGGTGAGAGCAAAGGCCGCGCATTTCCTTTCAAGCAGTGAAGAAGATGAATACATTCTTCCATCCCTAGGTCATGGAATATTAATGCTTTTTACATCTTAACTCACACTTATGTGAACTGCATTATTCCTCTAATGTGTGCCTTATTAGTTAAGGCAGTCAATTAAGAATTTTAATTACAAACACGTGAGCAATTGCACTGTACTCAAGAGCTGTTATCTTCCAACACATTTTTTTGTGTTACATTGGATAAATTCCCTTTAATTATGAAGTACATAGTAACAGCATTTGTAATAATCTCTCCTCCAAGTGAGTTTGAAATACTGTAAAAGATCTTGTGCTTATGGTCAGTGTTTTATTTCAGTGGCATAAAACTGGTGCATGAGAATTACCTAAGCCAGTTTTATTAGCATTCAATTTCATTTTCCACCCTCCTCAAGACCATTTCAAATAAAGACCATAACAGAAAATTGATCTATAAAGTGTGAATACATCTCTATGCCCTGTTACACAGCATTCCTGCTATTTTCTTCTTGATGACCCAAGGCCTGGCAGGATTATATTTACTCACCATAAGCCATTCGAGGTCCAGCAGGGCATGAAGCAAGATGCTTGTCTTAAAGTTACTTTTAAAACTTGGTGGTTTTAGGGCACCAAAGGCCTGTCTTCACCCACCAGATGTGAGGCAGACAGTGCAGGGTGTCAGCAGTGGGGGCAAGGCTGGATCCAGCTGCCCTCTGCCCATCTGCTCTTCCCACCTTCTGCTTTGCTGTGCCCAAGTGCTGAATCTCAGCTCTCCCACCTGTACTGAAGATTTAAGTTCTGCAGGTGGCCTCCAGCTTGTCTCCATTGTTTGCAAGGGGGGGTTTTAACCCACTTCATTTACACATGTATTTTTGTGTGCTTTTCATGTAGTTTTTGTGACACAGTTCACTCTGATTCTCAGAAACCACCTCCTTCCCATCTGTGAGATGCTTGTTGATCACTATTCACTTTTTTACTGACCTCTTTTCTTTCAATTTCTTTTCCCAGTTCATTTTTAGTAAGTGGAATGTTATGACTGGGCAGAGACTGAAGGGGAGTCACACAGGAGTGACAGGGGAAAACCAAAATGTTTGCAAGTTAAAAAAGAATCTCTTCCTTAGCTTCCCATTTTCAGAGCTGACTGACTCAGGAATTGGTTGCTTAGCAGTTTGTTTCTGAGCTAATTCTGTTTTCATTTAAAATATGTATTCCACAAATTCACAGTTGGAGTTCTAGAAAGATACCGAGACAGGAAATTGCTTCTTTAATCACCTAAATGAAATAACTAGCAGAGTAACACTTCAGAGTGACTTTGGAAGTGTAGTAATTACCTCCTCTACTATAGCTGTTTTAAAGCAATTTATTTTGCAGTTTTTATTTGTGAGTGTTCTGCAATAAGTGCTAGTTGCCAGTTTTGCTGTATAGGCAAGTCTACATACATTTGAAAGCAGTTTCTGAAACTGATATGTTTAAAAATTTTATTATGGATGAATGTAGACTCTGCTTTCAAACCCAATCTTTCAAGACTAACATTTTTTTTGGGAACTAGGGCTGATTTTCAACTAGATAGTTGAAAATTGTTTTATTCCAGGAAAATATTTCAATTTTCTACGCAATAAGCAGAATGATGATCATAAGAAAGGATACAGAGATAAATTAAAAATATATTTGTACTAACTTGTTACTTTTTAATTGCAAAATTGATTCATTGACACTGTAAATGTTCATAGTACCTAATTTACATTGCTGACTTGGCTTTTGGTGTTACTTAAATGCATCTTTCTAATAGTCTGTTTTGAGATTTAATAGTCAACAGAAAATCACACTGACATCTTTTGTTACCAGTAGTTGGGTTATTTTGAAGCCTGAACAGATATTTTATGTTGAACTATGAAACTTACTTTTCTCCTTCTCTTTAAAGCCAGATGCCAGGAAGAAAATATATGTCCAAACCCAAGGTGAGAGTCATTTATGTGAATTGTGCTTAGTACTTACATGATTATATATCTGCCTTCTTTGCTCCAGAAAGATTTTGCTGAAATGGGTGTGGGGTTTGAAGTCCTGATCCCTGGAGTTGAGCTTTTTGCCATGGATGTGAATTCAGGCAGTATTTCAGTCTCACCCTAAATTCTCAGCTCATTTGGTGCTTTTAAATAAGTTTCCCCAGATGCCTCATGGCAGGAATCTGAAAGATGAGGTGACACTGAAGGTAACACTGAGCTTTCTCCAAAGTCTGCAGGAGTTTTGATGCTGAATAATTGTTCTCTGAAACCCCAGATTCCTTTAAATGCCTTGAGGTCCCAACATGACACCCAACAAGTATCTAATCCAAAGTACATCAGTTCAGTGATTAGGGAACACTAAACTCAGGATTTTAGGTAATTACTTATGGCTTCTAATTTTATTTAACTAAAAATAACTGTCTGTGGTTTCCAAAATTCATTCCATGTTGCGTATTTCACTTTCAAAGTGAAATAAAATAAAATCCTTTTCATAACTGCAGTGTGAAATAACTCATTGTGAAGTCTATTTAGCTCATATTTAGTCTGTATTTTAGCCTCTTGTGAGGTAATAGTTAACTAAGAGATTAAATATGTTAATAAAATAGTTTCATTATTAAAATAATCCTTTACAAGTCAAAGCCAAATATGTTAATATTCAATTTATATTAATATTTCATTTTTATATAAATCTATTTTACTTTCTTTTATGTTAAGGACTTTGGGTCTCAGCTGCCCTGTGTCTGTTTTGGAATAACGTGCTCCCTCTGATAATATTATTTCATATACAGGTCTGAAAAGGCCACATTCAGCATGGTTGGGTTGCTAAGGGAGTTCATGCACTGTGTGATTGTGCAAAATTTTCAGCTGAATTTCAATCTGATGTCTGTGGAAGGCTCATGCAGGAAACCTGGCATTGTTGGGCTGAGAAAAACTCAGGCTGGGAAGAGCTGGGTGTGGAACTCAGGTGCTTCAAGAACCACAGTTCAGCCATCCAGGGGACATCAAATACATGACTCTCTTTTTTTCAACACAGGAATTAAGACTACACCCAGTGAAACATTTGACTGGTACAGATTTCTAGAACATGCAGGTAAAACTCACTTTTTTTTCTGTCCACTATATTTATTCTTAGTAGATGTCAAGGATGAAAGAAACTTAGAAGGTAAAGTTTAACTAATTATGGAATAAAATAGACTTAATTATATGGCAAAATGGCAGAATATCAATCAGATGAATCTGGTCAGTAAATTGCCCAGACTGCCTCCAAATTTCTGGTCTGGCCAGGTCTGAACTGCACCAAAAATGGGTCAGTACCCCTTATATATTAAGTTAGAGGAAAGCACCAATACCTGAGCACGCTGTGGGATGGACTATGTGGATGCCTCTTGCAGAAGAGCAGGTGAGGTGAAGAAATGCTGAAGGAGGGAAGGAGGTGTTGATGTTTTAGAATTTGGTCTGGATTAGAGCCTCTCTCTGTTTTACCAAAGTGATGGCATGTAAGGCATGTGTCCTAATTTAAATCACCTGATCTGGGCAATGCCTCAATTGCTTCAGCTGCCTGTCCCCCACAGAATAACTTACAGGCATTATGCTGAGCTAAAAATGTTCCAGTATTATACTCCTCAGTCTGATCTCTGATAGTACAGCTGCTCCCTCTGGTCCAAATGAATCCTCCCCAGTCAATGGCATCCTCACACAGGAACTGAGTGCCATTAGTCAAAGCCAGTGTCAGTTTTAAACTGAGCCTTGTGAGGTTATTTTGTTCTCAGTAAATCATGGCACACAAGCGCAGTGCCACTAAGATTAATAATTTTCTGAAGTGAAATGATTTGTCACTTTCGAGCTCAGCCTTAGTGTTGATTTGATCTCTTGTCCAACCATTTTATGATTAAATGAGCAGTCAACAGATTGAGGAGGGGGAAGCTCCCCCTGAAGTGAATTTCTACTATATTAGAGACAGTTTTTTGCCTAATGTGTACTAATGCAAAAGTGCAAAATAATTCATAATATACATGAAAAGCAAACTAAAGTGTGACTCTAACATCTGTGCTTGTTTAAATAATAACTTGGAAACTGGCATCAGATTATTCAGTATTGGTTTTATGACTGTTTCATCTCATTTATCTTCTCAGCCTTGTCTCTATGTCCATCTCTGATGGCAGCCTACAATTTCCACTTGTTTCAGTATTGCACATGGAGGCAGATATTTTTGGCTGTACCTTTGCACTTTCCATGGGCTAATTAGGAGTTCCCACTGAATTGCTGTTCTGGGCATTTGCAGTTTCAAAACGTTTCAAATTCTGCTAAACTTGGAGAAATCAGTAGAAAACTATCAAAAACAGCAGGCAGTTTTGCTCAGAAGGATGTGATTTCAATAGTGTGGACTTGCACAAGGTGGTGCACTTGGGAAGACCCCGAGCTTTTATGCAAATAAAGCTGTCCAATCTTGTTCAGCTCGTGGCATTTATGATCTTTTCTTTAAGACTCTTTTTCATGAAGTTCTATTCCATATCTAAGGCACTTAATGGTTTTTTTGGGAGCTGTTTCTCCAGATAACTCTTGCCTGTGTCTTTAGCAGTATCGCTGAACATCTGTCAAATTCAGGCTTCCAGGACTGATTGCAAAGAAACAGCTCATGCCCTACAGTGCAAGTTATAATACATTTGAGGCATCACTGTTAAACATCCTTGGTGTTCATTGTCAAGTTACTCTTTAAAATGCAACAGGCTCTTCAGAACACTTCAAGAGTTTTTTTCCATAGGACAGAATTCTTATGAATATTATTTGTACTGATTTTTTTCAGTCATAGGAAACATTCACTCATTAAATATAACATCAGTACATAAACAGTCTCTTTAAATCAATGCAATGGCTTCAAAAAAGAATTTAATGGTGGATTTAATTGAGTGGCAGAATGTATCACATACAGTGGGAGACTTCCAGCCCCCAAACATGAATGGTACTAAACTAAACCCCAAGGAATCCCAGCTTTTTGTGCATTCTATTGGCTGGTTTGGGTGCTAGCATAAAGAGCAGTTGCCTAGTGCAAATGGAAACAGTGCTGGGGAAGGGTTTTGTTGTTGTTATTATGGGTGCAGTACAATCTCAGTCCAAAAATCATAGGGTCTGTATTTTTTTTGTAGTCTCAGAAGCAGTAGTAGTCAAAGCAGAAAGCTGAACCAAGTGCAGATTTCAACATAGACTTCAAGAAGACAACATTTTCAGTATATTTAGTACCTCAGGCTATTTAAGTATTGCTGCCTGTGTCAGTCTGCAGATCAGACTAGATGATTAAAATGTTTTCCTCTGACCTTACAATATAGGAACCTCTGTGCACCATAATCAGTTTGGTTAGCAATTTTAGAAGCCTATCTAGAGAGTTCAGAGACCCAATGAAATTTCAGGCTTTTGCTGTAAATTGATGGACAGAAAATGACAAGAGAGTCTCAGTAAATGTGAAACCTGAGACTGATCTTGTCTAACAGCTCAGCTCAAGGATGGAGCAGAGCTGCCTAAGATTAGAGACAGGCTTGATGTCATCATCATCCTGGGATGAAAAGCTCCTTTTGATTTCAGTGGAATGTGGCTGAAGCTTGTAAGATGTAGACCCTCATAAACACTGAGGCATCATGTGATTAGAAGACGTAGATAACTAACAAAGTCTGCACTAATGAACTGAGAAGGCTGATCTACGCAACAGATAAGACTTAAAACTGGTTTCATGGAAGGTGACAGAGTCACAGGATCACACGCTTATTGCAGCATCAAATAAAATACGTGATACACTTTTGCAGTTTGATTTTTCTACTCTCATGTAATTTCTGCTTCATAGCAAGGCTATTTTCAGAATTTGAAAAGTTTACATAACCTGCTGTGACACCGGCAGCGTTTTACAGAGGCATTATATTTTCCTAAAGCTATGCTGGAAAGAAAGACTCACATTAGAAAAATTAAACAGTAAAATTTTGTGAAGATATGAAGCTGACCACAGTGAAAATTATATGATAGCAGTCATAAACAGTGTTCCCTAAGTGATCTGAAACTATAGAGCTTTTTTATGGGCTGATCTGTTAGAAATAATGAAAAATGGGGAAAAAAGGATTGATTTTAGTATTTTGCAATCTTAATTTTTCTGGATTAGTAGCCTGCCCCTGGAAGTTTACAGGTTCATTTAATTTCTCTTGTCTTCACCAATGTATCAGCAACTCTAGCAATTATTCACTACTGAGTGTGAGTAGCAGTGCAACCACTTCAGGTAAAGTAATTGCCTCCATTTCCCCTTAATTTCTAAGAAACAAATCAGTTTGTAAAATAAAAGCTCAACTTCATGACATGGTAATACGTGTTTGAGGTCTGTAGGTCGTAAAATATATTGCTGAAATAAGGACTAATTGGGCTAATAATTGTGAAACTTCTGTGTCATCAAAAGGTTCAAAAGGAACAGAAAGGAAAATGAGACAGCGGTGGTAAATCACCTATCTCATTGTGGCTTAGATTTTGTTTCTGAACAAAACCAAAAATGGATGACAGAGCCCAAGTAATATGGACTTGGTGTTGTTCTCTGAAGGTCCACAGACCACAACTGGGAACTTGAAACTAGAGGTTGGAAAATTATTTTTTAAATCTGCTTCTTTACCTCTCAGCAAGCTAATGCTTGGTATTACTTATTCACTTAGAGGCCTGGTTGGACCTCTCACACCTTGCTGGACTGCTGAGCAGGCTGGAGTCTTGCTGTGGCCAACCTGCAGCTGGTTTTTGTAGCTAAAGCCAATGTAACACAGCCACAGCCAAATACTGACAACACGTTTCAAGGAGCATCTCCTGCTGACTTTAAACAGTGTTTTTGACACTGACAGAGATGTTGATTTTAGTGGCAGGGTTTTACTTGCATTTAGTGTAGAGTGATTCTGAAGGATGGCTGGAAAACATCTACCATGCAGTCTTTTTGTTTGGTTGGTTTTTAAACCAGGGATTATGCAGAAATATTTCCATTTTGTGTTTCTTTGTTAAGCAAACAGAAAGATACGTAAGGGAAGAGATAACGAAGCGCAGTGTGCTATTGGAAATCTTGGCTTTTGTATCACTAACAGAAATGGGAAGAAACAAACACAAGCATTTGTTTATTTGGGTGTTTGCCCATCATTCAAACACAGTGACACAGTGGATGTATCACAAGAGCAAATCACTGATTGTGCCATATTGATGTGCTGCCATGTCACAATCCCACGAGGTGGTAGTAATCTAATCTTACTGCAGGTTAAGTAGACTATCTGGGAAAGGCAGAATGATAGCAAAGATTCCCATGCTGAAAGTTCTGTTTAAGCTCAAGGAGAAAGAAAAAATGTCATCTTTAAACCCCCAGTTTTCACCCAGCTGATGGCTATAGCTGGGAAAGGCAGCCGTTGCACTTCTCTTCCTACATTCCCCTTTTCAGCATTCTTGAGAGGACAAAGCATCCTAAAATGGTTTCCTTCTTGTACAAATGGCTTTTTGTTGGGTTTTTTCCCCCCTCAAGAATTGAGAGCAAGGCTTGAGAAAGCAACAGTTGGGAAAACACCGATGCAGGAGCAGCTTGGTGTGAGAATTTAACTATTTGCAGTGAGTGAGCAGAAAGTGGACAAGGTACACAAAGTGCTGCTGAAGTTTGATCTGAAGCAGGCAGAGAATGAATAAACTCCCAGCACTATGAACAGTGACAGGATGTGCTGGTAGTGCAGCCTTCTCAGGAATAGTTTATGTGCTTTAAGTGGATTGAGTGGGGAGAGTCTGCCTGTAAAATGAATTAGGTGATGACTAAGATCCACAGCAGACAAATGAAATAAAACTACAATAGATTCTCACTTCACTAAATTGAATGGCAGAGGCAAATTCTTTATGACTAGCTCTTATATGACACTTTTGGGAAATGCCTTGTAGGATCCAGTCTGTAGTTCAGTGTACCCAGTAGATGCTGTTTCAGAGAAAAGTGCATAAAATTGCCTGAGAGACAAGTAGGGCTTTGTAAAATTGCACCGTGAAGGGGATATTCTGCTGTGAGAGTTGTCAATGTCTTTTCAAAATAACAGAGGTCAATTGAGAGAGCTGCTTTCATTAATAAATATTGGTTTAGGTAATTTCACTAGTGAAATTAGACTTTTATTGATGAGATTCTTGAGAGAAGGACTTTTGAATGGCACAGGGATGGAATGGAAAAATCTGAATGCCAGTTTCCTGTTTCTCTTTTGGGTTAAGGTTTCCATACAGAGAGCAGAATGGCAGTCAGAACTGCACAGAACTGGTCTATGAGGGCTTTAAAAACCCCTATGTAATAAAATTAGAAGTCTGAAAGCTTTCAGATAGAAACAAAAAGATGTTAAGAGATAAAGAAGCAGTTATTCTGAGAGTGCAATAATTCCACAGTCTCTATGGGAGAACAGACCTGGTTTCTCTCTCCGCTCTGACTGAGCTTCCCACACTAACTTTTATATTTTATTCCTAAATAACCAGAGCTCAACATCAATGGGTGGCAGTTCATAATTTCGAATGAGGATTTATGCCTTATGGATAGTTAAAATGCAGTCTGAATTTTGCTTACGCTTTTTAGTAATTTGGTTTGTGTGAGTTTATGTCATAAATTGAAACCACTGCTGCATGTCTTAAAACCAAACAGTATTAATGGCCCATTGCACCAGAAGAATGGCTTTTTCAATCCAAATGTTTGTGTATTATAAATTACAAATTACTTCTTGGTCCAATAACCAGTAAAATGTTATTTACCCTGTCTGCTGCAGACACTTTTGACATCTCAAGTTATTTAAGTTGAATGAAACAGACTCAGTAATGAACAGGACTGTGACAGGGAGAATTTAAACACTCCTGAACTGGATTTTAATTTTAAAAGCAGTACCTTTCTGACCATGCAAACAGAGCCTTGATGTCCCACAAAGTGCATGATGCTGAAGAGCAGCACTTTGATGTTCCTGCAGAACTGCCTTGCATTAGGCAATATGTGTCTCCCATCCTTACCATGAGCTCCCTAAGGAGGTGAACTGAAGGACAGCAAACTGATTTGTTCAGTACAATAAATCAAATATGAACATTTCAGCCCCTCTAGTGTTTATTAAATTATGTTGTTGTTCTTTCTCTGTTGATTCAGCAATTTTTGAATTATGTTGTTTTATCATAAACACTTTTAGCCAAAGTTCATCACACAGTGACCCTTCTCCCTCCACAAGCAGCTTTGAAATTAATTGTGCTGTCATAGAGCCAGTGGCAACTGCAATATCATACATCAGAGCTTCTTTTGCTAATATAGCCTACACAATTATTTTTATGAGCTATTGATGTGTATTTCAAAAGAGAATTTCCCATGTTGAGGATTTCCCCACTCTCCCAAGTTATTTTTCATTTGTGTCTTAGCAATAAGAATCCAGAATCCACCCTATTGCTGCTTTTCCAACTGTATGTGCTCATTCTGGAGCAGTTTGGAATGTTCAGCTTTTGAAATGATTTGTTGCAGGCATTCCTACAGATACAGACACTTTACATCTGTTTCTTTTGATATGTGGACTTCGAAGAGTCAAAGACCCTCTGTATTTAGTAGATGTTTTCTCGGGTAAGTACTGGCTATTTGAATACCCTTGTTTTGTCATTTGAATACATTTGTTTGTAAGTCTGCTTGTGAGCTGTTTTATTCATTGCAGAAAACTTCATGATATATTTACATTTGAAAAAAGAAATTCTTATATAACCATTGATCTGTTCAACACATTTTTTCTGGGCTGTGTCTCTTCCATCCTGCTGGGAATAACAGAGCATTGGAATCAAAGCAATATTTGATGGTTTTATTTGCTGAGAAAACTGTTTTGCTGTTACATACAACATTGATGGGAGACAAAAGAAAAGATCACCTACTTTAAAATAACTTTTTTCATCTTGCTGTCCCGTGGCTGTTACATTGATTTGCATGTGTGCTAATTAATGTCATTGAAGTTGCAAACCAATTTTCCCAGCCATTGTTCTGGCTCAGTGCTATAAACTGGGCTGAAGTTTTCTCAGACTCACAGGAGGGGATGTTTTGCCAGGTTCTCTTTGTGTCTCTAAAAGGTTCAAGTGTTCCAAGTTGGAAATTTTGCCTGCACTATTCAACTTACTTTTATAAACCTTTAAAACCTTGTGATGCTGAGTAACAAATGTAGTTTATTCAAGTAATGGGTTTTGTTCTGTTCTGGTATTGGAAGAGCAGCAGATCTCTCTTGTGCATGTAACTGAGTAGTCATTGTAATGGTTGCAGTTACCTCCACATGTGCCTTTACATAATTCTGGCTTAGTGGCCAGAATCACTGCATTGTACAGAGCATTGTTCTCTTGAGTGATTCAAGATTAATATCTGAGCTTAGTTAAATAACCCTTGAGTCATAAGAGATTGCAGGAAGCAGAAAGGCCAAATAGTAACTTTCAGATATGCTAATATTTGAATTCTGAGGAGTAATGTGAGGGCTGAGCATGAAATCTGGTGCACATCGAGTCTTTTAAGTGGTGATACAATATTTGCTTCATTCTTCTGTATTCGTGCAGCAATTTACAGTGATTTCAGAGAAAGAAAGAAATTAAAAAATAATAATTCTGATTATAAAAAAGTTGTTACTCTTCTATTTTAGATTGGCACAGGAAGGATCCCAGTGTCTATCTGGGCATTATTGGACCTGCAGTAAGTTGTTGTCCTAATTTTTATTTTGTTTGTGTACTTATGTCTAAATATTTCCATTTACTTGCATCTGAGATATCCTAATCATTCTTTCCAAAGTGAACCTAAGTCAGGGGACTCGTAACTTTTACAAAGATAAGAAGGTACAAGTTTACCAGCTTTTGTTGGTGTTTGTTTAGAAGGCTTGGGTTACTTTTATAAAGGGAATTTGCAGCTGGATTATTCTAATGTTATGTCTGTCAGGCACATGACTTGATAATGGCATTAATTATTATGGTCTCTATTACTGTTAGAATAAAACATTTAGTGTTTCATTTGATTACAGAAAAGGATGTTCTGAAGATAGAAAATATCAAAATATTTGGATTCTAAGACTGGCTTCTGGTTTTATACCTGTAGGATTTGAGACAATCATAAACTCCTAAAAGTGTGTACATTTGCAAATTAAGTATTAGAAATGCCTATTTCAGGATGACTAATTTATAAAGAGCCTATCAAATATTTTGAAAGGCAGTAGTTGCCACATAGAAGAGGTTTTTTTGCAGGCATTGCTAATGAGGATTTTTAATTCCGTGAAGGTGATTCATATGCTCATTATCCCTGTTCTTACATCTTTTGTCACGTGGAGGATTGGTCTTTGTTCCATTCCATGGAGATTTTGATGCCATTTCTGGTAGCCTCAATTCATATACAATTAACAGTTGTCAGCAGGTGCAAAACGATGTTTGGGTTCTGTCTGACACCCGACAGCAAGGACAGAGCTGCCAGAATTGGTGAATTCTGTCTCACGTTTCGAATTTCAGTGCACTAAAAACTGGGATAAACTGAGTTCAGAGTCAGCTCCAAGTTGGTATCTCTGTCCCGCTCCTGCTGCTTCTGCTATGTTGCCTGTGTCACTTTATGCTAAACTCACAAAACTAATTGCAGGACTTTAGCAAAGGAAATCAGTGTTCTTCATGTAGATCCACAGCAGCAGGAGGCTTGAAAAGGCAGCCTGTAGCCTTCCTTTAGCCAGTGGGAAAGGGCTGAGGAGGCAGCTGTGTCCCATGAAACAAACTCTCACTGATGCTCCAAGGGTACCAAAAGCGTCACTCTCTCTTCTGGGTAATGTGTTCTCTCTGTATCGGCCACATCTCTGCTTCATCCTCACGTGAGCCTGAAAACTTGCAGGCAGTTTGCTTTATCAAAAAATAAAGAGGCTCTGAATGGGCAAATAAAGACTGTTTTGCTGTTTTCTCCTTCGGTTTTATTCTTTGTAAATTTTGCGATGTAGGATTTTATCCATAAAAGCTGTTTATACCATTTTATCTGCTTCTTTTTTTTTCCACGCTAATACACAAAATGATTTGGAAGTGAACTGGTGTGGAAGGCAAATCTAGAGCAGGTGTAATGAAGCTGTGCTTTAGAATCCAAAGATGCACTTGCTGCCTCCAGTGAGGATTTTAAACATTTTAGTCATCTTTTTAAATTTGCTTCACTTTTCCATAAGCTACTGTTGTCTCTACAGGAAACTACCAGAAATAACCCTGTGGCAGCCACAGGCAAGGACTGAACCTCCTTAAAACATTTTAAAACATATTTCATCCATAGTACTAAAATATTGCTAAAGGATGAAAATACTTCTCAGCTCCACTGGTATTTAGCTGTGCTTTTCCTATTCATGTGAATTCTCAAACCACAAAAGTCTTAATAAAATCAGGCCATTACCTATGAAGCGTGTAATTTTTACTGTGAATATTAAAAAACCACACATTAAGATTATATTAATTGAGAACAGAAAGAACAAAGGCCCACACACTATTTTCTGCTTTGCTTCCATAAGATTATATATTTGCTTCCATAAGATTATGTATTATTCCCTGCATTTTTCTATGCATGATTGTCTCAAATAGTGCAATCCAGGTAATGTTACAGCTTTGGGTCCTGTGTAATGTAAAATTTTGAGCATTTGTCTTCATTTCCAGTTTTCCTCTTGTTCATTTCTATAATGAATTTTGGAACAATAGTTAATTTTCAGCAGCTCTGTATTCCAAGAATAGGAGCTTAGGAAACTTTTTTAAAAAGTTAAGGCCCTAAAACTTGTGTTCAGCTGCTGGGTAACCCCTCAGAGTCCTCGCTGTGTATTTCTTACCCATTCTTGTGTTTGCAGCGAGACTGTTTTTCCACTCACAGCTATTTTTCCCTCTGGCCAACCTGTTTCTGTGCCTTTTGTGCCAGTTTTAGGGGAATAAATGCCTCCACAGGTGGAGGGGTGTAGCCCATCTCTTTGCAATGATGGCTGTGACCTACCGTGCCATTTTAAAATTAGGCAGCTGTTAACTAAAGCAAGCAACTAGAGAAAGTCTAAAACCCTGCTCCAAAATATCCTAGAGCACAGTAATTAGCACAATCAGATAGGAGACAAAGATATCATTTCATATTCCTTATCCTGCTGAGGAATATCAAATTCTGCCAGCTACATCCTGAGTAAGTGTCCTACTCACTGAAACAATTTTTAAAAGGCAAGAGCTACTGCTACCATTAAGCTGACAACTCTTCTAATCATTTGTTTGTTTGTTCTTCAGGAAAAATATCCCTGAAAATGAAATATTTGTTAGAAATGGTAGAGTGAACCATTCAAATGTTTCTTTAAAAGGTTATTTATTTTCCTTTTAGACCTGAAGGTTTGTTAATTTAGGTCCTAGTTGCCAAATTGTTTTGGCTCAATTAAAACTATTTTTTTGCAAGCTGTCCGTTGTCCCAAATTGCAGCTGTAGAGCTACACATTAAGCCAGAAGACACTGAATTTCCTGAAGCATTCAGTATATGGAAAAGATGATACAGAATGGCTGTGTTTAGAATGCTCACAAGGATCTTCTATTTTTGAAGAGGCATTTGCTGCAGGCAGGTTGTGTTTGCAGTTCTAGGGGAACCTTGGTCCTGCTGAGCCTGTTCAACAATCAGATAAATGTTGTAGTGCGGGGTCACCTGCTGCTGTGAGAAGAGGTGAATCCTTTCACAGTGATGTTGCCAAGACCTCAGAAACCCAAGAAACTGAGCAAATTCTCCCTCTCTGTGTTGAGTGTGTTGGCAGATTCCTCAAGCTCTTCACTCTTACTGTTCTGGGTGATATTCTGACAGAACTTTCAATGTACTAAGACCTGCTTCTCCCTGCAAAGGCTGGAGTCCCAGCATTATAAAGAAGATGTTCCTGGACCACTATTTCTCTCTGAGTTAATTCTTATATGGCAGCATTTTAATGTTGTGTATTTATAAAAGATTTGCTAGGTTTTGATCATGGGAGGCTCTGTGCTTAGCAGGCACCTTCATCTTTGTGCAGCGTTTGATCTGGGACTTTCTGCACTGTCAAACCCATCTCGGATGTTTCTTTGCCTGTCAGAAGAGTAAAACTTCCTTAATGGCATATCTGGACCTGCTCAATGGCAAATCAGCCTGTTCTGGTTTCCTGCTCTGTGCCCACTCCCCTTTCCACGTGTCATCTTGCCTGTTCCGACAGAAACTCTTCACACTGGGAGCTGCTTCCCTCTGATCTCTGATAAATTGATGAAATTTGCAGCTCTTTGAAGGCTCTGCCTCCGGATTGCTGATGTTTTAACAAATGATAGGTAACTGATGATCGTGTTTGTGGGTAAATAACAAAATTAAATGTGGCAACAAACACTACGTGTAGAAGAACTGGATCATGGAGACACACATTCTTTTCTTTTCAGTAGCTTTTTCAGAGCCTGTGCTAAGTTCTTTGGCACCCTGCCACAGTCAGTTGGCTTTGGAAGCCTGCACATCTTCTAAATGCTTTTCCAACTTACTGAAGCTTATGCTGTATCTAATTTCTGTTATATTGAGCCTGTGGTTAGATAATTGTGCCCCCTTAAGTTCCTAAATGTACCTCAGGCGGATCACTTCTCTAAGCCGTCGCTACACCCGTCCTGAAAGTAATATTTTAACCAAATTTTCATCTTCAGGCCAGGATTCTTGGAATATTTACCAGTAGAAGAATACAGCTCAAAGGATTGTTCTGGCTATGAGGCAGATGGCTACTGCTTGGCTTCCACTAAAGGAGATAGGAATTAATGTCTTAAAAATTTTATGAGTCACAGGCTGTAGTTTTTCTGATCCTTCTAAAGGTACAGGAACAAAAGACCATATCCCACTGCTCGTTAAATCACTTGCAAGCACTCTGCTGATTTTAATGGAAATAGAGTGTAGTTGCTCTGAAAGGAACTCAGCATCAAAATAGGACTTTGGGGAAAAAGCTGGAAAGATATTTGTATAAAAATAGCAATTGTGAAGTTCAGGATGAAGTATGCAAGGAGCCTGTGACATGACATTCTGGTTTACCCTATGGATTTGTAGATCCATACTCTGCTGCCAGGGTTGGGTAGTGCTTCAGGAAAGGGCACTCAATTTTTTCTCCCTGCTGTTAGCAAAAATACTTTTTGAAGCTGTTATGCAAGCCTCTTATTTTTTGTATTTAGTAGGAGTTCATTCCTCAGTGCAAGTCATTTACTTGAATCTTTTAATTTATGAAGCCCTGTTTTCATGAAATAATTCATCTTGTGTTCAGTAATTAATCTTGCATTCCAAATGCACAATCATAGCTAGAAAAGAAATTCTGACTTTTTACCAAAACAGTTCTCTAAAATGCTCCGTGAGTGTTGTCTGTCTCATAATCTGAAAAACCCCAACCAAACCCAAAATATTAACATACATTTTAAAAAAAAAGTCATGTTGTTCCCAGTCTTACAACTGCTGCAAGCTAGCATATAGTAATCTAATATAGTCTGTCAGCCTTAATAAAAAGAGTCTAGCTCTGTTCTTCATGTCTACTTAAGGATTTTCAAGTTCTGTTTATTTCTTTTAATCATGTTAAATGAAAACAGCAGACATAGTTAAGCTTTGTAAATAAACCTACTGGAGTTAATCACCCATCGTAGACAACATTTAATAACTCTGGAGTGCCTTCCTGTTTTCCTGTGGTTTCGAATTTTGTGTTTACTTAGTTTTCAAACAACTGTTTCTGCCAGTGACTGTCTCAGTTTACATCAGAGTTAACTAGAGCCTGAGAGGTTCCTTTCCTTCCCCACATCCTCTGGCACATCAGCTCCTCACTGAGACACTCAAACCAGGCTTTTGAATGTGTTAGCCCAGGGTCATCTGAGACAACTCTCTGATGTTAAATAGATGCAGCTCTGATGGGAACCTGCAGCCAGAGGGATGTCATATTTAAATATTATAGTAAAAAAAAGAAATGTGCTGGAATTTATTGCTCTTTTCTGGGTATTTCAAACATAAAGTGGTGCCATATTCCTCTGCTCCTTTCTAGGTGGATCCACTTTTTACAAGTGAAGTTAAGGAAAAAGTGCAAAGGTAAGAAGTTCCTGTTAAACCTTCTCTTTGCTCAGTGGAAGCATTGGCTGCCCAGCTTTTGCAATCATGTATTTACAAATGAACACAACGTGCTGGGTGAGTAACAGACTGCCAGAGCTCCTTCTTAGGAGGTGTCCTGTCCATGTGCATTTGGTTTCCAGGGTGCCTGGAGTGCATCTGTTACCTGAGCTGCCTCAAGAGGATCTCCATGCTGCTGTGAGAAGGTGCTTTGCTGTGGTGAACAGCTCCATCTCTGAAGGGATGTCTGCTGCAGTTCTGGAGGTGATTGCATCTTAGTGATAAGGTTATTTAGGGAGGCTACAGCGAATCTGAAATCTTCTTTTATCACTGGAAATGGGTGTCTAATACTTTATGTCCACCTTTCAAAGCTAGCAAAGACAAAACTAAAATATTTTGCAAGTGTTAGCAATTAAGGTTTTCTCCCTTTGAACTGACAGTTTTTTATGCTTTGTCTATTTATTTTTAAAGGACAGAATGTAATTTTATCAGTCCTGTTAAATTAACAATACAGACCTGAGATGTAGAAATCATTCTGATTTACTGGCGTTGTCACTAATGCCTCATTCAACATCCACTTCCTTATAATGTTGCTGGAAGGAACTTTCATTTATTTTTACATCCTTTCAAAAAGCAATCTAAGAGCTGTATTTGGTTGTTTAATTCCAAAATGATTAATGAATGAATGACACGCTCAGTTAATTCTTTTGCCATCAATATTGAAAATTAATAACCAGTTTTATTTCATACCTGTCAGAGTAGGGCACTGCTTAGTATTAAGTGCTTTCTCAGAAAATAATAAGTGTACTTAAAGTGGAAGTTCTTTAGGCAGAGAGTGCTGAATGTTGATTCTTCACCATCTCCGAAGATCACAGAAACAATTCCATTATTTCTATTATTGAATCTGCTGTTTCTCTTTCTAGGGAGTAATCACATGGTGCATTTCTAGCATACCTTTCTTCTACACAGCTGAAAGTCTTCCTAAGTAAGAACTAAGCGAGCATTGTAATAATTAGGAAAGTCAGATGATGGTAAGATAAGCTAATGTGTATTTCCTTGCTAAATGCCAGCGCTCAGAGGTGCAAGCAGATGCTCTTTCCCACCAACAATACTCTGTAACAGCAATTATTAGACTGTGACATTTCCAAACTTCCCAGAGTGGCAGGTGAGACAAGCCTGGTGTATTTGGTAGGTGAGATGAAGTGGATTTACCAACACCGTGCACAACTGAGTCAGTGACTCAGACAAGTTACATAAATGTCACCTCCTCCTCCTCCTCCCCAGCTACGTGTTCCCCTCAGGACTCACAGAACAGTTACCAACAGTCCACCTGATTTATTTCCTGTGAGCTAAAGAGGAGGGAAAAAACAAACCAGAAAGCCTGGAGAGATGAAGCATCTGCATCAGAAGTGCAAATGTGCTCTGATACAAATTGTTATGCAAACCCAGGGCTGATGGGACAATTGGTATAGCTTTGCCTCTAAATTTACCCATCAGATGTGAGCAGTTAAAAGGCACTTTTCTTAGCTTTTATCAGGAGAGGGAGCAATTTTGTAAGTTCAGTGTCTTAACAATATGTGGCAACTCAAAGCAAAAAAGATAATGCCAGTTTACCTCACATGTAATGTTGAGCTGCTTCAAGAATTATTGATTTTTGCTCTCCTCTTTTGAAGTTGCAATTCCTACAACTTTTGAATCTGATAACTGTAAGACTAAATCAAGGAAAGCTTGATTGGAGCCCTGCTCTCTGTGGCTGAACTCCTCAGGTGTCCAAGGAGGGCTATTCAATAGTCAAACACCATCACTTTTAAGTTTCCACCTCACAGTTACCTTGAGTAATTTATTCCCCATTCATACCCAGACCTATCAAAAAGAAAAACAAACAAAAGCAGAAAACCCCACAGAAACCAAACCAACCAAACAAACCCAAAACAAAAACCCAACAAAGACATTACTACACAGACTGAATACTAAGTACTTCCTGTTATATTTCTCCTCTCTATTTTAGAATCACAAGACTGTTTTGGCAAAAGAGTATTCTAGGCAGGATGTCTTTATACACATTTGCAATGTTAGCTTCCTGCACTTGGATGTTTTTCTTGTATAATAAAAAAGTATTTATTAGGATGAATCATCAGGAAGTATTAATTTATTTTTTCATGCTGAGTTTATGTCTATTATATATATATATAAATTTTAGGCATATATAGTAGATTACTTAGGGTTTTTTATCTTACATGTAGCTGTGCATTTCATGTCCTAAGCTAGTCTTACAATTATAGATTTAATTCTGCTGAAGAAACTACCTTTACTAAAAACAAAGTCAATCAACATTTAATCTAACTTTAAATAAACTGGCAATTGACCATAGTGGAAAAATTAAATTCTCTGTTCTAAATTCAAGACCTGTCCTGTTGTAGACTGTTAGCTGATGTCTGTTCCATAAAAAGAAAAGATCCTGCTCTCCCTTCTGTTTTTACCTTGGTGGAATAATATCAAACCCACTAGTCAGGTTTGGTTTGTGTTCATACATAAGCATGTGTTGAAAATCAAATACACTTTCAAATGTTCTAGGGTAGAATATTTCCTCCTGGAAAAATCTATAACCATAAATGTACCTCACTTTGTTCCACCAGCCTTGGTCCAGTATTGCCTCGTTGAGTGGTGAGGAAGGGCAGCCCAATCTCATAACTGGGAGTTTATTCTGGAATTCATGGAACAGAGATAAAAAGAGTTGGCACACTTTCAGAAGCATGAGCATGCTCAGGTGGGCATTGTTACAGGCAAAGAAATGAGTTACAGGTGCAAACTGGTACCTTCCATCAGTCCAAAACTGGCACAGGTGGCACAGGTCTGGTGAGACAACAGCTCCAGCCCCAGCTGAGTCAGATCTTCTGCAAGCAGAATTATGGCTTTAGTTATCTCTTGACCTGTTTGAATTCTGCTGCTAAAGTTATAAGGGTTTGGGATTTGTTTACCAGACAGTTGTACAGTGGGATTTGCTGGCATGCTTATAAAACACCCTACTGTAAAAATCTCTGTCTCAGAGGAGGTGTCAGTCTAATAAAATTAAAGTTTTTCTTGACATGGCCAGCAGTAGGAAGGGCCATCTGCTAAGATCCTCTGAAATAATAAGGCAGAAAACCAAGTATGAAAATCTTCTGGTCCTAGATTGGAGATAAAAGGCTTGACTTTGGAAATGCAACTTTCATTCTCTTCCAAGCTCAGCATTTCACAAGGTCATGAATCTGTAAACAGTATTTTAGTATGAGATAAATATATAATAGATAAACTAGATAAATTTATAATCATATCTATTTCAACCTGCCTTAAGGTATGAAAGAATTAAAAGCCATAACTAATTATTTTGTCAGCTAGTACTGATACCTCAGAGATTTTGCCATGACTGATCTATTTCCTGTTTGGGATTTGAAGAAGAGAAAACAAACATTACAGCAAACATTACAAAGCCATCTCTTCCTCAGAGAGCTCAGGAGTTTTGCACGTTCCTGGGCATGTGATGGTGAAAAAGGCACCACTACTGGAAGGTTTTTATGTTCCCTGTGTAGCTGGTAAGAAAAAGGTTTTGACTCCAGCACCATTTCATTGGTGCACTTTATCTGTGCTCTCAAGAGTATTCCAGCTGTTATAAAAATCACTAGATTGTTATATGTTTTTGCCAAAAAGAAGCCAATTAAAAAAAAAAAGTCATTATAGAAAATGATGATTGGACAGACTCTGTTGTGCTCTAAGGCAAAATCCAGCCTTGGACAATATGTGAAGTGCAGGCCTAGTAGTTTGGAATAAAAGCCATAGGAAATTATAAAAATAAAAAAAATAAAAATGAAGGGATGTCGTAAAGTAGTAAATTTGAAGAGCCAGCAAAAAGATGCATAGGCTTGAAGGAAGAAAATTAGGGCCAATCCAGAAGACAAAGTAGTAAATAAACTGTGTATTTACTCTATAAGCCTTGCACTGCTGGTTAGATGTGCTTATTGGGTAACAAGCTTCCAGAGCTGAAATTTACACCCTGCATCCTTCTGCAATAGCACTAAAACACATTTGTAGTCAGAATAATGTAACAAAACAGATGGCCAATGGACTAAAATGTTATTTTATGCTATTATTTGTGGAACCTAAGTCAGTAAATTATACATATTTTCAACAATGCAGATGATTCTTTTTACTGCTTAAAAATAGACTAAGTATCTAAATTAAATTCTAAGCCACTTCATGCAGTAATTATTTACAGCCCAATCCATTTGTTTAAGGCTAGCTGGTGTAAAGGCAGCCCTGCATCTAAAGTGTTTGGCCATCTGTTCTGACTTTCAGTAGCTATAATTCATTGGTACCTATGTGTTTTGGGACCCAAAAGTTTTCTTATGTAGCAGTTACTACCCTCCAAGTCTGTGAGACAGAATAAATGTCTTTCCCTTTAGAGTTTGAAAATTACAGAAAATTAAATGTAAATTTAGCATTCAACTTCAATCAATCATCAGCGATACAACTTTCAAAACCACAAGCAAATGAACAAATCTTGAGACAATTTTTAACTCCGTGCTGCAGCCCAATGTAACCTGCAGTGTTCCCTCCCCTCGCCTTCAATGCAGAATCTAGGCTGTAGTTCTTATATTTTGAATTTGTTCTGTGTTCACTTCATTAACCTGTCTGAATTACCTCCAGCTAATCCAGTAGTTTCTGATAGAAAGTGTCGAACAGTCTATATCATTAAAAGTTATTATTGTTTTTTTAGAGCTAACTGCTGCAAAGCAGATGTTTGTGCCAGAAGGACTATAGGATTGCTATGTCCAGAGTAAATACATCTGCAGTGGTGATTTAAACAGTGTTTTTCTTGGATATTTTAAGTTACTGAAATATATTACTAAGTCCCAGCAGTCCCTCCCTTTTCAAAACATAATCAGTCCTGTACGTCATCAACCAGGGTATTTTTTGTCTTCAGTTTTGTCCAAACTATAAAAAAGCATCATTTTCTCCTCAGAGTTTTGTTTTCTTGCTCTGTAGAATGAAGCAAAATTGCTCCTCATCCAGGAGTGTAACAACAGCAATTAAAAATGCATTCACTGTGGAGTGACAGGGAATCAGTAGGAAACAGACTGAAGATTTGGGGGAGTGAATTCCTTTCTCATTTGACACTGTGATAATTGTACAACATGAATATTTCTGCTTTTACAGTCAGTGCATCTCAAGACTTCCCAATTCATCAATAGCAATTAAAGCTTCCCATGAGGACATGCATGAATAGCAGAGTTGAGTGGCCAAGGTTTGCACACTCAGGGTCCAAGCTGTGATTCCTAAGGTGGCCAGGCATTAGGGTTCTTGGGAATGGTTTCCTGGCTTTGAGTGGATGCACGCTGAGACCCCACATTTCCTTTCCTTTTTTATGTATATACATACATGCACACATACATTCTTCAGCTGTATTCCCTGGTCTCTGAGGAGTCTCATACCTGTAGCTTTGTAGATGCAGGCCCTTGTAGGAGTATGAAATTACACCAAATGGAAGAAAGACCATGAAACTGCTTGATGAGACCGAGTGTCAAGCAGGAGAGCTACAAGCAAGAGCTGTCTCATATAAGAGAAAGTTTGTTGCTGTATTTTGGGTTGTTACTGGTTTCCCAGTTTATGAATTCACAGTTGTGAAGTTAAATATCATTATTGCCCGCTCTACAAAATGGAGTCTTGGTTTTCTCCCTCACGTTGTACAGTTAAATATCATTATTGCATGCTCTACAAAATGGAGTCTGGTTTTCCCCCTCACGCTGTCCCCGCTCCCTGACTGGTCAGCTTTGCCCCAGCGCAGCCTTTCCTTACACGGTTCTCTCCGCCCTTGTTTCCCCTTTATGGCTCTGATCCTCCCCTGTCGTTCCTTTCATGCAGGAGGATTTGTAGGTTCCTCCTGAGTTCAACCCCCATTCTGGAAAGTTCCATGCTGCCCTTATTAATAAACGTGCCATTTCATCATACCCCAACCCAGAATGTGACCCTCCTTCTTACCCTCGAAGGGTCTCGTCAGTCCCTGAATGCTCAAAGCCCAAGGAAGGCTGTAGTAACAGATGATGCCAAAGGAAAAGCTTTTCCCAGAGCCCTCGATGGCCCAAAAATGTGGAGAAAGTGCCAAGTGACTCCCAGGGTCCCCTTCACTCTTCTTGTACTGCCCACATCTCTCAAATTTGGCACGTTGTACAAAAATCTGTGAAAAATGCATTTTAATGGAAGAAGAGGACAGACCTTTCACTGGTTTTCATGCTGTGAATTAGTCTTCTCATCCATGCACAATAAGAGAAGGAGTTACAGTGACAACTTTTAAGCTGAACTTTAATTTTATCCTCCTCAAGCCTGCCATATGTTCAGGGCTTCCAGTGGGAAACAAACTGCACACTTCGAGGTGGAAAAGAATAACTGCTGAAGCAGCTATCCATTGACATTCTGCATTGATTGCTTCTGATAATCTGTTCAAAGTTACAAGGCTAACAAAAACAAACAAAATATTTCAAAGCAGTTCCCTACAGGAGATCACCTCAGACATGGTATTTTTCAGTTAAAAACATTGGAGAGATGGGAAAGAAGTTTGAATTGTTGTTACTACTTTTAATTTTAAAATTGTTGTTATTAGCACCTCAAAATCCCTGAATCCTTTTGAAATGTTATTTCTTTTTTTATCTATTCCTCTAGGCAATGGATTTAGATATTCCAGTGCTGGCAAGGAACATTCCAGGGAATGCAGCAATAATAAAACATAAGGAAACAGGACTGCTATTTTCAACCCCCCAGGTAAGAAAACCAGGAGTCCTTAGCCCTTGGGGGGTGTAATTGTGCCTTTTTGAAGCTCTGCTGCTGCCTCCCATCTGTTTGCAGTTCAGGAAACTCGGACTAGGTGTCAGCCTTGCTGAATATTTGTCTGTGCTGCTCCGAGCTGCCAGCAACTTGTTGCACTGGAGTCGGAATATTCCATACCCAGAGCCTGGAAGAGTTGCTGTGGGTGTGTTGTTTTTCCCCTCCAGTAATAACTGAAATGCAAACTCATATTAGATAAGCAGTAACTCACCAAAAGAGACCGGTGAGGCTGAAGTTTTAGATAATACATTTTCTAGAATTTCTAGCAGTAAGTGTTAATATAAAGCATTCTTAGGTGCAAGATGTTACTCAGTCAGAATAATTAATCATCAAAATTAAGCAAAGTGTTAGGATGAAGTTTCTGTGAAATCAGAGTTGGGAGAGAGGGATCACTGCCCATACTGAAATGCTGGAAATTTTCATTTCACCGTGTTTTCCTGCATTAGGGCTTTGCTGTTACATATTCATATCTGCTGTGGAAGATGACTTCCAGACACAGATCCCTCAGTGGTTTATCCAAGACACGATTAAAAAAACATACTAGAATAGTCCATTTGATGGTTTTGCAAAGTAGAAAATGTATCATATTTATTCACTTTGTGGAGTATGTGATTAATGCATCCTATTAAATTGCATTTCGGGAAGATGAATCCTCTTGGTTAGTTTTGGAGGTTTTTCTTAATAGAAAAATTCTTGCAATGGTGGTTTTGTTTCTGGAATATTCCATGTTTCCAATGGTTTCTACACAAAAAGAAAATTTCTTTGATAACTTCTGGAACTTAATTTGTTGTGGAAATGTTCCCATTTCTTGCAATATCCTTTGGAAATGGGGTAGTTCCAGGCTAGTGGAGGGCTGAGATGTAAAGCTATTTATAAAATATTTGTACATGTATTCCCTGAAAAAATCCATTGACTCCCATATGCTCCTTCAAAACTTCCAGGACATATGATCCTGTTGAACACACAGACTGAGAGCTCTCCTGATATTGATGCTGGTACATTCTGTTGTTTCCCTGAACATGCTGGCTGCATTTGGCTTGGAATTCAAATACATTATTCATACCAGACCCAATTAGCTTCATCATACATCCTTGTAAGCAGCCTCTTCTGTAATCTCCAAGCATCCTACATTCCACGTGTTTATTTGGAATTCAAAATCAACTGAAAATATGCTCTGTTTCACTGAAAATGCAATTTCAAGCACAGGAGAAGTCCCAGTGACATCAATGTCTCTGTACAAATGGGTAAGGACTGAAGGACTGTGTCTTATATCAGAACTAGAGTCACAGGCTGTAGATATGTCCAGAGCACTGTAATCCTAATTTCTATAACCCTTTGTGCCTGAGCTCCCATCTCTGCACTGTGCTAAAGATCAGAAGCCCCCACTCTGCTCCTGCTTGTTGCCTCCCTTTCTGCTGTTATTCTGTCCCAGCAGCCCACAGAATCTCCTAGAGGTGAAGATGGAAACTTGCATTATCACACCACCTAGCACACTCCTAGGTGATGTTTGTACTGGAATCTGCAATGTTTGGGCAGCCACCCTGCCTGAGAAGGGAAAGGAATATCCCTGCTTTCTCTGGGAAACAGCAGTTGTATCTCAATTAATAAAATACTTTCACTGGTGTCAAATGATGTATAAACTATCAAAGTTTGCAAATGGGTCAGGAAAATACTTGTTTGCAGGATAATGGCCCAATCCCACTGTAGAATTGCTGAGAAACTTCTTGCAGAGATGAGCTCAGAATACCAATCATCATCACTCATGGTTTTAAAGATAAAGTAACCATTTACACTTGTTCCTTATCTCCCCAAACCATATCTAATATACAGTTTTTAAACCATTGCACACAGTCTATCAGAGGTTAAGAGTTATATTAGATCAAAGAAACACAATTAAGTTAGAAAACTTACAGTTTTGAATTCTGCCACACATTTTAATTGTTGGGAGAAGGAACCCTGCCCATGGCACTTTGAATGCCTTAGAAGATTCAGTCTGACTGAATGGAGATTGGAAAACATGTTCTGGTAACAAGTTTTTTGGGGTTTAATTACTCTGATTACTTTGACATCTTTTCTGCTGTACCATCCAGTGCCTCAGGCTAGTGAGGGAAATGCCTTTAACTGTACAAAGAGCTTAGAACTGTATCAAGGTGCTTGGGAAAGTCTCTCTGTGGCTTGAAATTTCTGGACCACCAAAGACTAGAAAAGAAATGTTCATTGCTAAGTTTGGTGGATCCTTTCTGGTTGTGATGACACAGAGTAGAAAGCAGTGCTTATTTTCAGGTTGTTTCTGATCTGAGGAAGGAAAGCTTTACAAAACAGTTCCCTTAGATCTGAGCCGTTGTGCCTGTTATCTTTGGAAAACTAAATCAGAGGGATATTAATTGACCATTACGCAAGGAGAATTGTTTCAAATTGAAACTGCTGTTGGCTTTCTTCTTTCACTCTTGCTGGAAGTGAGCTTTTGTGGCTTACAGGAAAGTAGGAAATGCTGTGTCTAAGTGTAGTCATCGTTAACCATTTGCATTTGACTGGAAATAGCAAAAGCCATGCCAATCACTGAAGCCAATACTGAGATGGAAATAGTCAACGTGAAAGGGAAAGCTCTGGAACGTTTTGTCCTTGACACTCCATCATTTGTGAACATTACTGTGCACATTACCTTTAAATCATGGTTTGATCCTGCTGCTACTTGAATTTGCAAGTTTATGGAATATTTGACACTGAGTTAATGGAACTTGAAATAAAAAATAAGGGAGAGATAAGAATGGGGCAATAAATAATGCAAAACTCTGTTAAAAGGGATGGCACAAAGAGTTATTCAGCATCCTAAGTTTCAAAATTATATGTTCAATGTCTGTAAAAGCTCACAGAGGGACCTAAATAAACAGAAGGAGGTAAATAAACTTCAAAGCCAACAAGAGAGGGGCCAAGCATGAACAGAGGTTGAGAGAGGGACACACTACTGTCAGCAGAGACAACTTTTGAAGTGATAGAAGGGAACCACAGCTCCAGTGGGTGCAGGCAGCAGTACACTGAAAGCATATTGGTTTTCTCTGCCAAACATGGGTCAGTCCCATTTCCCCCAAGGTTTCAAGCCAGGATATAGCCCAAGTTTTTAGAGCTTTGAACCTTCACACTGAATAGAACCACTTTTGGATTCCTGGCAGTGCCAGCACTCACTGTTGAGCCTCCCCCAGAAACACTGGCCCCTTGCCCTGTGAAGTGCACAGATGAGAACCAGCTACTCCTGAGCTCTGCCTGCCACCAGGTAGATCTGTCGCTGCTCTGGATTTACACCTGGAGTTTGCCTTCCCTGGGGTGATCCTCTGTTGTTTAAGAATCATGTTCTCTTATCTGCTGGAGCTGACATGAAATGGTTTCATCGCAGACTTACTTTCATTATATAAATAATATATTAACCATGCATCTTATTTTCATTATGTGTGAGCTGCGGCACCGGTGCAGCTCTCGGGGTAATTGAAGAATTATTCATTCTTTTTACTCAGTGCACTCATTTCCCAGCTTTATCTCCTAGATACCTGTATTTCTGTGTCTCTGCAAAATATTATACAGAATTTATTGTAGGTGGCATATAGAGAAGCTGACATTTTCTTTAAGGATGATTGGTCAATTTACCAAGAGAAAACTGTATAATGGAGGTTGCTGTTGAAAAATGCCTGTTTGTGGTGGAATGCTTCCTATGAAAAGGGCAGATGTAAGAGCAGTTCTGGGTGTACAGAAAATGATCTTCTCCCCAGTTTCTACCAAAGCTCAACTTTTACACTGTGTATATTAATTATACCCATTTCTCTATGTGAATAAAAGGCTTATTAGAAGCTTACTTCCTGTCTACAGCAAAATATGAGAGTGCAGAAATGCTGTGCAAATATCACCTGCACAGCATAACAGCCAAGAGAGACATGTTACCTCCCTGTCATTACTTTATATATCATAAGATTCTAGAGAAGCAGAATGAAATGCTGGATTTTCTGGAGAAGCTCAGAGTTCTGAATGTCTGCACGCTGCAAGGGGGAGCCCAGACTTACAACAGAACTACAACTGAAATGCAAGTCACTTGTAGTTAAGGGAGACACCTGAAAAATGAAGTGATTGCTGTGTAAAGCTGAGCATCCAAACCTGAAAACAAGCTAAGCCAGCTGCTCCAAGGGTATGAGGCAAAACCCAGATAAGTCACAGTGAATCTTCCCATTGGCTTCCAGTCAGATTGCAAGTGACTTGTAGGTGGTCACATTCGATTAGTAGACAAAGTAGGGATAAAGCTGAGGAGTCCTTTTTCTCTGTCTCCTGGTATTTTTCCATTTGCTTTTTCTCTCCCCTTTACTTTCTCAAATTTAATGCTTTGGACTCAGTTTGGCAATTTTTCCTGAAATTATCCCGAGCCTTAAGTATTGTAACTGCGAATAAGGATCTCATTTCTTCTATCATTTACATGTTTCCAAGTTTTTGTCCTCTATATCCACATTTTAAAAGAATGCTAATAGGACTACCTGTCAAGAAATGTTACATTGCTGCTTCTGTTCTTAGGTAATTTACATAAATTAGTTTTAAACATTCCTTTAAATAAAATCCTCCACAGGAGCATAAAATTAAAGTTGGAATGTAGTTCGGTGTGAACAGTATTTATTACTGTGATTATACAGGCAATTGGATGAAGCCAGCATAAGTCATATAAGACTTTCCCACCTTCCCTGTTCTGAATTCTTGGCAGCTGTGGAGGAGAGGAGGGAACGTGTCTGAAGCTGGAGCAAGCATGTGGCCCTCGTGGCTGGGCCAGAGGCTGCTCTCTCAGTGCTCTGTGGCCACAGCAAAGATTACAAGCAGCACTGATTTTAGGCAGAGTAAGAGGTTATTGTTAACATGCACATATGAAAATCATCTTGTTCTATTATCTTACAAACCATTCAACAGAACTGCTCTGCATCTCTGACTGTTTAAATTTCATGGCAGTGATGCTTATACTGATAGTTTGTCTTGTCAGTGAGAGTCAAAGCAGTGATTATCCCATATTCAACGTGATTTCCTGTATCACTCTGTCCCAGGGGCACATCACAGTTATGTATTATGTATAGCCATCAGTGGCATTACAACAGCAAAATTGATTCTGTGGTAACCAAAGATTTTATAACTGTGCAGGTATTTGTGTACTTGGGGTTTCAAGAATAGTTTGGTACTTAACTGAGTGCTGATATGAACTCTGATCTTATCTGTGCTATTTCCTTTCACAACTGACAGATTGTGTAAATAATGTATCTCCTTCTCCCATCCTTTTTGCCCCCATGTCCCTATGCACTGATCTTCACTACCAGTTGTGTAGTAATGCATTATCTTAATTTCCCATTGACACAAGAGCTCTCTGCTTTTCTGAGCTGAATCAAGACAGTATTTTGCACCGATCTGAGCACATTTGTAATCTAGCTGACGCATTGGAAGTTGTCTCTTGATAGAAAATTAGACCAGCTGCTCAGAATAGATTAGTTCAGACATCAAGTCTCCATTCACATGTTTGAAGTTCACAATTTCTCTTCCCTGGAACTAAATGAGAGTGTCAGAGGAGCAGACAAAGGAATAGTTGTAATCTGTAGGATCTAGTATTTTGCCCAGTGAAGATAAAGGAAATATATAGTTTTTTTTGGAGAGTTTGTTGAACTTACCCTGCTGTGTCTGTCACTGCCCAGGTGCAGCCCCTCCAAAAGAGCTTGCTGCTCCATGCCTGCTCTGTCCTCACTCTGTGACCATGTTTCTGCAGTGAATCATTTAGTCTTACCATAAAATTAACTGCAGATGTCGCAGTAGCAATGAGCTCTAAGTGTAGCTGAGATCAAACATCTGATGCCAATTATCCTCCATGCAGACCAGGTGATTCATTTATAATCAGCCTCGTTTTCTGACATGTGGATAGGTAAATAATATTTGTGTCATTAAATTTGTTGCTCATTTGTCTTAACGTTCTTGGGATTGTCTTTACTTTTAAATGTCTTAGTTGGGGGGATTGTGAAATAATAAAATAATTATTTATTGATCATTGTTTATAAATAAATTATGGCACTTGACCTTGAAAAATGACTTTGAACAGCTTCATGTATTGGCTCACACTTGGAAGTGCTTTACCAAAATGAACATACAGGCACCAGCTATTTCAGTATCACTAGAACTTTTCCAAGGAACTTTTAATTTATTATTTTCTTTATCTTTTATAGGAGTTTGTTGTGCTGTCCAAGAGTTTGATGAATGACCCTATTTTGGAAAAAGAAATTATAACAAGGGCCAAAGACTACGTGAAGAAACATCATTCGTGGGAAAGCGAAAGGAAAACCTACCAGAATCTTGTCCAAAGACTCCAGTGAATTGCAAGACTCCAGCTGATAGGCAGCAGTCTATGTAGAGCACTTTAACGATGGATCTGTAATTAGGTTTGGGTTTCTCTTGGGTTCTTGTTAGAAGAGATAGTAAGACATGCATTATTATTCTATTTAAACATACCAAGATCACAGGAGTTGCTGCTATTTCAAATTCTCAAACGTATCTGATTCAGCACACTGTCCCTGGTGTGCCAATTCATCACAGACTGGGATCATTTTGTAAAATCATTAGGAGAAATATACTCCTTAAGCAGATGCCAAATTTTTGTTGTGGCAAGGCCTCAAAGGGAGGCTGATTTCTGCACACAGCAGAGCACTCCACCACCCAGAGTGTCTGTGAAGGGTTCTGATCATGTTGCATCCCAACCAAACTGCAGCAGCAGTTTTCTTGCCAGTTATACCAATCTGAACCTATTCAGGTGCACATCACACACACCCGTACACATCCATAAAGCCAAGGTTATATAAACAGAGTATTAAATTATTAAGGTGAAAACTTCCTTCAGAATGACATCTCTGTTGACTGCACAGCGATCTGGGGACCAAAAAGCAACCAGAGATCTGATGCCTGGGGAGAGTGAGGGGCACAGGGCGTGCTTTGTACTGCCCTCTGAGCACCTGCCTGGCTTTCAGAGCAGCTGATGTGGGCAAACAGCCTGTGCCTGCATTGTCCCTGGGCCCAGAGCAGGAAGGTTGGCACAGCCCCTCCTGTTCCAGATCTCCAGAGCTGCCGCAGCAGGGGAGGAGCTCACAGACAGAGATGCTTTGTTACATAAACTACCTCTTAGTTTGCCAGTTCCTTTGGTACCTCTGTGATTTACTTATTTACTAAAAGATTTATGAGAATTATAAAAAGGGATGAAGTAGAAAGAGGGGGAAGGTATTTTCAATTTACTGTGTGTTTTGGTACAGTTTGTTCTCATTTGTGGGTATATATTCAGGATATATTGTAATATACTGCAGCAGGCTGGTTTAAAGGGAGACTTGTCGCTGCTTAAAGTCCATACTAATCATCCCTGCCAGCCCAGTGATTATGGACATATCTTTGTAATTGGTCATCAAAGGACTTCCATCTAGAGAAAAAAAAAGAAGGGTTGTATTTTTAACTACTTTTTACTAGGAAATTGTGCTTTGTACAGGCTTGATCCTGCCCCCAAGGAGAGCCAGTGAAATGTTTTCTATTGATGTGAGTGGCTGTTGTTTCAGATCTTTCTTTGTAATAATGAAGTTCACTATGTATTTTAAGCTTTCCTCTTTTTTTGGTGTTTGTGTGGTGCAGTAAATGAGAAAGTGATTTGAATGTTGTATATTGACTTCTCCAAAACTTCCCTCCTTGGTTTGTGACGGGTCCCTGCTCAGTATTGCCTTCGATGACACTTCCTACATATTCCTGGTGTGTCCTTTGCCATGCTGGGATGCGAGTGCAGCTGTGCTGTTTCTCAGTTTAAAAGCCACCAGCCAACACCTTCCCCTGAATAGATTCTGAGTCTGCAGCTGAATCAGCCTCTGGGGTTTCCCTGCTGTCCCAGGAGCAGGATTCTCATGGCATTGCTGTGTCTCTTTTGGCCACTGCAAACTAGAAACTAAAAGAGGAATTCCTCCAACATGGATTTTCAGCATAATGTATGTGGCTGGGACCTTTATAGGCAAGAAAAACAAAAAGACCGTTTGTAACTAACTGAGCCAACTTCAGGGAGTTCTGTTCCTCTCAAAATATCTCCTCACAGATCTCCTCTGCCAGATTACCTCTGATAACCTGATGTTTGGCTTTGATTCTTAGCCATTCCCCTGCTCCCCTTCCAATAGTAGTGGTTGTTTTCTGAGAAATCCTGATTATGAAAAGCAAATAAACAAATATATAGTATGGGATAGAAGCCTAAGCACTGAGCTAATAGTGAATGATTAGTAATAGTAATGATTAGAAAGCTTTTTCTAAAGCCTGATACATTTATCCCCAAGCTTCAACCATAAATACATTGATCTGGAATGTGTGCTATTTCCAGCAAAACAAAATATGTTCAAGTGAGAAATTCTGCTACACCCTCAGAATGCAATTAACATATGATTTTTCAGGCTGTATTTAATCTATAAATATGAAATCTGCATCTGGGAAACAGCATGCTCATTTGCATGTGATAACCATCCCAGAAGCACAAACAACACTTCTGCAATAGATGCATTAAGAAAAAAAAAAGAAATAAAAAAAGAAAACAACGAAAATAGTGGTAAGTTCAGCCCTCAGGACTGTTTCACAGTTGTCAGACAAGGCAGTGTTCATCAATCAAGGGCATTCAGCCTTGGTATCATTTATCACGTGGGCTCCTGCTCTGCCACAGGAAGCCTGTCTATGAAGGCTAAAAGGTTGGGGCAACAACTGCAGGGAATTTCATCACAATAAACTGAGATTGGATTTATGTTTTAAATTTCATCCAGTCTTATGTTCCAGACCTATAAATATTCAATGAGTCTTGTAAGTCCTTGTAAGGAAAATATTAGACCCATGCAAGCGATTTTGGGTATAATTATCTTTCCAGCAACTTCACTCAAATGATTTTATAGGTAAGAATAATCCTTTTGTTGTGCTGCAGCCCTAATTACAGTATTTATCTTCCCTCTTCAAAGCCCCATTCCTACCCTTGCAGCTTTTCAAGCAAGTCACACCTCCATGAGATGCAGATACAGGTCCAAAAATAGCACTTGTTCTGTTTGCAGGAAAAATCTACATTGTGTGTTTTACCCCACGGCTAATTCTGTATTTCAGGACCTTGAAATGTACTGTTAATTAATCCAATTACATGCATTTTATTTTGCAATTGTGCCATTGAATCCACGGGAACTGAATGAAAGCAGTGGACCTGTACAATGGGTACTACTCTGTGTTTCCTTTCTTGGCACAATTACCCCAGAACTGGAGACAATTTGGAAGTGTGTGACAAATCCCAGCTAGAGCCTGGGGTGTGTTCCACAGGAGCTTCCTGAATTAGGATTTCATTTTAATTAGCCCTAAAGCACACATAGTCCAATTTTTAGAGGGGTTTTATTCTATATTCCCATTACAGACCTAACCAGTGTATGCCCTAAGAACACCAATCCTGAGTTAAGTCTCCCCATTTTTGGGGTGCTGACCATTTGGATTTCCATTCTACAGAACCTCAGAGCTCCAAACTGGCAAAAGGCTGTTGCTTGGTGAGCTTGGGGAAATTAGTCTTGATGGTTTGCTATTACCCTCTTGATAGATCAGGACTGAAGAGACAATTGTCAAAATAAAAATATTAAATTGTATACTGGAAGATTTAAAAGTATTTGTGCCTCTTCTGCAAATCATTTACCATCAATTGAGCCTGAGTATTAAGCAACCCAAACACCTACAAATGCCACCTTTAGGTTTAATGAATACACAAGCACTTCAGTCTTCTTTTTCAACAGATTTTCTCTTCTCTGTTGGGCTCATAACTCGTTCAATCCCTTTCTCCCCTCAGTCTTTTTAATCTTTAGGTCAGGAATCATTCCCCATAAAAACAAAGAAACAGTTTTGTCAAAGGCTTGTCAGAGGAGATGGGTGCTTCCATGTGGAATTCAGGCATTTAATGGCTCAGTGGGATCAGAGCATGTTTTTCATTAAGTTGTCCAAAGTAATTTCATCACTCAGGAATTTATTTCACTTCCACCCTCCTCTGTCTGGTTGGTCCCAGCCCAGTTTCTTTAATGTTTGAAACTTAAACCTCATGTAAGAGCAGGTCCCTACAGCCTTACACATGTCCCACTAATCCTTGATGCCACGGGTACCTTTAATTCTGCCTGACACAGACAAAGGGAAGTCTTGATCCTCCAGAGCCTTAATTGTATTTAGAGGAAAGGATCTACTTATTAAAATAAAAAGACTTACAGTCACCAATATAAGAGCAAACTGTAATATAAAACCAAGATTCCTAATTTTTAAAAAAACAATCTACATTTTCTAAAATAATCAACTGCAATTTAATTCTCTCTAAATGAGCCATATTTTCATCAAGTAACTATTCCATGTCATCTATTTTAGGTATCAAATATTGAGGGCACTTGAAATCTCTCATCTTTTCCAAAAAATGTAGGCCAGCATTTGTTTTGTCCAGTGCCTGAAAAATTATTCTAGAAATTCATTTCCCCTAGAGCGTTACCATTAAGCTAATTTAAAACATTTGTTTAAAATTAAACCGTACATTTTAATTAGAACAGTAGAGAGCATCTGGTTACTGAGAAATCATAGTTGTGGACACCTGACCTGCAACAGCATTTAAAACACCCCTGCAGAACCCTTTAACCCTTCCTACTCCAGAAGTAAATTGTGTCTCCCCTTTTATGATATTTTAATGTGCTTCTTACACTGCAATTCCCATTCTTGTGGACTTTGGCATAAACCTGCTTAAGATACAAGTTCAGCTACAACTATAACCTTGCTGGGTAGAGGTCACTTATTTCATTTGTCTGATTTGATCAAGTTACATCATTTATTGAAATTAAATGCCCCTGTACTGCTTCAAAAATTAATCCCCGCTGTTGAAAAGTCACACTGTTATTTTAGTGGCTTTAATGAGATGAAATGAGATACCAAATCTTTAATTCAACTTGAGCAATATATCAAAACCTTATATCCTTGGAGCATGGCCTTTGCCATCCCTTACAGCCTCCTAGCTGTTTTCCAATTTTTTTTGTCTTCTAAAAATAGGTTTAAGTAAGAAGTCACCTGAAACCACATTCCAAACTGTGTGAATTGCTGCTTGTACAAGCATTCACACCTTGTATTCCCTGCTGTGGTGCCCCCCTGGCCCAGCTGGCACTGCCAGTCCTGGCCCACATCCCAGGATCCAGGGCTTGGGGATTTGGGGATCATTTCCCCCTCCCCAAACTGGCAGGTTACAAGGTGCTCTCTGACATCAATGGAGGCATTAGAGGCTGGCTCCCACTTTGGAACGTGGTTTGAAATAAGTTTGTCTTGGCCATATATTATTTTACAGGCTGCACCACCAGTCAGGCAAAAAAGTTGCATCTTTTTTCTGTATGAAAGTATAGCAAGGTAAGAGGCAATGGACACATTTAATACCCATTTTCTGGAATAGGAGAACATTAGTATTACATGTTCTGAATATTCGTTACCTTTTAACACAATTTCACTCTCTTTTTCTTCTCAGTATGACCCTAGTGAAGATTCTGTTCTGAGCAGGTTTAAAGTCTTTTGCAAAGCCTGTAGCTCAGCCTCAGGTTTGTGTTTACTGTCTCTTACCCATTACATCTCTCATCGTTGTAGCCTTGGGAAATGCTCCAAGGTGTCCCTGGGGTGTTATGCATCTGGTTACCTACTGCATCTTCCATCCTTTTTAGTTACTTTAGTTACTTTAGTTACTTTTCTTAACTTTTCTTAACATAGCTTAACGAGATCGTTTTTCTGCCCCTCCTCTCTAAAACATTTGTTCCTGTCTGGCATTAATTTGAATAGAGCATCAGGATGTCTTTAAGCTCACACGGGGGAGGTGTCCCAGCCAGCAGGGCTCAGGTAACATTGTTCCATACTAAAGCTACTTTTGTCCTTTATCCTCCTGCTTGCCAAGCTCAGATTTGGCCAAGAGGCAGCTCTGCAGCAGGATGGAGGCACCTAACCCTTTGCAGCAGCAGCTCCAAGCACAGGGCTCTGTGTCCTGCAGAGCTGTTTCCATCCCTGGCTTTGCACAGGGCAGGAGTGTAGCAGTCAGAACACATTTCCTGGCACCTTCCTAAGGTGTCACACTGGATCACCTGATGTAAAATGCATTCCTGCTCCGCCACAGTTGTCATACAAACAAATAATGTGCATGCAAAGACTTCCATTAATGTGTCTTGATACTGGAAGATTTCTGGGAAGACAGAAATTTAATCAGGGGAAGCAAAATAAAAAAAGATGAAGCCAGCACTTGTGTGCTGCTCTTTCAGAAGCTGTCACATAATATAGATGCTATTCTCCCCCTTCCTAGTGTTGCCTGTAAATGCATGTCTCCCTCCTCCCATCTATTTTTGGTAAGGCCAGAAGTCCCCCAGAGCACTATAATTATCTCCGCCAGAAATGTCACAAGAGTTTACAGCTCAAGTAGGTGTGTGCCCAGAACAGGAAAAGCAGGTACACCCTCCTTGGGCTGGGGAGGCTTTAAAAGCAACTTGCTGCTCACAGTTTGCAGGGGAAGATTTGGGAATCTGGCTGTACTAGTGGGAGAGATTTGTGCAGCATCTCTGCTTTAGAAAATCAGGGAAAATAAGTCAGATTATCCCTTGGGGCATTAACTTTGAGCCATTAAAGACTGAGCCAGAGAAAGTTATTTTAAATAAAACCTCGTTGCTTTAGCTGTTGGGAGAGAGAAAAACAGACAAGCCCCTTAATATAAATGCAATAATGAGGATTCACTGGTGATGTTTTCCCTTCTTTTCCATTTGTTTCTTCTCAGCTTTCCCTGCAACACATTCCAGGGTTAGAACTGCTCTGCCCAATACTCTGAAATAACTGAGAGAGAAGTCAAATGTTGTTATGCCAGTCTTAAAATTCAATTACAATAAGGTTTATGTGTGATTGAGTATCCACATACACAAGAAGTGAAAACTACATTTTCAACAACATATGTCAGCTAACAGTATCTTGTTAAGAAATACTAAAAATAAATTATTAAAGTGAATAAGCCTTGCAAAGACATTTTGGAAGGATTCTAATGGCTTAGACCTTGAGCTCAGATTTGGGGAGTGCAGAACACCAAATAGATTTCAGGCTACAACCAGTGTTTGTGTGTCTTTGCTCTGATTTTCACTGGAATTCCCATCTTCCACTGGTTGTGTTAAGAATATTGACTGCACATTATCCCTCTGAATTCAGACCTTTGTGGCCCAGACTGGGCACTCAACACTAAATACTGCTCTAAAAATGAGGACTTGAATGCTCCATCTCTTTAGTCCCCTGGCATTACTCAGGCCAACAGAAAATTCAGAGAAATCCAGGGTTTGCAGAAAAAAAAGTGACAAGTACCTTGTCACTTGTTTGTGACAACACTCATCATGTAACTCAAGAGCAAAAGGCCCCATCTCTGGCCTTGGACACACCAACCTCCTCCATGGATTGGGGATAACTGTGGGCTGATGCAGAAGCTGCGAGTCCCATTCACAGAGAAAGCAGATTAACACCCTAAGCCACCAGATAATTTCCATTGTGCATATATGCAACTGCGTGAGCAAAATACCCATGGTTTGCTGCATATTATGCTCCATTATTTTGGAATACAACAGTTCCCTTGGCATTAGTGCCAAATGAATGGTAAGTTCATTTTGTCTGAAAGACTAAACAAACACACGCTGACAATGAGGATAAATCAGATTGCTGCAGCACTTTCAAATAGCTGGTAAAAATAATATTTTTAATCAAATAACTCAGCTGCAGCTGCCATAAACTACTGGGAAGGTTAAGGCTGTGACTCAGTATTCTAGTGAGAAAACACACAGAATTATTCAGAACATGCCTTTTCATCACCACTGCTTGACTCAAATTAAAAGCAATATTGAGTTTCTAGCCTTAATATCAAGCTGAAGCCACCAACAAAACAAAGGTTAAAGGGATATTCTGAAAGACAAGTCATCCAGCCAGAAAATGCAATGCTGTAGGAAAATAACTACAGCCAGGTTGGAGTGGTTTCCCCCCAAGTAAAGATATTTTGGGGGGTTTGTTTCAGTTTACTCCAAAATGAGGAATAAAGCCACATTTAAGACCCTGGACTAGTGTTTTTGAGCTGTGAGTCCAGTTTTGGCTGCAGCATGGGATTGCACATTCCCTATTTTGTGGGAATGCTGCAAGGTGAGAGCAATGGGAAAGCCTGAGGCACTCGGACACAGTGATGCTGAAACTCAACAGGAACCTGCAGGTAACACCACTCAGATGTGCTCTGGTGTAGCTAAAATTAGGATTTTGCTCTGAAGGATTTGTTGCTCAGTGGAGTCTGTGGGTGAACTTGGGGTCAGGTCTTTCCACGGGAAATGAGCAACACACACTTCAAAACATATTCTCAGTTAACTTCAGTGCAGTGGGAAATACCATAACTGCAGTCCAGGAACTTACATCACATTAAAACCAGTCCTTAACATGCCTTAAAATTAACATACTTCCTATTCAAAGGAACTAGACCTGAATAATACCTGAGAACATTATTTTTTGCCCTCTTTTTTTTTGTTTGTTTGTTTGTTTTTCCTACAGAGAGCCTACCCAGGACTTGCCAATTTTTTTTTTTTTGAGACCAAAAGAAAGCACCATGGCCATCCAGTTCAGATTGAGGTAGTGCAGAGCCTTCCAACTCCTGTGTCCAGCCTGGTGGCAGCACCTGAACCGGAACATCGCTTGCAGAGATACAGCTAAACACACAAGCAATCCTTCTTCCGACCCCTGGCGACTTGTGCTCTCACGACAAGACACTTGTTTCTGGTTCTACACTTGTACAGCCCCAGCTTCATACCCTGATGGTCACGTCTTTGCCTGTGGATTAAAGACTCTATTCAAATTTCTCTTCACTATCTCATGAACTTAAAAGTTGTGATACTTAAAGATTATGATCAAAGCAGCACATAAACTCCCTTTGATACACAGCATGGATTGTGTTCATGGCCTCTCTCTGAGCTGTTTTCTCATCCTTTAATCATCCCCCTCCTTGACTCCTCTCCAGATCCTGAGCCAGCAAGGTTTGGAGGCAATGGCTGGCACAAAGAGGAACACAAAGTCCTACACTTCTGGAAACTTTTCCCTCTTTTTTGCTGCCCAGTATGTGCTGGAGGCTGAGAATCCAGCACAGCCATGCAGGGGGCTGAGCTGTGGAGGACATTGGCTTTACCACCTAGTCAAGGCTCACCCACCTCTGCTCCCAAACTGGGGTTGCCAGCTCTTCACTCCAGGAGTGGTCATGAGCTCCACTTCCCAGGAAGTTGCTTAGGACCAACTCCTCTCTCCAGCTCACCAGTGCATGGCCACTAACCTGAGCACCACAGCTCCAAAACCAAGAGAGGAATTAACTCCCCAACAGGTTTTAGGAGCACAAAACGTGGCTGTGTGTGACAGAGACATAGCCCAGCTCTGCAGCAGAGGCAGTGCACATGGGGGTTGTCAGAGGCCTTGCAGTCTGTTTCACAACCTGAACTCTGCTCAAAAACATGAGATGCCAAGTAGACTAAAACTAAACTTATCAAAAGGATAGGGTAATAAAAGCTAATTTTGATTGTGGACATCAGCACGGAGCTAGAGGGTACTAATAACAGTGATGAGAGCTACAGCTTCAAAAGGGAAAAAAAGACTAAACTGGTAACCACTGTGGTAGTCATTAAAAAATTAATTAAAAATAATTAGAAGAAAAGAGACAGACTTAAAAAACTACTGTTTGCTGGGCAGGAATCCAGTGGAAAGTGTTGCACTTCTTGGTATTAATTGAAACAGAATATTCCCCAAACCAAACTACTCTCAACTGAAAAAGGCAAGTGCAATTAAAAGAAAAATTAGCAGCAGGAGCTGCTGCCAGTGCCCAGTGGCTGCTCTCCCCCATCATTAAGCTGCCACCTTCAGCAGAGGACCCTGCCTGGCCGGGGTTTGGCTGTGCCCCCCCCGTCCCCAGGGCTCCTGCCCATCCCTCACCAGCCCCTTTCCCTCAGCGGGCAGATGTGCCAGCCGGGCGCTGCTGCTCCGGGGAACAGCTGTTTGCTGGGGCAGCGGCTCAGCCCGAGCACGGGAGGGACGGGAGATGCTCCGGGCACAAATCAGCCCCATCACAGCTCGCTGAGGATGGACAGTGACTGCAGAGGCTGCGAGGGCTGGGGAGCACAAGTGAAACGTGTAAGGAAACGGATTCCTCACCTTCCCGGCTGTGCCGTCACGCAGCGGGCTGTGTCTGCCTGGGGGTGGTTGCTCGGCTGGCTTGGGCAGAGGGATGTCGGTGTTTCCCTCACCTGTGTCCCAGGAGCTGTCCAAGGTGCTGCTCGGAAATGGGGCTGCAGGTGAGTCCGGCCGTGCCAGGCAGCGCCGTGGGGAGGCTCAGCTGCAGAGCTGCCATGGCACAGCTCCCAGGGCTTTAGCAAACCAGGTAGCTCCTGTATAGTATATTGTACATACTAAATTTTCACCTGTCATTTGAATAATTAAAATAATTGTCATACAGGAAAGAGCTCTGTGGAATATTACTCCATATTGACTTTGACAGGAAACTATATTTCAATCAGGAGCAGACTTTTATCTGGTGAACCTCTGCTTTCCAGTAAGATATTTCATTGAATTCTACATAAAGATTATGAATGACTCAAAAACGGGTTTATGCTGCAGCTAGTGAAGTGTTCTTTTTCCTCTTCCACACCAAATATTGAAATGTCAATGTATTAACATAACAAATTGCCCCTTGGAAATGGAGCTGCCTTTGGAGCCTGGGAACACAGGCCCTGTTGCTTATTTGCCCTTTCCTAGTCCCCCTATGGTAATTTAAACTGAAGCAAACTAACATGTGGATGATTAATTCACTTTCAAAGAAATCATAAAATAGTGGTTTTAATCATCCATCTCTATTATTTCCACCAGAAAAAGTTAATTTGAACAGGTGCAAATGAAGCCTTTCAATCCAGCTTTAGTTATTTAAAAGCAAAAGACACCCCCAACCCTCCAAAATACTGTGGAATTTTTCTCATAAGACATTCCCCAAAACAAAGAAGAAAAACTCAAAAAAGCACCCCAACAAACCAACCAACCAACCACACAGCAAATCAAGAATAATTATCAATCACCCTTAAAAGGAAAATGCTGCTCACTTGTTTCCAAAGAGCTGCCTCAGCCTCTTGACTAAAAGCAATCAATGAATCATCACACAAAGTTCACGTTTCAACGGTGCTCTGCATTTAGGGGCAAATACTGTCTAAACAGCCAAATAATCACGCTGCTCTCTCAATGCATATAAAATTTATGGTCACTGCAATATTTCAGCCAAGGCACTTTTTGAAGGAGGAACGGGCTGCAGAGCAATTAGGATGGAAAAGAGTTCTGGCTGCCTTTGGCTGGGCAGCTCTGGTTTGTCACAAAAGATTTATGCTGCTGCAGAAGGGCTGCACTAAAGGAGCAGACCAGGAACCCCCAGCTCTTGGGTGCTGCAGTGGCCAGAGGCTTCTCTGCAGTGCCCAAAATATTCGTATGGAAATGATAAGCTTTTATCAATGCTACTACCACAGAAAAGAATAAATAATCAAGTCATTACCTCTCTCATCACCACAATTAGTTCTTGCTGTCTCATATTTACAGTAGCTGTCACAAAGGTTCTAAGTATGCTGCATGAAGCAATTCCTTTTGGTCTGGGCCAAGGTTTCCTCAACTCTGTAGCTTCTGCTTGAGACTTACTGGGCTTAATTGCTACAGGAGTTAAGAGTCTGACTCCTCCACTGCCAGGGACAGTCCCACAAAGCCTATTCTCCAGCACTAAAATTATAGCTAGTTGTTTCTAAATCGTTGAGATCCAGAGTTACCTCCAGTTTGCTATTTACTTTCCACTCCAAACAAGTACATACCTTTCCTCAGGTATTTTGGCCTTGGATGATGAAGAGCAAAGATAAAGACCAATAGGTGAAATGTAATATCTGCTTACATACAATTACAGAGGACTAGCTCTCTTACTCCAATAAGCTTAACTACTTACAAAACCCATGTGTGGTGGCAGAGCAAGAGCCTAATCTGGAGATACAGATCAGTCCTGAGTGTGTTAGCCAAGGAAATGCTGGAAGCCCAGCCCCAAGGTATATGGGGAGAGCTATGTATGGATGAAAGGTAATCTTGTAAAGCTGCTCCAAATGCAGACAAATGGCAAGTGCAGGGGAGCCCTTCTGCCTTTGCATCTTAAATACCGTGTGAAATGTTATGAGGAGGTAGGATAGAAATCCTGAAAAAAACCCAAAACACTAACCTGGGAATAATTGCAGTGGGTTTATCTTCTGAACTCCACTGTATAAAACTCACTTCTTCAACATTCATCCTGCTCACTGCAGAGTTTGAACTGCTGGGCCAAAGGCTACACCTTCCCCTGGAGCAACTTGCAAGGCACACCTGCAGGAAAGCTCCCCAGCATCCCTGGCAGCTCTGACAAATTCTCCAATGCCAGGAAAACAGCAGTCCCTGAGCAACTGGAGAGTCTGTGTTCCATCAGTCCCTCCTCAGATCACAGCATTTGGAATGCTAAAATGAGAAAAAAATATTTATTCACGAAATTGATTTGTTGCATCTATGAAAACACTGAAAGGCATGAGAGACTGGGGTTCATTTTTCAGTGGCAGTAAATAGGTGTTTATATATCCTGTCTCCTGCATTCCCCACACTGGCTGTAAACCTGGAGGCTTTTTGATTTGTTCAAGGCTTAATTGTCCTGAGTATTTAGTGCCCATATCTACTACCAGCAAATGATGTGTTTCAGGCTAGTTGTACTCTTTTTTTGGGGGGGAAGAGGAAGGGAGGGAATCCTCAGTTCAGTAAGTCGAGTTAAATAATTTATAGCTATCCCCTTTTATAGAAAACAAGTCTATTCCCCCACCTCCCCACACCCCATATTGTTGGTGCTATATTATCTGTATGAGCCAGACATTGGCAAGGAGACAGAAAAAAAATGACAGGACATTGTAAGGGAATTTAATGAAGTGGCTCCAAATATTGTATCAAAATAAATGAACTGAATAATGCAAGAGCTCATTCCAGGTCCCTTCTACAACAATAACTATTGTGTGAGCAGCACAGCTGAGGAGATGGGGATGGCTGGATGAATACAAAGGTGCCACTCCAGCACATTACAGAGCAGGGAACAAGGGGCAGCCCGAATTGCTATATTTAATTTCAGTAATTATTTGAGGCCAGATACTCAGGAAGAAAATAGAAGATGGTAAAAGGGGAGGAGGAGGAATTATCAACCTTTCTGATCTCACTTAACTATTTGCTTCTGCTTAAGATGGAGAAAAAGGGGCTGATGCCATACCCACATCTTGGACCCCTGTGTGAGCCCTTGGTGCATTCTGAGCCAGCGGGCAGCGAGCAGAGCTGCTGGCTGCCCACGGGGAGGGAGACACTCCTTGGCACTGCCACTCACAAATTATCTGCCTTTTATTAAAAATATATGCAAGCTCCCATCTGCAGCCTGCTGCGGGCCCAGCTCCAGCCACAAATACCCCGGGCTCAGCTCAGCCCTGGGCTCAGCTCAGCCCTGGACTGTGGTGGGTTCGGTTCAGCAGGGTTTGGGGGGGTGCCAGCACTCACAGCTGTGCCCAGCACAGCCCTCACAGCTGGGCACGGACAGGCCCTGCTGGGTCCGTGCTAGGGCCTGGCATTTGCAAATGTGGCTGCTTAATGATATCCCTGATGGCACAGGGGATTGATCCCCCCTGGTGAAATTTGGACACAGACCCAAGCACAGGGATTCAGGCCTGGACAGGTGACCTATTCTCAAATGACTGTGCTTCCCTGTCCCTGCCAATAGCTGTGAGACACTTGCTATTCTCTGCTCCTTTGTAAAATGCCTTTTTATTTTCTCTCTCTGCATGAAGAACATTCGCACTCACACTGCCTTTCTGGGAACAGCACTGCACACTGAGCTAATGCACAGTGCTGTCAAAGCTCCTGTTCAAGCTGCCTTTAGCCCTGTCCTTGCACCCTTTAATGGGAGAGGGTCCCCAGCTGGTCTTGTCTGGATTCTGGGGCACCACCAGTCATGTGGGAGCACCTTCTGCAGAGGCCACTGCCACAGGAACACCATGCTGTGGCAACCAGGAGCCAGGGCACAGCAAGCTCCGACTAGCTGTGACAGCCAGGAACAGTGACATTAAAAATCCAGGTGGGGAATCTGCAGCAAAAACCATTAGGACTATTACCTTTGCTTGTAAATGCTCCATGTGTCTCTGCTCTTATTTTCTGTGACTGTCTCTGTTCCCTGGGTCTGGTAGGGAGAAAACAAGTGGTTGGCACTTACCCACACTTACCCACCCCCTTCCCAACTCTGCCACCCACAGCTGGCTCAGCAGCATCCCTCCCTCCTCAGAGACACGTCCTGCACCCATCGTGCTGTCCATGAACCCTCTCCTAACCCAAGTGCAATTCCCTGACAGCTTTACTTGCAAATTCCCTCTCTGCACAGCTCATGCTAAGAACCTTAATATTCCTGCAGATTCAGAAAGGGGATTTCCAACAAGCATTAGGAAAATTAAACTTCTCAAGAGCTGTCTCAATCTGACAAGCTATTTCTAGCTCTTCAAAGTACGGTAAGTGAAAATATTAAAATGGGGGATGGGGAAGCTGTAGTAAGGAAATGATGAATTGCAGCCAGAAATGAGGACAGTGTAAGTCTACTCCACATACACATAAGGCACACATATATGTATACACATACACAGAAATACATGCATATGTGTTGTTTAAGGCTTCCTGCTGCCTTATAAGAGAAAATGATAATCTCCCACCCTTTGCTTCCATCCAGAGCCAAAGCAGCAGATAACACTAATGAGTGGGGGCATCACCCTTTGCATTACCCGTGCTGGAGCACCAGCCCTCTTGGGTAGCAGATTGGGAGCTCCGGATTAATCCAGTAGCTTTCCACCAAGGACACGGACTCTGGGAACAGGAGCCTGGCCCTAGGCAGGAGGCAGGGAGGGCATAGCCTGAGCCTTTCCTACAGCTCCTGAACTGGAGACACTGGGCTCCCCACAAATCCTGCTGGAGACAGTCCCACTCCTCCCAGCTCAGGCGTGCTCTCAGGGCTAGGCTGGAGCTCTCCAGTACAGACAGGCTGTCTGCATCTCACAAAGCCCAGAGATGGCAGTGTGTACTGCTCTTCCCCTTCCCAACAGGTCAGGCTATAAAATACCCACCCCCGAGTCTCAGCTTAGCTATCCCCTTTTGCTCCTTTCTCCTGCTCTCTGCTGTTTTCTCTTTTTCCATGCCCTTCAGAACTTCCAAGCCTCCACCACAAAGGGAGGAGAGGCTGTTTATAGCCAAGGCCATTGCAGGGGAGGGTGAGAAGTGAGAAGCTGAAGCAGGCTTTCAAGATGTAAGGGTGTGACTCCGAAGGAGGAGAGGGTGATGTTATTTTTTTTTAGGAGCATCAAAGTGGCATAGTTTAGCTTTTAGCAAATTTCTCTGTGCTCTGGCCTGGCTCTTGCTCCAAAACCTGAAAATTTCCCCTGGTTTAAGGCCTGATTTGAGGTGCTCGGCTGTCCTCCTTGTTCACTACTGCTTTACAGCAATCATCCCTAGTAGCCTCAGAAATCATCTTGCAATTGGGTTAAAAGACCACCCTCTTCAATTACAGTCCCTCCTCATGGGTGCATTAGGATTGGGGGACACCAGCTCTGTACAGGAGAAGGGGACAAAACAATTAGAAGAGCTGGTTAAAATCCTATTGCTCTTCAGGGGCTGGGGTGGTGCAGTGAAAAAAATCCTTCTGAGCTTGCACTCACAGCCTGCCAAAAATGCCTTTTTAGCTCTATGAACTGGTTTTGCAAGAGACACATTTCTGAGTGCTGTATTAAACCTACAGTCAAGGCTGTGTAGAGAGCTTGGAACAGAGCAAGATTTGATCAGTACATGGGATTTTTCAGTATTACAAAATATTTTACAGTCTGATTCCATTCATTTAAGGGAGAAACACAAAAGAGACTGATTTGACCTTGGTATCCTAGCCGGCAGAAGAGAAGGAAATGCCAAATGCTAAGAGCAAAGCTATTGATTAGGCCTGAGAGGGAGGAGTGATGGAAGAAGGCTGTAAAAAGTTACTAATGGCCAAGAGGAGCACAGTGATTTTGGGTTTTGGCTTGATGACAACAGGATAGAAAATGGGTGTCCACAGTCTATCAGACAAAGGATTTGCTGAAGAAACAGAAAGGCATGAGATGCATCTTTGCTTCATGGATACAGATCATCCTGGGCTGGACACATCCACTGTGCTGACCTAAACAGTGCTCATGGAGAGTGTAAGTTCAGTCTTCTTACTCCTGTCCTTATTTCTCCTCCACTCTGTTCATCTGTGCTTACTGAGCCCAGTAAAATGTTGAAATGGAACTCTTAGTCACCTTTGCAGTCTCATATCAGGGCTGAGCAGGGAAGCTCTTTGGATTGGTTTTTACATCGTTAGTGTGTTAACTGACTGTAGGAAGCTCTAATTTAATTATTAGGAACGAAAGTCTGAACGTGATTAAGCCCAGTTCCTGTTACACTTCAAAGCTGCAGCTTTCTGGCACTGGTGAGACCGATGCGAGCTCTGTCGGGTGCCACGGAACTCGGGTACCAACCAGCTGATCCCCAGCCACTGTCAGTGTGCCAGCTCAGCATCAGTCAGAGCCAGAGAGGTGTCTGTCACTGCAGAAGGGGAACACAACAGGAGGCCTCATTTGCACCCACAGAAAGAAGGAGCGAGTTGAGTTCTGGCAGACGGTGCAAACAAACGTGATTCAGCACAGAACCAGAACGTGTCCCTCCAGGCTCCGGGGGCTGCTTTAAGGAGAGAGTTGCAGGAACTTGTCGTGTGTAATCTACCAGCCATCTTTGCAATGTGGTGGGAATTTCTTAATGAGCATTGGCAGTACATACAAACAGAGCAGCAGTGCTGCTTCTCCAGCCATTAATATTACATCCGTGGGCTGTTTAATTTGCTGTGCCTCGCGGAGCCGGAGCAGGAAGCCTGCATAATGAAGGACTTGTTGACAGAGGTCTTCATATCAAATCAGCAAAAAGGGAGAAAATGATCCCGTTTCAGGCCTACTTGCTTGACTCACATAACCTTGTCCCTTCCAATGCTCCTGATGATGGGGGTGAGGAACCAGGTGCTCTGCTCTTCTCAGGCCATTAGTGCTGCCACTTCTGAACTTCACCTGTTAAAGCTTTCACCAAGAAGCCAAACAGCACACTCACTAATTTCACAGGGAAGAGACATTACTTATGCACGAGGAAGGTGCTGGGTGTTAGGAGGCCAAATACCCATTCATAAAGGTTCTTAAACAGGCCCTACCTGTGAGTTTTCAAACAGAAAAGAACCAGAAGCAGAACACAAATCCTATGTCCTCAGCACTGTGCAGGTAATATCCAAACTTTTTTTAGAGCTCTCCTGGTCTCTTCCTTGTCCTCAGGGGGCAGCCCATGCTGGAGCCAGACATGGCAGTGAAGAATGGTTGGTCTTGCTCCTGCAGTGTGGGGAGCTCTCCTGCAGGACACAACCCTCTCCCCTACTCCTAACAGCTCCATCATCTTGGGTACTTCTGATCGTGAGGGCTGGTGGTACCACAGAACTGATTTCAGATGCAGGCAGTACAATGTGTGGCTGCGGTGCTGTAATGCTGTGGATGGATGGGATATGGTGCTACAACAAACATGCAGAAATATGTGATAGACAACCTGGGCACTCAGGACTAAATAAATTCATCTCAGAAAATTTTTTTAAATGCTCGAGGCATTTTCTAAACACACCATTTGGCAGTGATAGCTCCTTCCCTGAGCTAATTCCTCAGTGTGATGCTTGCTGGACCTTGATCAATACCAACGTGAGTCCAACCAACACTGTCTCCTAAGTGACACATGTGAAAAACTCTTCTAAGCTGTAGTAGAGGAGTCCTTAAGCTCTTTCATACACAGAGCTGAACTAAAGTGTCTCCAGTGTGCTCATTTCATTTACATCTCATTCATTATGGAAACGAGGTGTGAAAGTAGTTTCCAGAGCTACTTAGTGCAGGCTGCACATCGATTTAATACCTATTCTGGTTTTTCAAGTCACTTACCTCCACAGAAGTCTTGTTTCAAACCAATTATTTAGCTGCATTGCTCAGACTTTGAATTCACTGCTGTATTAATGCAGCTTGGTCTAAACTACTATATATTTAAGACTGCTGAAGGGGATGCTTTTAAAATTAAGGGAGTAAAGAACCAGCTTACCTGATTTATAGGACCATCAAGTTTCTATTCCTGATTGTATTCATGCATAAAGTCTCTAGAAAGAACCAAACTGCATCAGATAAATTTTCTTTTTAAACATGCCTGTATCAGTCTATCAGTCTAACTACTCACAAGAGAGACTCAAACATGAAAATAAGGAGGCAATAGCAAAGAAAAAAGAATCAGGTAATTAATAACTCTCACAGGAGACTGCTTGCTGTCAGCAGAGCTCTTTATCAGGCTCAAGAGACTGCCAATGGGAGCCACAGCTGCAAAACATTATGTGTACACAGCATCTAAACACCATCTTTTCTGAGGGGGAATAGAATCTAGGCCCCTTGTTTGCAGTTGGGATCTCCCCTGATTACATGGAGCACAACCTTTCTCCCTTCAGATGCTCCATAGGGCAGAAGCTGTTGCTTAAAAGTGTGGACCCTGTGCAGTGCAAAAAGTGAATATACATGAACACATTCCCCAACAGATACGTATGTATATACAGAAATCTCTATAGGAAATTGATTCATTCAGCTATTAGCAGATTAATTAAGAGTGTTTGCTTGCACACAGGAGGCCACAATTCACTCTGGCTTCCCCTTGAGCAGAGCTGAGGATCCTGCACAGTGCAGTCTTGCCATAGATTTCCAGTGTTTCTTTGGGCACATCACTTAACCTTGGGGTGCTCTGCATCAATAAGGAATCCACCTTACTCAGAGCACTGTGAGATCTATGGACAAAGAGCACTCTAAATACTATGTATTATTTATAGCATTGCCCAATGGATAATAGCAAGTTACAGCTGTTAGAGACAGCAGGGACCTCTGAGCAAGCAGACAAGCACAAATCTGCACGTCAGTATCCTTCATGTTGTAGCTGGCGGCTGTTTGTCCTCAGAGAACATTTCGGTGGTTTGTGCTACCAGATGAACTTGCTGTTAGTTTTTCCTGTTCCCCAGAGGCAGCTAAGGCAGAAATCTGGATTTACCAGAGCAGCTTGTTGGCAAAGCAGTTGTGACAGCCTGCTCCCAGCGTGGCTTGTACCTGCTCTTCCAAAGGAGGGAGATCAGCCTTGCAGTGACATGTTTGAGAGGCAACCCTGCACACACATGCCTGATGTGCCCAGACTGCCAGCTGAGAGCTGGGCACTTCTGCCCTGGCCACCCTATTGCTCAGGATGGACACCATGTAGTGATGTGTAAAAAGCACCCAAGCTGCTTCCCTCCTCTGAGAGCTCACCCAGAGCCAGTCTGGGACCTGCACTGGGCTGTCCTCACTGCTGCACCTCACCCTGCACTGGGCTGTCCTCACTGCTGCATCTCATCCTGCACTGGGCTGTCCTCACTGCTGCACATCCACCTGCACAGGGTTATCCAGGCCTTGAGGAGAGGTGCTGAAAGAAAGCAAAGACCATCTGATGTGCAAGTACTGATCTCCAAAGTTCTGGGCATGTTTGCCCTATTTACACCTAGTCTTTTAAAATTGCCTTAAAAGTTGTTTAGCCAAATCTTCCCAACAGGAGAAACCCAGAAACCAAAAGCAGAAAATCACATATCGGGCTTTCAGGCTAGAAATACGCATGTGGATTTATTTGCAAATAGTTTCAGATCTTGGAAGGGTGACTTGGTGCAAATACATTTGTAGCATAACATGCTGTTGATGTTGAATGTTCTCCCCCAACACTGCACAGTGTAAAACTTTGTGACTAGACTGTGCCATGAGCCTTCATGGATTCATCAAAGGACACGTCTCTATATTGCTGCCAGTCTCTTTTAGGGTAAATGTTCTGACAGTGAAAGGAAAGAGGCGTTCAGAGTAGGAAAAAAAGATGAAGCCACTAAAATGCAAATTTTATTCACAGTTGGCATGTTTATAAATATATATATTACATTCTTACAATCTACAGTACATTCTAAATATAGAGGGATCCAATCTAAGTGTTTGTGGGAGGGCGGGTGTGTATTAAACTGAGCAACCTAGATTCAATGATGGAAAGAGACTTAATAACAAAAGGAGGGCAAGGACTTACTCTGGAAAATAAAGGAAAACTTGAAATATAAGCTGGATTTTAGTTAGTGCTTTGGCACTTTGCCACTGGCCATTGGAGACTGCTTTTGGACCTCACGAAAAATGTCATGGTTTTAGGGCTGGAGGGCACATCGGATTGGAAGGGTAATCACTGAAATCCTACCATATGTACATCCTTATCAGAAGAAAACAAAAGATAATCATCACCTCTGGGAGAAACAAATGTTATCTACTGAGTTTAGCTGTTTGGGTTTCAATGTTCAATGTGCAGCTCTCCCCTATGACCTCTGAGTGCCCTCTGAACGTGCTGAGCAGGGGGCTGAGGAGGCAGGAGCAGAAGGAACTGAACCCAAGCTCCTCAAGGGGAGGGGATGGACAAAGAGGCAGCTGCTGCTGGTGCCTGAGTTCAGCACACCTTGCACTTACCCAGAGAGAGTGGCCAGCTTTGGTAAATGACAGCATGTAAAGCAAGTACCGGTGTGGTACCAACAGGGGCTGTGCTTGGGAGAGCACAGCGTGGAGGAGGGAGTGTGCGTGGAGGGGAGCGAGGGGACCACACTGATGCCAGTGAGTGCCCTCAGGACACCAGATGGGGAGGCTCCAGGGAATGTATGGCTGGGAATACAAATCTGAAACAGGATAATCAAAGAAAGTGGGCTTTTAAAAATAGCTCGTTCTCTCAAACTTTCCAAAACAGACCTTCCTTAATACGAGTGATATTCTGAGTACAGATTATATCTTCTCCTATTTTACAAATTAGGAAATACTGAAAATTGGCTGGCAAAGTTTATTACCTTGGCATCTACTTAAAAAGAGTTTCAGTTTTAGCTGTATATGTGTATCCATTTTCAGTGCTTGGGAGGCAAACACGCTGGTTTGTAAACAGCCCAGTTACTCCTTTTCCCCCTCCAGATTCTTTGGAAACTCCTGACTCTTCAGCTCTGGGAGCTGCTTTGCTCACGCTGTTGGTTTTTGTCAGCTTAAAATTAATGTTCTTGGATGGATATTCTCTGCACGTGGCTTGAACGACATGCTCTTTCGTGGATCTATTTATTCTGAGACCAATTTTTTGCTTTTAACCAAAGCTTGCAATATTGAACAGAAGAGCTGTGTGAACTCTGTAATATCCAAACTGCACTGGAGTTTGTTATATTTATTGATTTCCTGGGAAAGCTCAGAGAATGAAACCATATTATTTCACTAAGTTTTTTTCTCATGTTACCATGTATCAAAAAACCACACACATCTCTCACTTCCATCTCTGAGCACAGAGAAGACTTGAATTTTAAGAGCTGTCCAGGATCTCTGCTCTCCCAGCTGCTTTTGGGTGGCTTCTCGGGGCTCCATTATTATCCACCAACTGATTCTTGTTAGCAATACAATATTTGGCCCCAGTACCCAAAATTAAAGGCAGAAGGTGAGTGAAAACAAACAAATGAAACAAAAAAGTCTTTGTGTCTCATTATGCATTTTCGTGTAATCTCTCCATATAGTTTTTAAGTTCTTTGCATTCCCCCAGGTCCATATCCTGGCAGACCCATTTAATGTCATCCTCATTACTCATCAAGATTGAGTTGACAGTTGGACACCCATCATCAGAGGAGATGGTGGTAAAGGTGGTGAATTTAACCCGTTTCCTCTTAGAGGTAGGAGAAGTAGTTGGTTCACTTTTCTGTTCTTTTCCTTCAGTGAATGTGGTCTCAGAGGACCTGAAAGATTGTCCATTAATATTTTTGGTGGCATTTGTGTTAAGAAGATATTTACTCTCTTCATAGTCCACTCCTCTGTCAATAGCTGTGATACACTCATCTTGTTGGGATGAGAAATTTATGTGATTCTCCAGAAGTTCTGTCCTGTTGCTCAGCCCAACCCAGTCATGAGAGTGGCTCATGCCTTCTTGCTCCTCAAAGGGAACTTGTTTGTTTCTGTACTTCAAAGCAAAAGTGACACAATTGATCAGGAAGACCAGAATTGCCAGGCAGAAGACTCCCAGGAGAGCATACATCCCTATCTCCAGATCGCTGAGCCCCCTGGGTGACTGGACCAGGTCATTCTCCTCCAAGTCTCCGTTGTTCCTTGGCAGATCCACCTGTGCAGGGAAGCTCGTGAAGTCTATCGGCATGTTCTGACTGTCATCATCCAGGAGGCTTTCTCTGTCTTCTTTTCTACTTAAAATAGACCTCTGAGTGGTGGTTCCCCTGCCCTGCTCATGGCCCATGGAGGAGCTGTAATACTGACCACCCCCCCCAGCCCTTTCCTGCAAAGTGCTTTTCTGGCGCCGGTCGCTGGCGTGATTTTCCAGGTGGACACCAGCACCCCTGTGTTTACTGTCACTGGTGTTGGGGTTGGCGTCACCCTGACCAAACTTGACTTTAATGCTACCACTTCCAACTGCTAGGATGCTCTTCCTTTTGGATTTCTGGCACGATTCACTGATCACCATCTCTACCTTCACCAGCGTCCCCTGGCCTTCGGTCTCAGCAGCAATCACAGGCCACTTGAATTTGGGGTCATGGTGAATGGAGACCACCTTCTCATCCAGCGATGTAGCTGCCAAGGAGAAGTCTTTGGAGTCATAAATATCCAGGGGCATGACAGATCCGTCACTGAATTGGATCCAGCAGCTGATGGCTGCTTCCTGTAATATATAAACCAAATATACATACACTCAGAATAGACTTCGAGAGAAATAATAGTCTGTCTTGGTCTATTCCCTCTTCCTCACAAGATCCGTATACCATTCATAACCAGAAAAGAAATAAATAGGGAGAGCAATAAAATTAATATCTTGCCGAGATGTGAAGAGAAATACTAGTCTAAAACACTCATGGATAATAAGATTTGTTTCCACAAAGGTGCTTAAAGGAGCTGTATCCCCCGGGCTCTGCAGAATCTACTTCAACACCATAATAAATTGCATGTCAGAAAGCATTACCAGTGACTGAGATCATTTACTGTTGTATATTTAAATGAAAAAAAATTACATTATTTCTAAACTGTTTAAAATACAAAGTCTCCTCTTATTACACACAACACATGGTAGAAGATACCTAATACAGCAAGCAGGCCCATACATGGCTCCATACCTTCATTCCTTGATTTTTGTCTCTCAAATTAAATTAGCAGATTGTATAAGCAGAGGAAACGAATCAGCTGCTTCTTTAGGAAATGGCCAGGGTAATTTTCATGCTTGTTAGCAATTAAAAGCAAGACAATAATAAAGTTTAATCTTGTGTCACAGCAATGCAGATTGTGTACTTCAGGGTGCGTGGAGGGTTACTGAATGAAAATGGGTCTGACCTGAGTACTAATTCTGTAACAGAACGTGCCTCATGGTGCAGCATTCCTGGGAACCTTGATTTCTGTTTCTAACTTGAAATATTTTAAAGTATTCTAACCTTTCAGAAAACATGTGCTCACCCATTTCTGAAAATCAGGTCCTCTAAGGACTCTCAAATTGTTATTGAAAACTGTCATGCTACCTTAAAAAAATCTTTGCATTCGCACATTGATCACTTATAGACAAAATTCACGTTGCTCTACTGGAGTCTTATTCCTGCTTCTGATGGTCTGACTTGCCCCGGTTTAGCTGGGATATTTGTACCTTATTAGGCACCAGAGAACCCACACCAGACAGACTCCTGGCTTGATCATGGATTCTTTACTGTCTGAAATGAGATGAGCTTATCTCGTGAGAGTTGGGATCACCCTGCACTGAGAGTCTGAGACAGACCCAACCAACAGATAAACCTGCAGAAACTGTAATAAAAGTTCTGTTTCTCTAAATAAGCAGTTTTTCAAACAGACAATATTTAGATTCAAACTCCACACACCCATAGAGGATAAATATATATGATTATCCTTTAAACTATTCCTAGCACAAAGTCATTCACCTGTTCACAGCATGGAGAATAAGGTTCCAATCTTCTGGGATTATATCTTGCAAAATCTACTAGCCCAGTTCCAAAATCCTTACAGCCACAAAGCTCCCCCTGCTTCAATGGCAGATTTGCTTCTGCCTCTGTTTCAGGACAGAGCCCTAAGACTTTGCTGACACTGTCATAAATCCCTGCTTTGTGTTTATTAATCTTTGGATGTTTCTTGAAGGCTGCATAGAATTTATGTCATCAGCTCTCATCCTCCTTCTGTGTTCCTTAAACCTGCATAATCATTTAATAATTTTGCATTGCTTTGCTTATGGGGATTGTGCTCTGAAAATCATGTCCTAAGCAATGGAGGGAATCAGATGCCTTTCAAAGGAGAGTCAAGCCCTTGAAGGGTGGAGAACACACACCTTCCTCACTGACTTACTACTGATCCAATGCTGCTCTGACTGTGCCCCTGCATCCAGAGGGACCTGTCCACACTCTGTTTCTGGGAACTGAAATGCCAGTGCTGGGCAGCACAGTGGGACTAAATACCATCAATGAGCTTTTGGGCTGATTTCAAGGTAGTTTGTTAAACTCCCCATGTCAGCAATGAATAGCTCACTGGCCCTATTTCTAGCTGCCTGGCATCGATTTCTTAACTCCTGGAAGACTATGGGAGCCTGATGTTTATCACCTTCTAAAGGCAGCAGTCCTGTGTTATTTCTCATCCAAGGATAAGACTCCATGATGAATTAAAGCATCTCAACAGTTGGCCAGACTTCAAACGTGTGTGTCATGATCATTTACCTTTAAAGTGCAGAACACGCTGAAGTGTTAAGAGCCCAGTGCATCCCTGATGTAAGTCCCAGACTGATGGATTTGGGTTGGAAAAATGTTTAAATTTCAAAAGTATACAGAAGCACAAGGACAAACACGAAGCACGGACTGATGGGGACATTGCAAGGTCCAAAAGCCCTTGGTAAGTGTTGGTTCCCTAATACAGGAACTAAGAATAATAAGGGGGGAAAAACAGTTTATGAAATCATGAATCAGGAAATGAGTCAGTGATACTGATTCATATTCTAGTAATGAATCAGAATTAGAGGGGTGTTCCCTGACTTCGTATAGTGCTCACAGAAAGTAACAAAAGGAAGAAGAGTTTGGCATAATGCAAAGCACTTTCTCATGGTTTAAACACAGTGCCACTTTGGTGAGATCTTTTTTTTTCTTTTAGGGCACTTGGTAGCCTTCAGAAAAGTCTCCAGGACTAAAATGCTTTATTAGCATCCTATTAATAAAAATCTGCTTGATTTCATGAGCTTGCAATGTCAGATGTAGTGACTTAGAGCAAACACAACACAAGTACCTGCTTTGGAGACTGGAGCAGCTCTTGTGCCACGGCTGTAGCAAAGATGGCCTTGTTGCTTCCTGGGCTGAGCTGCAGAGAGAGTGACAGTCCAGTCACCAGCTGCACTCCCAAGTCAGTTATTGTCACCTTCTCATCCAGAACTGTCACTGTCTTCTCAGCCAAGATGGCATCTGAAAGGGGGGACAATATCTGAAAAGAAAAACTGAAGTTAGCAGCAGTCATTTTGCACAGCACCAAGTGAAATAGCTACATGGAGCTCCTGTAACACAGGTAAGGGATATTTATGGTAATGGGAAGGATCACTCGTAGCAGACAGGCACTATTAAAATATGATTAAATGCAGGTAGTCACATTTTATAACTTTTCTGCAATAATAGGGGGCTTACAACACCTTTTACCAAGTTAATATAATCAGCTACGCCATTCACCTCTGTCACGTGCTAACAAGTATTAGCTCTGCTTCACATGTATTAACTATTTGTAACTGTAATCTTTATGTGAAATGTACTTTATTAATGATCACATTTTTAGGCAGCATAAATATAATGCAATCTGTAGATTTACATAAGATCCATTCAATAAATGGCATTTATTCTATCCTATGGAAAGAAAGGTTAATATATTATTACAATAGCCTCTCATGGTACTGAATACAAAATGGACAGAGGAAATTTGTTTGGGTTAAGAAAACATGCACAGAGGTCAGTGCACTGATACATGACATCCAGAGATGCTCATTAGCAAGAAAGTTGAATTAATGATCCATACAGGGTACAGAGCATTTTGGAAGCAGCTTCTAAGAGGTATTCTTTAAGTATAACTTGCTCTCAGCTTTTTTCCCTTGAATTTTTCTTTTCACAGTTTTATGTGCATTTTTTTTGAGCACTGTAATTCCCAGAGCTTTGGGAAGTCATTCAGAAAACCTTTACAGATTTTGCAGAAAGCCAAAAATCTCAAATCCCATTTCTGCAGCCCTTGTTATCGACAGGTGTGATGGTTGTTTTCTGCTTTGACACTTTGGGATGATGAGCATGTCTGGAGAGCTGGACTTTTTTCCTTGTTCCAGTGTTTGTTAATATGTCTTCTACTTTGCAGTATCACTGAATTAATCTTTCTCTCTCCTTTTCTCTTTTTCATTTTAATTAATATTTGTATTAATATTCCAGTCTCAGTTCCTTAACCAGGACTAGTTCATTTTCACTTTACCCTTTGCTCTGTCAATGTAGGCTTTGAGAAGACTGAGCTGTTCCACCAGCTGCCTGCCTTGTGATAACCTATATATTTGCTTCAGGTTCAAAAACAGCCTTAGACAAAAACAATCAGAAAAAGTCTGCAAATATACAGGTTGGACTAAATTAAATAAAACTGCCATCTATTTTACCTTGGGGCCCAAAATAAGAAGAGAAAACCATCTCTTCGGTGTCTTTCAGTCCTTGCTGTAATTCTGTCCCACTCAAATATTTATGGCTCCAGTTTCTGTCGTTAATGCTGTGCCACCCCTTCAGCACCTCAGCTCCCAGGGTGGTGGGTTCAGGGAGGACAAGGAACAAGAAATTCATTTCCCCTACCTGAATTGTTGTCATTCCAAGCTCCAGCCCGACCAAAACCTGCCCGTCCTGCAGCTTGGCAATCCGTGGCTCTTCCACCTGCATGAAGTCCTTCACCATGTCAGTGATGTCAATCTGCCAGTCAGATCCCAACAAAAAGCTCATCTGCCCGCCGGGATCGGAGGCTTCAGCCACAAACTGCGTGAGGACTCGCACCATGGCGTGCTGGTACTGCAGGGCACAGCCTCTGCCCTTGCGCTCGTCCTCCTCCTCATCATCGCTGTCTCGGGCTGGTCTGGTGGGGCACCAAGAACAAAAAATTAGTTTAAATTGGTGTTGGGAGAGCTTGGAACAGGAGAGCTATTGCTGACATAAGTCAGCAGCCGGACCAAGCTGCGTCCTTCAGTGCATTTCTGAAGTCAGTCACGTTCCCCCACTTTTATCCTGTTTTCCTTGTTCACAGCTGAGACCTCCAGGCTGCCTAGACTTCTGAAACAGCAGCTGAAATCACCAGCTGGCCTGCTGGCTCACCTGCCACACTGTCCTCTCCAAGTATCTCCCAATATTTTCCATGTCCAGTCCTTACTTTCAGGACCTTCACACTTTTCTTTCTGGATCTTTCCATAAACACCCTTGTGTTGCCATGGAAATCTCCTCTGCACCTACACACACGTCCTTCCCTGTATGTTGTTCAGGCTGAAATCACATCTCCACCAAAATCTCTTTGTTGTCATACTAACAGGAACCTGGTAACACATGTCGTCAAAGGCAGGTGGGAATAAAAAGTATCTACTTTATCAATTTGTTCTTCTTGTTCTCACTAGCACTGACAACACGCGCAAACAGTTCTGACCTGCCTACATCCATCCTCTGGCCTTCCATCCACATGCACTGACCTGTGGGTACAGAAGGTACCTTAAAGCCCTCATGGAAGAGTGTCCTGACTCTGGGACACTGATCAGTGCTGCTGGACCCTAGTGATATTAAACAGCTGTGTACTAATTGTAACAATTAACAATGAATACATTAGCTGCCAGGACCTGTGAACAGGAGCTGGAGATTGACCACCCTTGCCAGAGCTGGTTCTTGCTGATGTCTTCTTGCTGCCTCCTGCCTGATCCTGCCTAACTTGACCAATTGGCTCTTCCCACCTCAGTCTTTAGTGCTATAAAAGGAAATTGATTTCCAATACAGGATCATGCAGCCTGCAGTTTCCATTTCCCTTATAAGTCCAGTGCAGGAGCCTATTGAATAAATGTCTGGTGACCTTCAAATTTACAGAGGAATTGCATTAAGGCCAAATGAGCATGTTCAGATCCACTGGCCCTGACAGGTCTCTGGCAAGTGCACAGCCCAGAATGAACACACTGTAATGAAACCTACCTCTTATTAGAGATGATGGGGACTCTCCACCCCTTGATCTGATTTAGCTCTGTGTCAGAGACCTCTATCTGCAGCGGGAGACGAGGAACCCAGACTGTCATTTCCAAAGGGGCACTCAGATGCTGGTAAGTAAAATTAACTATGACATTCACTTTGCCTTTCATTTCCTTCCCATTGACAAAGACATAGTCACATCTGTCAGAAACCTGAAAAAAAAGGAGAAAGAAAAAAAAATAATGAGTCTCTTCACAAATTATAAAGTACACCACATTCTGTAAAAATGAGTTGGAAGAAAAGAAAGGGCCTAGGTTTAAACTAGCTCCAGGTTCAGAGGACAACCAGAAATAACAAGAAAGGTGCCTGGTGTGCCCTTAATAGCCTGTATAATTTGGCATCATTTTAATAGGCTGGCTCCTTCTGCCATAAACATTTCTAGTATAACTTAAGATAACAGAACAGTTTTATTTAGTCCTTAATTCCCACTCGAACAGTAGGATAGCCCTACTATAGTGGCAGTGAGAGAGGATTCTTCTCCTCTCCCCAAAGCTCAGCCAGGCTCTCCAATCCTCCTGCTCTACTTTGTGTGCAGCCAAGGAATACCAAATGCCTGTGGGGAGGAACAGATAATATATAGTATATATAGTATACAGAATTGAGCAGGGACAAAACTGGGACAGTGCTCTTCAAGAATCCCATTTAAAGGTACCATGGCATGGGGTGGCCACAACCAAAAATTAATCACAGGGAAGAGCTTCATCCCTGCTGCAAGTCCAACAGAGGCCTTACACAACACTTGAGGAGAAGCTCAAGCTAGTCCTGATGTCACTTTATTTATTACCTGCAGCTCTGGACATCAATATTGCAGAGAGTTAGTAAATCTCACTCAAGCGATTTAGCAGCTATTGCAAGGATCTAGGTGAGCTGACAGGACCTGTTCATTACAGTTAGTTAAAATATATGAGTAAAAGTACACATCAAATAATTTATTAACTACCACTTTACCGTGCTGATGATCTGAAGGAATGATCTATTAAAACCCTGAATTCTTTTCACAATCCATTACCAGCCAGACCTTCTATTCCATTCCACAAATGCATTTAATATTTCTCACTCCAGAATGTATAGTCTCATCCTGATCTGAATTTAATGCCATTTTCTACTTTTCTGTTTAAATGCTAAATGAATTTAAATCGTATTTAAATATCACTGGCTTTTTTAGGGTAATTTGCATTTCTAATATTACTATCTTTAAACAACAACAGCCCCTTCAGATACAGATCCGCAGCAAATCCATTTCCATCCCTGCTTGTCTGAGTCTAGGTGACGTACCAGAAAAGATTACCATGACTCTTGCAATGTCTCTCTTGTCTGTTTTAAGGTCAAAATCTTATAGTTTCTGTTGGTTTCAGCAGGAAGGTAAGGAGTTTGTTTACAGGCAGATTTATGTTTTTTGGGATGGTCTCATGTTAGCCTGTTTTACACCAGCTGTTGGCAGCTCTTGTCAGGATCCAATCTCACTGTGCTGCACAGCACGACAACACAGTTGCTGTCAAAACCCCTCAAAACATGGGGGTACAAAACACCAGGGAAGGGTCTCAGAGCAGGAGCTGAGCACAGACACGTCCCAGCTCCGGCTGGGGCCTCTGGCACTGGTGTTACATCCACTCCATCACAGTGCTGATCCAAACTGGCCTGAGCTGAGGAAGATGAGACTTGGCAAAACTCCAGGAGAAGCTTCATACGAGCCTGCAGAAATGGCTCTAGGGAAGGCTGGAGGCACAAGTACATTCCCCTTCTGGGAGCAGCATGTCTGGGCAGCAGGAGAGCAGACATTATCCTTGCATCCTTGCAGAAGGCACGATAATGTGAGTGCGATATTGTCAGGGCAAGAACTACATCATACTTCCTACCTGCAATGTCTAATAGCCTGTCCCACAGGCAGGAAGTGAGAAGACCTTCAGGCAGTGCCTGGTACATCTGCTCCTTCTCCCACCTTGCTTCTGTAACTGGAAATTGTCTGCTCTTTGTTGGCACTGTGCTTATCCCTGTTGCCTCTTTGTATTTTAAGTGCTGTTCTCACACCAGACAACTCTCCTATGTGCTAATAAGCTTTGTCTGCTGCTTTCTGCCTTTCCTCTTTCTCCTGAGACACCAGTGAGAAGAGAAACTGGGCAGAGCCTCAAAATGCTGATTTCCACCAGAGAAGCAACAGATAAAGCTGAAGACAGAGTGGCCCCAAGGTCACACTCAGCTCAGGAGATGATTGCCCTGAGGGCCTGCCCTTGCCCTTGTGCTCTGCAGGCTGGAACACAGGCACAAGTGAATGGTCTGAAAACAAGGATTTTCTTGAGTGGCACATGGGTAACAGGTAACAGCTTTGTGTGACTTCCTCACCACCTCTGGTTCCAGCTACCAACACCTACATTCATGAATCTTAGCTAATTAACACATTAGGCAATTAAACATCCCCATGGGTTGTTCCGACCTAGGACTGAAAACATTTCTTAGCAACTGAAGGCAACAGGCAAACTTCTGTACTGCAAATCAGAGCTGAGGGATGAGTCCAAACCACTGTGTGGTTGTGTTGGAGCCCCGTTCCCCAGCAGACCTCCCCTACGTGTCCCCTGCACATCCCCTGCTCTGCCCTTCAACAGGGCTTCTGGCAGGGGACCTGCCAAACATCCTCCCACCAGGGTAAGGCTTCACTGCCTGAACACACACAGACAGCACAGGTGAGATTTTGCTGCTGGTTTTATTAGTCGGTTCACATGTGAAGAGCAGTTCAGCTCACAGGGGCTTGAACACGACTGAGACTCTCTCCAGCCATAGAGGTAACTGCTGAATTATGGTGGCAAGAGATGAGAATCAGTCTCTCAGATTTTAAATTCATTAATGCTCAAGCAATAACAAAAGAAAATTTGGCAGACAAACAGACCTCAATTCCAACTTTATCAGGGTTTACCACAGAGACAGAGTTAAAAAAAGAAACCATCCTTAAAGACTTACTACATGAATGATTAAATAAAAACCATAACCTTGTGCTGTCAAGATTATTATTCGTAAAACAAACTGATGGTCGGGAAAAAAATGACTATGCTTGGGATACCCGCCTGTGCCTGTTTCCCTTGCTGTAAGTGAAGTCGGCAACAACTATGAGCTCATTCAGTTCCCAGCCAGCCCTTCACTGTTTGAATGAATAAGCGTCACTGTTCTGCTGCAGTTTGCATGCAGTCCTAACAGAGCAACATCAAAACATGGGGCAGAGTACAGTGCATTTTCATAAATCAGGCCAGCACATTCAGAAACAGGTCATCAATAGACAGGCAGATTAGCCATGCCCGTGTTGCTGCAGACACATCCGAACCATTCATCTTCCAGCACAAGAGAAGGGCTAAAAAGATGTAGGCAAAGAAGAAAAATCGAGTTTCTTCTCTTTTGAGACTGTGTTTTCTAAGCTGTTTGTTGGAAAGAGTGAGTATCTTGCAAAATGGGTTTGATGGGGCTCGGCTGAGGCTCGGCAGGACAAACACGCAGATGAGGACAGGCCCGTGGCAGGCAGCTCAGCAGCTGGCAGCGTGCGGGCTGTCCCCACAGCTGGCACAGCGGGGCAGCCACCGGGTGCCCCTCACACGGCTCATCTTGATGGGAACAGCACCCAGAACCTTCGGCTGCCACTGCCTTTCCCGGTCTGCCGTGGGTTTTGGTTCCTCCGTCTGCCAAGCGGGTCCTTTTCTCCGGTGTTAATTCATAGAAACAGCTTTAACTACCCACCCTCCCTGCTGCCCACAGTCCTTTGCATGGCAGAAATGGCTCTGCTTCCAGTGCACTCAATGCATGAGTGGAGCTGCTGCACATCCCCTCGGTGTGTGAGCAAGGGGGGCTGTGCTGAACCGACCCAGCTCCCCGAAAGGGCACGGCTGAGGGAACTGGGGGGCTATAAAAGCCTGGTCACGAACCCAAGAGATTCCAGAACATTGTTAAACACATTATAAAATGCAATAGGAGATACAAAGTGGCTGGAACAAGGGGGTGATTTGTGGGGATACCCAAGCGGGTGATTTGTGGGGAAATACAAAATCCAATACAATTTCCAAAATCCAGGGACTCTGACCCATCTCTCCTTTTCCCTTCCTCCTGCCTTTGAGTTCTGGTATCTCAAAGATGGAAACTTCAGTTTTCAGTAACGGTGACAGGGGCTCAAGAGAGAAAGAGTAGATTTTTTTTTCCACTGCTAATGTACTGCTGGAACACATCTCTGTGTTGTGGCCACTGGAATTCAAGGACATTATAATGCCATTAAACCCTTCTGGTGCTGTGCTCCCTTGCTAAAGCCTTTCTGGGCTTTGTGTCACTGGAGCTTTTCACACAACTACAGTGAGCTGACTTCCATTAATTAAGGGAGGCTGTACTTAGTGTTCACAAGATGCTCCAGAAATCCTCTCAATACAGGGTACTTTTATCTCTTGAGGGAAGTAAGGTTTGAATGGCTTTTTTGGGCATGAACTTGGTAGGTTATAAAAGTGCTTTGGGTTTCTTTTGGCTCCTGCTGGTCCACCTCCTTTTCCCTACATCAGTGAACAGCTAAGACAGCTTCCTCTGAGTCACACACACACATCTAATCACTGTGCACCGGGGCACCGAGGGCAGAGGTCTGTCCCTTACTGCCAGCACAGCACAGAATCAGGAATTAGATTTCCAAGTGCACCATGTCCATACCCAACATGGAGCTTCTGGCGAGCTGGATGTCGAGTTCAATCATCAGTGCTATAAAATGTGCAGCGTGGAATATTTCAGATGTGCTCAGCATTGCACTGAATTGAAACCCCCAGTCCTATTGTCAGAAAAGGGAATCGAGTTAAATCACTTCTGCTTCCTGCCATAAATCCTCGCTGTAAATATGCTGTCCCCAGCACCACATGCAGTTCTGTACATTGGGTATCCCAAAACTGAGCCCAAAACTAAGCTGGTGGCCTTGCAACTGTGGAGGGATGCTGCTGTGCCATTTGAACACAGAGCTGTTTCCTTGCAAACAAATTTTAATCAGAAAAGGAGGGAACACTGTTGGTCCCAGTCACTTTTTTTTTATGGTTATTTTAAAAGCCTACTTGTATTGATTGAAAAGGAGTCATCTCTGACCATTAAAACTCCTCACCTTCTGTATGCTCTTAAGGTGCGATCACAAGCAAGAGAAATTAGTTTTTATTAATTTGTCTTATTTCAGAGTTCACTATATTATCTGTGAAAGAAAACACTAAACTTTTGGAAGCCTTTTAGTAGCAGGACTTCAGCCAGTCTGGGAATAACGTGGAAAGAAGCAGTAAGGCCCCTCACAAATCACACACAATTCCTGTCACACCGACCTCCTGTATCCAGTTCTCCAGTGAAGACCGTTCCCATCCCTTTCTGAAAAGGATTTTACTGCTTTTCCCATTATCCTTTTGCAGAGACTGTCTATGGGAGATATGAATTTGTGTGACTGACTACTCCTTTGGTCCCATAAACTCTGGGTTAGCTTTGGGCTGAATAGAATCCAAAGATATAATGGGAGGGAGGGAAAGGGGAATGTACATCATAACTCCCAGAAGAGGTACCCTGCATTTCACTGTTAGCTCCTGGAAATAGCTGTAGCAGTCTTTCCCCAGCTCATTATCATTATTAAATTCCCATGGGACAACAGTTAAACCCTCACAGGAAACTACTTTTCTGCTACAGTAATTCTGTTGGAACTCTTACGAAGTCACAGCTAATAAGTCTTTGAAAATAAGATGTGTCTTGAGCAGTTCAGGTCCAGACATTTCAAGGGTGGCCAATTAGGAAAGTAAGTCTCTGATATTTCCACATAAAATCTGTATTTCAGAAACACTCTGTGATTCTGTCCCCATCCATGTTCCTGTAAATGATCCTTCCCCCATACAAGCACTCCCTGTATATAATATACACTTCAAACACAGCCCTGCCACCTTGGCAAGCTCATGGGATCTCTTCTGATTTAGCACTGCACACATTTTCCTTGGTCTACCAGCATAAATAGGGATATTTAGTAATGTAAGTTATGATAATGAGTCCTGCCTAAATCACTGCTGTCAGAAGAAGAATGGGGGAGTCTCTTCTAACCATTAAAAATGAATGAGGAGGGAAATAAATAAGCAAAAGCAGCTCATTTGAGCTATAAAAGACTCCAGAACACAAGCTGTGTACCAAGGTACAAAAGGATGAGGCCATTATTAGCTCTATAAGTCACTTATAAATGACTCAGGGGAGGTGGAGTCACCTTTAATCACCCGCGCTTAACCCGAGATGTTGGAGTGAGATTCCTTTCTGTGATAACTGAATCCAGCCTGAAATTATGCAAGGCAGAGACAAATAAGGACAATGAAGTTGCAGCACAGGGGGTAGACCAGCCCTAAGCCCACTGTATGTCTTGAGGAAGGACCTGTCCTAGTCTGGGATTCTGTGATCCTGAAGGTAAGGAATCACCATCCTCGGATCTGATGGCAGCAGCAGATCTGTTAACCACCCTGGGTGCTGCTGGAATTAGGAACAACCACTGAACAGCTGCTCTTGAGGGATAATTACAGCACCTCCTGGGTTGCAGAGGAAAGAAGGACTTTTATATTTTTTTCTCAGGAAGAAACAGTAAATGCAAACGGTATCTCATCAAGTTTTGGGATGCTCTTCCTGTTCCTTGGTTACTCGGTGACCTGCAGGTTGAGCAGGACAAACATCCCAAGCTGGGCTGTTCCACAGCTGCTGAAAGGAGAATGACTTGGCCTGAACCCTAGTGATTTGATTGCAGACAGATTCTAAATCCAGCATCACCTTGGCAGCTTTTCCATATGGGGGGGGTTTATACCACAAAAGGTCTTCTTAATTTTAAGCATTTTGAATTTTGACTGTGAGGGTTGAAGTACCTGCCAAAATCTGAATATACCCTTTCAAAGTTGGGAAATAATAGGACAAGGGGGAATGGCTTCAAACTGAAAGAGGGTGTGATTAAACCAGATATTAGGAATAAAGTCTTCCCTTTGAGGGTGGGCAGGCCCTGGCACAGGTTGCCCAGAGAAGCTGTGCCTGTTCCATCCCTGGAAGTGTCCAAGGCCAGGTTGGATGGGGTTTGGAGCAACCCAGGCTAGTGGAAGGTGTCCCTGCCCATGGCAGGGAGGTGGAACTGGATGATCTTTAAGGTCCCTTCCAACCCAAACCATTCTATGATCCTATGAAATGATAAGCTGTGTTCTCCAGACTTCATACCCTGTCATTCTTTTATAGCTGGTTCTCTGCCCTGTGCAGGAAGGTTGTATCATTTTTAGAGCAGGTGTCAAGTGACACACCTGGCCTCTGCAGATTCAGGAAACACAGAAGGTGCTCTGACTTTTGGAGGTCCACACCTTCAAAGTGTCCCCACTTCTCTGCAGTGGTTTTCCTATTGCAGCATGACACCGAAGGATACTGCAATCCACAGCTGTGTCTGCTTTCTTACCCAGTGACAAACATCTCCTTTAGTTTCTAAGCCAGTTTCCTGCCAGGCTTTCCATAGTGTCATGAGGGAAGTGTCACCTAGTGCTGCAATAAACAGATATTAGCAGAGACCTGTGCAAATGAGAAATGTTTTCACTGCACTAATCCACCTGAAGCATATCAGAGAGCATATTGATTAGGAGAACTCTGATACCAATTAATTTCTAGGAAATTTTTTAGTCTGTTCTGCAGCTTTGTGGCAAACATCAATATATTATCCTCAGCAAGTATACCCGAGTGAAAAACGCAACGGGACGTTTCAAAAGGGCTTACAATTCTGGGCAAACATCCAAGTCTGGCTGGAAGTTTAATAGTTCCTTTGTGAACTTTACGGATCTGACACAACGTTCGCAGTGTGTTGGTGTTACGAACTGAAAAATCCCCTCATTAACAGTCTCTCCCCAGGAATCACCTTTAGGGGGTTTTTTAAATCGAGATTTGGTGGATAAAAATTGCAGTGGATTTTTCCCTTCCATGTTTCTTTTGCTCCCGTTTCCACTACTGAGAACAGTCAAATTTATCTCTGTGCAGATTTGCACAGAATTTATACATTTTTCAAGGGAGTAGTGAGAGAAGAGCAGTTTCCATGCAGTCATTACTAAGTCCCTGTACACATCCTCACCAAGGATGCAGTTCCTGCCCAAGGGCTGCCCTCAGTCTGTACAGAGCTTGTCCCCACTCAGCCCCTGAGGTCAGGACAGCCAGGTGCCACCTGGGCAGGATGTGTCCCCTCTCCCATGGGACTGGCAGTCGAGCTGCCTGGAGGATGAATGCTGCATTTCAGCAGGGCTTTCAAGACACCTACATTTGCTTTCATTTTTGGGTCACGAAATTCAGTTTCATTTCAATTTCAAATTATTAAAATTATGTAAAAATACCATGACATCAAGGAAAAAGTAATTTTAAAATGAAAAATCAAAACATTTCATTTTGGAAATGTCAAAACAAGTTGTTTCCTTGACAAAACAGGAACCTGCTAGCATCCTTCTCTTCCTTTTTTCTGTCAGAGATGGAATTCTAGGGAAATTAGCATAATTTCACAACGCTGCTTTACAGAACTACAAATTCTGACTGAATAAACTCTGCCAAATTCTCCCCAATAAGCCTTAATCAGCTGGGGCCACAAATCAAAACAAAATCATCACAATGAAACTCTCTTCAATTAAAATCCAATCATTAAGTCTGTGGTACCTTCGGCGCAATGAACAGTGCTATTCTCATGTGCAGGAAGGAAAGTAAAGGCACTGAACAACCTTTCCAAAAACCTGGGATTAATTCCCAACTCCATCACACACTTAGTAGATAATTTATTGAGATCAATACTCTCAAGGATACTGAAGTGTTAACTCCTACTGAACTCGAGGCGAGTTTGGTGGTTAAATCTCTTCAAGAATCCAGGCTTTAATCTCTCTTTGATGTATTTGCAAAATGAGGATGCTATCCCGTTGTTTTACAGGGATTTGGCAAAGCTTAATCTGTAAGAAACAAGAAAGAGCTCAGGTGCTGGGGTTACACAACCTCATCTTTCTGATGCCTAAAATGTACCTGCACTTCGAGGCCAGCCCTGCGCTGTCTCACCTGCAGCAGCAGCCGGTCCCAGCCACGCCGGGAGGGAGGAACAGCTCTGGGGATTGTGGCCCAGGGCGATGCCGTGTCCCTGGCAAGCAGACAATGCAAAGAGAATTCCAGCAGCTTCATTCACTCCTGCTGTTCTCGGCTCCTTTTGCTGCTACGGCCATCCCTCATTTGCTGTTGGCTAAGCTGCAATTCCTGCTTTCCAGCTGGAAAAGGAAGGTGGCGACTTCCTACCCACCTGCTGCTCTTGATATTCAGTGAGCAGTGATCCTGCCAGCACAGGACAAGCAAAAGCACGGGATGGCTTTGGTGTCTGCTCCTGTAAATCAGCAGGACACAGGGATGGCAGCCCTGTCACACAGGAGAGCATCAGACAGGCAAGCACTGTCTCATGACTAGACAGAAACCTGCTGGACTCAGCCTACCTCGTGCTTTAGATTTTAGAAGCCACAATTGTTTGTAATCAATGTGACAACACTTTCCTGCCTCTGTTGATTAAGTTACATCTTCCTATTTCTCTCTGGATCTGAAAACCACAAGCACTCTGTACTGCTCACTGCAGTCATCCAAGAAAAGTGGGAAAAGAATGATAAACAAATCCAGCACCCCAAGCTTTTCATCACTAAACTGAGAGTGGCATTTTTCTCCTCCTTCCAGTAAATCTTAGAGAGGAATTATGGCAATAGAACAACTTTGCTTCACACTGGTGAAAAGAAAGGACACAGACTGCTCGCTTGTCTGTGGGTAATAAATATCTGATGTCCAAGTGAAGCAGAGTCAATGAAGAATGTGACAAACTGGATGGACTAAACACTAAAACCAGGCTGGAAAGGGGATGGTCAGTCTTCTAGATTTGTCACATGCAGTCAGTGAAGCAACACTGGGGAGAGGAAGGTAATGGAGATGCACACAGTCTGAAACAGCCTGTTCTACAGAGGAAAATGGGCACGACTGCCTGCAATACCAACCTGACTGAATATTAGGTGTGCAAAACATCTCATTGTCACATGCAGGATACTTTATACTCCCACTGGCTACAGGAAACTAAACCCTGTTACTTTCTGTTCCACTCGTGACCCAGCTGAAAGCATCACATTTTTTTTCCCTGTACTACTTTCATTCACAAACAGCCAAAAGTATTTCAATTGGCTACTATAATACTTACTGATTTTACACTGCTTTGTACCATATTTAGCAATAAATCTATATTGAGATGACTTTAGCAAGTATGTGCTTTCTATCCTCATGTGCTGACCACAGAATGTATGTGTGTCATGCCTGCTGGAATAACAAATGTACAGCTAGAACGTCAGTGCTAACAGAAGTGCTTTACCTGAATGCTGCTTGTTCTATACAAAAGCAAAGGGCCCTTCGAGGGAAAGATTTCCCTGCATACAAAGGAGTTTTCTCATTTGTGCCACCCAAGAGTGCCACCTCCCAAAATGCCCCTTCTCACTGCAGGAAGCTCTGGGCTTGTCATCCCACAGAGACCAAGGCTTGTCCTTGCTTTGCTGCAGCCTTGCACCAGGTTATTCCTCAGTGAGGCATGGATTCTGCAATGTGGAGATCATTCCCCTCGATAACCACCAAATCCAAACACTTCTTCCTCCTAAAAATGGTTCATTAACATACTGCAGCAACATTGACAGTCCCAGAGGAGATGAGAGCCTGATACCTGCTGATGTTCCTTCATAAAGATGTTAGGGGATCTAACCAAGGCAGGGAAAATGGCTTTTATTTACTCTTTTAGATAAAGAGCTGAATCACCTGGAGATCAAATCACATGCCTAAGGCTTCACAGAACATCTGTGACCCAGCCAAGAAATGAAACCTCAAATCCCAGGGCTCTCCTCCCAACAGTGGCCTGTTATTCCGAACTGGGGCAAACCCTGCCCTAATAGAATCATTGAATATCCTGAGTTGGAAGGGACCCACAAGGACCATCGAGTCCAGCTCCTGGCCCTGCACAGGACAGCCCCAAGAACCACAGTGAGGAGTTCCCTTGGCCCCACTACCTGTGGGAGCACCACACTTTTCCTGCTGCCACCTTCGTGGCTTCTCATGGCGTTAGTAGCCATGGGACCATTTATGTTTTTGCAGTGTAACCACACAGGCAGGTGTGAGACTGGGACTGTCTGAACCCCTGCCATCTTTGCACAGGACAATATTTCTATCAGCTACGTGCAGTTTTCTTTTTTGGCACTGCCACCACACATAGTACAATTATGTTAACAAGCCTCTCTTTCTGAAGAATGCCTGGTTTTCCCTTCATTACCCTGAGACCCCCTTCCAGTCATTTCTAATCTCTCCTCAGCAGGTCATTTTTGATGTACTGCACAAGTGTAAAGGAGAGCTGTGCCTCACCAGTGAAATCCAATGCCTGTCCCATGGATGCTGATTCTGAGGACATGGGTGGGAGGAGTGAAGCATGCAGGGTGTGCTGAGCAGCGTGGATTTTACAGCTCCTCCACATCCCCCATTGCACCAGCAGCACCAGATCCCATGGCTGGGCAAACTGGGTGCTGCAGCAACCCTGCTCCAGACTGAGCTCCCAGCTCAGGAGATCCCCTGTTCAGGTCCCAAAGCATCAGCAATTGCTGCAAATCAAATGTGAGCACTAAAAGCCTCAGAAAGTCACCATCCACCTACAAAAAATTCATATTGCATTCTGAGATTTGTATCTGTTACTCACAATTGAGGTATGATTCAACGCTGCCTCCAATTAAATTTATTCCTTCTCTGTTGGGAAAAAAAAAAGATCCTTTTTTAAAGGATTTTCATAATTTTATGGAAAATGGATAACACTCAAAATAAAAAAAATCTTTTATGTCTATGGATGCAAAAAGAAATTACCACCCCTACTGTAGTTTTAAGCACAACTGATATGAAACTTGCTGTTGATTTGGTCCAGTAAAGGCAAAGAAATAGAGAAGCCAGCTTAAAACACATTTTCTTTAAGGCTACAAGAGAAATGTAAATTCTTAGAGACTGTTTTGGACTTCTAAACTAGTTAGAAAAAGGCACTGGGCTGATATATTCTCTGCCTCCTTGGATTCACTCATCCCTCATCTCCATCACTGCATTGCAGACTAGACACACTGCTATTTTTTTGACAACATTCTCATTTTTCCAGCTTCCAAGAAATCTCTAGACAGGGATTGTCAGTTCTAATTATGCAGCTCGTGCTGCAGCAACAGGTGGCTACCAAAGACTCCGAAACAACACTTTCACCTTTGCAAACAGATGATGAAGTTTGGCCCGTGGCCTTGATAGAAACAGCCACTATGGAGGGGAGGCAGCCCCATGGAACTGGGAAGACCTGGTTATGTTGGCTCCTCTTCACCCTAGCTTGGGCATCTCTGGGCCACAGGCCATGGCATGACACACACACCACAGGCATATGCTGTCTCTAGCCCTCCAGCAACAAACTGCATTGGATCCAGGCTTCAGAAGAGCCATTTTCCATCCATCAAGGGTGACTTTGCTTTGATTCTGGTGAGCTTTGATCCCACCCTAAATGGCCAGCACTTCTTCCCTCAAACAAGTGTCCTGCTTGCCTAATTTCTTTCCAAGCAGTAATGGGTTATACAGACATTTTAATTAGGGACATCACTGAGAACTGATCTGACCCAAGCCAAGCATGAGACCAGACCTCCACACACTTAAAGGAGGGGAGAGTTACACAGTAAAAGTGACTGAAAAGACCCTGCAGTGAGAAGAGAATGCCAAGATGAAAGGAGTTTGAACTCTTCAGGGCTCTCAGACTTCAGTGCCCCACAAGCCCAGATCTGCAGGCAACAACTTGAGCTAAGCCATGTCCCAGCTGGTACTGAGCAGAACAATGACCAAATGCTTCTGAAACCACCTGTGTCACTCAGACACCATCCTGAGCAAGGGCACTGCATTTCAGTCACTTCAACACAGGGAAAAGGAGATGAAATATGTTTAGTAATGACAGACTTTAGCACTACAAGGACAAAGAGATTTCCATCTTGGTAATAGTGTGACTTCAAATAGTTTTAAGAAGTCAGTCATCCTTCTGATAAAGTTTGCCCAGAAAAAGTCTAGTTCTACTCCTCTGGCAAGCATTCAGATATCCAACATGACCACTTTGAAGAAAAAGGAACGTTCTGCTACAGTATACATATACTCATGCATGGCAAGTTCTGGAAAGTTGGCCAACACTTTGAAGTGACAGGAGAAAACTAATGCGACAGCAAAGCATGAAAAATTTCTCAAAGAAACCTATGCCTTTTCAAGCCAAAAATCACTTGCAGAGAAGCAAATATAAGCAGGACTGTGCTCCAACAGCAGAGCAGCAGCCACAATACACAAGTGCCAGATGAAAGCTGGCATCAGCCAACACGGAGAGGCTGGAATGCCAGAGAATGTTTTCCAAACAACACTTGCTGTAAAAGTGACTACAAAGTTTGTATTGGAATGGGAGAGAGCATCTTTCCCCAGTGGAGGTGTGGGCAGGGATGCTGAGCAACGAGGAGATTTCTGGCCTCTCCTGACCCAGCAACACAACCTTCCCTTCCTCAGTGGCTGTTTCTGGCCAGCTGGGGATAAAAGGAGTCTCCGTGCTGGGCTGCAGAGCAGGGCATGGCTGTGGGCTCTGACACCCAGGGGCCAGGCTGTGGCCATGCCTGGGGGAGTGGCAGCAGACTCAGGGTTGGGGTTGGGGGGCTCCCTGCCTGATACACTTGTTTTTAACCAACTCCTCCCTGCAGTTTGACTGCTATCGACACAGCTCCCAAATATTGCACAGACTGGGGAGCAGCACAGTCTCCATCAGGCTCAGAGGAAACTCTCATCATCATTCCAAAACGCCTCCCAACATCTGCAAACACTTCGGCTGCTATTGCTTACCTTTCATTTTACATCTCTAAACAAGCCCCTCGTGGTGGTGCTAAGCTGAACCCAGGCTCCTCCAGCATCCCTCTGGAGACAGAAATAATCCAAAACCACTTGCTCCCCACTGTAAACAGAGGTCATTATTTTGACAAATTAGTTAAATCTCTCTCAGTCAGCAATGAGGACCCTGAATTATTCAGCACGCATCTGTCTTTTTCCCTTACAAAATGGCCTGTGAAGCAATAAGTGTATTTCACTTGAACCGCTTCTGAAAGATGTAAGACAGTTTGGGTTCACTCCAGTGCCCCTTGAAGTCAATGGGAGTCTTTCATTTAATTTTCATTTAATTAATTTCATTAAATTTGCAGATGATGCCAAGCTGGGAGGGGTTGTAAATTCTCTGGAGAACAAGATTAGAATTCAAAATGATCTTGGTAGTGTAGAAAATTGTCTGAAATAAATAGATGAGATTCAAGAAAGGTAAGAGTAAAGTATGAAGTTGGATAAAAACAATTAAGTGCAGGATGGGGAAAGACTGGCCTGGTGACATCAGTGAAGAAAGGGATATGAACTAGAGAGGATCTGGCTAGAAACTCTCCAAACTCTGGGGATCACTGAGGACTGCAAGGTGATAATTACCAACTGCAGTAATATTTAGGATCTGCTTAGACAAATGGCTTTCAGAAATGTTTTCCATAGCTGGACTTATTGCTCCTTTCATCTCAGTTTGAAAACTTCAGTGATTTTTAAGCCAGATATTAACACATGTGACTCACAACTTTGCCTGTCTGTAGTCCATGCATGTTATCTACAACAAATGTGGGGGTTTGGGGTAAAAAGGGAAACAAGCATTTCACCTTTGTTCCTCAGATTCAGTATTGATCAGAAAAGCAAAAGCAGGTTCTGTTGTCCTGGAAAATATGTTTTGCATGCAAACAGGCAGAACAACAGAGCCCCTGTGCCAGCCACCCCTTACAGCTCCTCTGCACCTCCAGACAGGAGATAAAAGCAGACTGCAATGCAATTAAATAAGTTTCTACAAAGCAAATGTTATTTCAAAGTTTCTTCTTTCCTTATTTGATGCGATAAAATGCTAAATGTATTTTTTCTCACCTGTATTTCTAGTGTTACAGGTGATAATTTATGTCACTTTGTGAAACATTCTGATGTGCAAAACAAGCCACTGCCTGAAAATTGATCACAATTCATTAAATCAAGAAGACTCAAGGAAAAAAACATATTGAAAAAGATGGAAGCAAAGGCATCCTGTTTTCCTTAGATGGCTAAACAAAAGCCTATTTTAGGACTGCTGAAATGACTATGGATCAATACTGTTTCATTTCTGTGTCTCTTTCTTTGTACAGTCAAGTAAAATAATAACAACCATGGTGGTGATGATGAACATTTTATGTTTGAACCACTCTATTCTTTAACAGCATTTTAGCCTTTTGCAAAAAAAGCCTCCTGACAACACTTTGTAAAGCACATCATAGTGAAGTCCCAGTGTTTATGACATAAATGTGTGTCTCTGCATGCATTTTTTCATCTAAATATATATTTATGTAGGATAGATATTATTATCCCCATTGTGTGAGTGAAGGAATTAACTGTTTAGAAAGCTTTCCTATGGTCCCAGAGTGCTGGGGAATGCTATCTGCAAATGCTGTCTGGGATGAGAAATCAAGTCTCCTTACCCTGAGGTTTGAGAATAATCAACCAAACAATGAAAATAGCTCCATTTAGCAGAAATAGGAATGTCAGGCCTGAAACATTTCCTCTCCCAGACATAGCCTAGAAAACATTATTAAACAAAACCCACACTTGTGGAATGGATAGATGTCCAGGTGAGGACTGAAGAGATGCAGGTCCTATTTCATCTCTGCCATTTGACCTCACAAAGGGTGTTTTTTCTGCTCTGTTCATTCAATCATGTTTTATTCATGGCTGTTTAGGCTGTCACAGGACAGTTTCTGATGGGGAACTTCAGTTTCTGGGCATTGAGACTCGGCACTGTTGGGAGGTTCAGATGCTTTTGTAATATAATTGTACTAAAAGAGACAGTAGCAGACACCTCTCTGTGCCTAAAGCTCTCACAATGCAGAAGGCAGCAGACCAGATATGTAGGATTCAGGCTCTGATGTGCTTGGGTCTAATAGCAAAATGAAGACAGTTCTTAAAGCATGCTCAGGGTCAATGTAAGATTAGAAATACACTGGCTTTTCTCCCCATAACCAAAGAGAAAGCCAAACTGTGCCCTAGCCCTTAAACTGTCAGCCCTAAGCAGCTAATGGGGTGACATGCAAGGGCAGCCAGGTGTCATTTGGCCTGCAAGGCCAACCTTGCTGCCCACCTGAGCCCGCAGCTCCTCCCAGCTTCCTTTCACTTTCAAAGAAACAAGAGGAACACATTCAATAAAACATTTCAGGAGCTGGTTTCAGCAGGGATAGGGAATCGAAGGTGCAGCATAATTTGAAAGCATTTTGTAAGATTTTAGCTGCTTGTTCCCTATTGACTCTGATGGGAGCTGTGCTGCTTTGATCTTCCGAATGCTTTCACACTCCTTCCATCCTGACAAGCACTCAAACCATGTATCTATTTACAGTGAAATTGAGGTGAGTCCTGAAGTTTGATATATGAACTATCTTCAACCAACCAAGAAGAAAGAATAGCCAGATTAAGAAAGAGACTCCATCTGAAAGCAAACTACCCTGTTGTATTGACACATCTTGCGTGTTCTCAGTGTTTAGGAATTGATGATGTCAATAACAAAGTCTCATGACTGATCAAGAAGCCCTGATGAAGGTGTATTTCATGTGGAGACACCAGGGTACAGAAGCTACAGAAAAGAGCATGAGTGGGTCTCAGTGTACTCAGTATCTGGATCTCTCCCATCCAACTCCAATTTAGAGCTTATGAAAAATTCTGGACACTTAATGGGAGAACTGGACCAGGCAGTAGCTTGTCTCTCCCATACAGGTTGGAAGAAGCAGAGCTCAGGTAATTCCCAGGAAGATGAGTGGAGCAGTTTTTACAGCCAAGCTCTCCAGGAATTGCTCATTCAGGAGTCAGGCAGATACAGGAGTGTTTCTCTCTTTTACAGGGTACACAAGTGACACGACAGTGCAGCCTGTCACATCTCTGGCATTTCACAGACACACTTGCTCTTTTATAAAGACCTCATGGCCAAACCCCAGCAATATTCACGTATTTAGTGTTGGTGCCATGCCAGACATACTCAGCCTTTAGTGCCTCACTTATGCTAATCCCTGAGTCCCTGCATAAGCATTCCCTGGCCTACCTTGCAGGCACCTGCAGCAGCTGGGCAGCTGCACCCTCTCCTCTTGCTTTCCAGACAACATGAATAAACTGGACAGCTCAACTATATGCAAAGTTCCCTGGAAAAATGTGCATAATTAATCCAAGCTCCCGGCACAGCGAGCTGGCAGGAGCTCACTCTGGTTTTATCCTTCACGCTCACGGTGGGCTGGGTTGACAACTGAGGAGTAGGGCTGAATGTTGCTGCAATGATACTGAGCTCAACCTGCAAGCCCAGCTGCTCAGAAATGCCTGTGCCATCGCTGGGCTGTGCTCAGCTCCAGGACCTTCTCTGGAAGAAGTGTCACCTATCTGATGCCTGCCATTCTCCATTCCCAGGCAGAGGAAGACTGAGGAGAGGAAGCCCTTTGCCTGGTCTGGAATTCAGTGGGCCCCACAAAGCCTTCCAAACTTCTCCAAGAATTACTTGTGAGATTTTCAGGTGAGCTACTAAACTCCCTCTCAGGTGAATAAGGGTTGTCTGCCTCAGGAAGATGCTGAGGGACTCACTAAGATTATTCAGATTTTTTTTTTCAGAAACAGAGGTGATCCCCACCATGCAACATCATGTTACAAGAGGAGAAAAGGTGATTACAGGATGTGTATGGTTCCTCCCTGGGCTCTGCTCTGCTGTGTCTCACCCAGTCTCTGTGTATGGATCTGAATATTTCAGTGGGCTGAGTTACAACAGTGAAGAAGAGGGTGCCTAATCCTTTCCTTGTAATTTGTTTGAAAAGCAGGACTCTGTGTAACAGAGGGATAAGGGAAATGAAGATGTGATATTTTGAACAGAGCTATGACTGCTGCAAATCTCAGTGTGGAGTTATTCCTACCTTCAGGGCTGCTGGGAATGAAGCTGCACTTAAAACTTTTTAGTTTCCAAAGTGAAAAAAGAGTTGTTCTATCACTCAGATACTGATAGGGGATCTCGCAGAGTTTCATCTGGATATTTGAGCCTTCCTCAGACTTATGCAGACAAGGGAGAGTTTCATTTCTTTGCAGCCAGAGATGGATAGGTATGAATCCTGAAAGGCTTTCACAAGCTAAAGCAAATCCTTCAATGTTAGCAGACACTTAGATGGAGGCGCCACTCACATGGCACTTCTGTCTGTCTTACCTGCTTTTTATGTACAAAAACCACACACAGAAATAGCCTGGACAACTCATTTCACCAAGAGTGCTTTCTCCCAGATCCTTGTAGCTGGCTACAATGGAAATGTCATTATTTGGGCTCTTTGGATTACAGCAATTCCTTATTCCCATAACTTCTTGTATATCTTCTGGCCCAATTTATGAGCAAAGGTAATTTTCCAATGGATGGATCCATGCAAACTTTTTTCTCTTTTGCACAACTTCTTAATACAGAAAGTGTGTACTGCAGAATCAGGTTTCCTTGCACTATGTTATTATTCCTCATACAACTTTAAGGTTCATCTACCTTAAGCAAATCTGGCTGTTTCAGCTAAAAGTTGTGCAGCCTTAGGCATTCTTTATCAGATGAGCAGATGATCTTTTTAACACCTCGAGTTTCTGACTTTCATATCTTTCATCAAATCAATCTCCCTTTCATGATTTGTATTTATACCAATGCCCAATTCTATTACAACTCTCTCTTCTGCTTTCTCAATTTCCTCTATTATTCTTTTTTGGGTCTATAATATCATTTCAGTGGCTAACTCATAGGCTGTCACTTCACATTTACAAACTGAAACTTGAATGTGCATTATTACTTTATTTTTACGAAAATCCATGATAACTAACACAGTGATTCAATTTCTACCGAGAAGCTTTATGTTTGGTTTCCTATTTGCCCTCCAACCTCCATTCCTCCAAACAAACTTTTACATCTCTATTTACATATTGGGATCATTACAGTTCTTTTATCTCCCCGTCTCTGTGTCTTCAGAAGCTATAATGGATTTAGGCAGGAGTTTAATTAGAAACTGCTCTTTTCTGTATTTCAGGCTACATTTGATGCGAAAGGGTAAAATACGCCTCTAACAAATGAAAGAGTTGATGCAAAGCCCCAGAAGCTCCAGGCTAGATAGGTAAGTTTAGTGGAACAGACAATTAGACAGTGGGAGATCACGGTGCTGCCCCGTTCCCCAGGAAGCCAGCATTCATTTTAGAGTGCTTTAGATCTTTGTAAGAAAATCACCCTCAGCAGTTTGCCTCTGTTTTACAATGATACCCATGCAGGCACAATCAGATTGTTTGCAGCAAGTTTTTTCCTTATTTTCTGTCTTCAATAAGCAGGGACTATCTCAGAATTACATATCAGAGATATACTCTGGTCAGTCTTGGTCCCCCCTGCTCTGCCCTCCTGCACTCCTTTCATGCTGTGAAGAGGGAAGAAAAACATATGATGCTTTTCCACTTACAGATAACTGGACTGGTCACTGCAGTGTCAGCACCTAACAAAAGAGCCAAGTTGAGGATGCTCTCAGGAAGAGGAAACATTCCAAACTCCAGAAAAGCCTGTCTGAGTGATGGTCTCATTATAATTCTATTATAAAACTCCTTAAAACTTAGGGCAGCCCTGAAATCTGCCAGCAGCAAACTGGCCTGCACAAGGCCTGGGTTCCAGAAGATGGAGATTGTCTTTCTCAATTCCAACCTGTGCACTGCAGGTACCAGCTGGGGCTGAACAGAGAGCTTTGCATCTGAAGCCTTTACAAATGGCAAATGTAATGATAGCTGAGCAGTAAGCCTGAGGATTCAGCAGAATTTTCTCTATCACTGCAGCTGGCTGGAGATGAGAGTTTCTCTGCTCTGGGGTTGGTGGACATCACCTGCCAGACCTTGCTAGGGATGGTTCAGATCATGCACTTAAACTGATCTCTTGAATTACATTATCCAATGAAACCTGGAGCTGAGTGCTCAACTCCCATCAGACTACACAGGCTCAGTGACCTTAAAGCACATTGAAAACCTCTGCCTTACAGTAAATCAAGTTGTTTTTCTAATCCTTCATTGGATCCTTTCACTAAACAAAAAATAGAGTCTGACAGACCAGACAAAGCTAATTCTTACCAAATCTGGAGAAGCCACTGTAAAATAAGGGGCCGTTTATGGCTAAAGAAAGGATTAACATTGTCTTGAGGTATTATAGTAACCTCTGGCAAAAGTAAATGATTAAACATGTTTCTTTAAACTCAAAGTTTGTAAACAGCTATTCATTTCATCCTTGACAGTGTGTAGAGCAGGTAATTAATCTTTTGCTGATGACTGAGTGGGAAAGAGACCAAGACCCTTCCACTGGGGATCCCCTTTCCACCAGCACTATAACAGATTATTTCTTCATTGTTTCCTGTGCTGTTGAGTTGAGGAAGTCTGATTCCAGCTAATGTGATTCTGGGATCATCACATTCATTCCTGTTCTCTAGTCATTTCTTTTCTGCAGTTTTCCTGTGTCAAGCACACTTTATGACATTTAATGTCTCATTTTATCCACTCAGTTTTCTCAGAACCCCAACAACAACAAAACAACCAGCCAACCAGCCTGTGGAGAAAACTCTTATCAGTAATTAGCCTTGCTGGAGACCAGATGATGACTGTCAGATCTGGGTACTAAAGTATAGGATGAGGTTAATCACACTTCCATACAGCTTTCCTGGCAGCCTGAGCTCCAAAGGAATGAGTATCAATGAATGCCGTCCAGATGAATCTTCTTAGAGAAGGGAGAGTCAAGATGAGATTAGACACACACATTGTTTAACCTGGGAACAAAGGGCAGAATTTGGAAAACTACTTGTCAAGGTGTCTTCAAAAATTAGCATAGCACATCCAACTGTACTGCCAGAGGGGCTGTTTCTTATCCCGTCTGCAGGGCTGTGTGAAATCCTTGCCAGGAAATTCTCAGCCCTAGGGAAACACTGGCTTTCAAGATTTGTTACAAGCTTGAAACTCAGCTCAGCGTCATCAAAATGTGTGAAGAACTTTCAAGGAAACATGGGCTGACTTATGACTATGGCACTGAAACAACTGCAGTTGGCTCTGGCTGAGTTTTGCTTTCTGCATGAAGCTGATGCCAAACCAAACCCCCCAGTGACGGTGAGAGCTGTGCTTAGACACAAACAATTTCCCAGTAAGGAACAGGCTTTCTCTTCTCTTCATCAAGCAAAGTGCAGAGCAATCCCATTAACTACACTGGGTTAACTCTGGGGTTTCAGTGGCAGAAATGAGACCCAGTCATTAACAGAAATTTTATTTGGGCATGTGAGACCAACCCTAATTTTTTGTTTGGTGACAGGCAAGTGCAATTAATATAATGCTCACAGACAATGCATAAAATGTAGTTTAGTACCATCCATTGTACTTTTAGATGCCTAATCACCAGGGCAAATGATACTTTCCTTCATTACTGAAGTTTCACTTCTCCCTCTCTGGCTTTTAGTTGAATGAAATGGAGCATGTAATGGAACATCATATCCATAGATTTCATTTTGGTACCAGCTCCAGGTCTGCACAAAATTTCAAACACTACAACAGCTTTTCACATGCTTACTACACGAAATTGCTGAAGGCACTCAAATTCTGAAGTCTAAAAAAGATGCCCTCAATTTACTCAAACAAAAACTGTTTACAGCTGCAAAATAATTACCTGCTTGCAAATAATCACATTATTCTTAATAGTTATTGTATAGAAGAGATTATATAAGTTGGGAGAAAATATCAGCTTTCTGTAATACCCACCTGCTCTAAATACACAGTTACACTTTTAACTAAAATTGAAGAGCCATTAAAGCCACTTTTTGTAGGTGCTTAGATTTCTAATTTGCAATTAAATTAATTGGATTTGAATGCCTAAATATACTCAGAAATCAGGCTTATCATCCAATAACCACTTAAACAAGATGATGCTGCAAACTAAGGCTGAAACAGGAAAGTTGTTCAGCATTTCCATGGGTAGCTGATGTGGGAAAAACAATTGCACCAGTGTATCCTACAAGCAATGACAACATCCAAGCCAGTGTTAGAAAAGGCAACAGACCAGATCCTGTCCCATGCACAGAGAATGAGAACTATTAGAGATAACCACTTTTGATAATAAGCTGGACTCAGATAACTCCTTGTATTCTGACCTCAAGCACTTTTCAGACGTACTTGACTGGTTTACCTCCTATGCTCTTGAAACCCTTCAGAAGCACTACAGCATTATTTTAAGTAACTGCAAAGAGAAGTCAATGAGTAGTCAAAAGCCACCATGAACACAGGGGAAGAGCTGAGAGCACAAGCCTGGACTACACTGCTCTCAGCAAACTCAAACAAGGCAAAAACATCCATCTCAAAACATACTCATTCTGAGCTATTTAAGGATAGCAATCTGAAAAACTATGCCACACCAAAAGCATCTCTGGAAAAGAATGAATTAGCCTTTCATGGGACACGTTTGCTCTGCCTGAGCTTATCTATCTGCCTAAACCAAGGCTGAGCACTTCTGCAAATCTGAAATAAGAAACTGCAGGATCCAGACATGCAGCCAGTGCTGCTTATGAGCCATTAGGATGCCACTATGTATTTCATTGTCTCAAAGCTTTCAGAGAAGCTTAGCAATTGGACTGATATAAGAAGGCTAATAACTGGCAACCAGAGGGTAAGTAAGGGCAGAAACAGAGAGAAGAGACATGGCATGCACAGAAAAACAGCAAAAGCAGCAGCAACAGACAGTGTGGAACAGCTGGATGGCAACTGGAGAAGAACTGCAGGAGGGAGAGATGAGGCTGCCAAAGGGAACTGTCCACCCCCTGGACCTGTGTCCACATTTCTTCACTCCTTATTAATTAATCCTTGGTCTGGTAAACAGTGAACATGATTATCTGCCCAAACCAGAAGAGAAATGTAATTTGAAAAGTACCCTATTTCAGTGGATCGGCCACAAAGGTCTCAATCTTACCTTGCCTAAGTCAATTGATTTAGCTTGTGGCCTTGTGTACAAAGTCCTTGCCTTTTAAGCCTCAGGCAAAGAGGGTTACATGCTTGCCTCAAAAAAGGTCCAAGAAAGGAATACAAAATGGTCCAGACAGTGAAAAAAAAAGAAAAGAAATTTCAGTCAGCCAACTTGCACAGACTCTGTTATATAAGAAGTCTGAAAATACTTCTAAATCTTTCCTTCCTCAGTCACTAATATTTTATCATGATAGCATTTTGTATGGGCTGTGATTAAGTTAAATTTAAGAGCAGTGCTTCCTAAAGACTCTGTGTTCTGTCCTAGTTGGGGTTGTATATGTTATTAATAATCATAATGATGCTTATATAGTACATTTTATGTAAAGATCTCAGGGATTTAGTATTAATGCTCTTTATCTGTCAGGGTAATTCAGAACCATTATATATCTTTTGTATGTGTCTATGCTGAGACAGATCAAATAAAAGACATGCCAGGGACCACAACAGCACACCAATGTCCCAGCTGAAAGCAATGCCAGAGCCCACACTGTCACCAGCACATTGCAATGCAGCATCTGAAACACCATCCAGTGGGTTCCCTAATTGTTAGCCAATCTTACCAAGGGAGAAATGAAAATCAAGTGTCACATACTGTATGCAGACTGAGCCCTTATTAGAATCTGTAATGCCTAAAAGCCCAAGCCATGTTTAACCATTAGAACACGCTTCCTTTCTTCATTACCAACAAAGAGAGAACAGGTCATCATTAAAAATTCAGGCTCATTATGTCCTTTTGACCTCAGCCTTCCTAACATATCTAGGCTTCCCCTTCCCTTCATATTTGTATGTCTAGAATAAGCCCCTCGTTCTTCCAATTGCCTCTCAGAACTCTGCGAGTCCTACAAGTATTCCATAGCTAACATTCAGGATACCTCAGACCTGACCAGCAGTTTCTCTACTAACTCCACATCACAAGCCTCATCCTCAGCTAATACTAATACAGTCCTCATACAGTCAGAGGATTCGAGTATATTTAAATCAGTTGAAAATATCTTCTTACATGTATTTTTATTTGAATAAGACCAACTCCTTCCATAGGTAATACCTGGAGAGCTTGCAAATGAGAAGCAAAAGCAAAGTCATTTAGTGGCTATAGTGTACCTGATATGTCCAGAAAAATCCCAAACTGGGCTGAGAAGACAGTAATTTATATGGCACATTGCAACTTTTTACTGTGTGGTAACAAAGCAACATAGAGTTTTGTGTCATGATCCAGAGGATGGCTTAGAGCAGGCACAAAGAGCTATAAATACCACATCTTGTCAAAGAAAGTGGCAGACAGTCACTGAAACTGAGGAACACAGAGAGTTTTAAAGCTGAAGGGAACTCTTTAAGAGAAAGAATAACATTTTATAATGATTAATGCAAGCTCCTGTTTTGGAGACAAGTGTTATTGGATGATCTGAGCCCAATTTATATCATTTTATCAGTGTAACATCATGTGCTTGAGTACTGCACTGCTGGGCTAGCCCAGTGGAAGGAAGGAAGGAGAGAACTCATTTCCCTTCACTGTTCCTTGCTCCCTCAGCACATTTTCTCTAGAGATCAACCATTCCTTGAGCTGCTGGAGCACTTCTCAATACTGGGGTTCAGTATTCAGTGAGGTGGGTTTTGAAAGCAGCTAAAAATCCTAAAACTATTAATCCCCTCAGAAAGTCAAGGGGATTTGGACATTCCTACCCAAGTGTCTTCCACTGACACTCAGAAATAGGTGGAAGATCTCCATGATGGTTCCTGAGCATCCTCGCTGGGGGATTCACAGGCACAGGGCCAGGATAAGGCTTTCACAGGGATGGCATCAGACTAACGATGTGACAGCACGGGAATGCCTGTCACATGTCCCATCAGCAATTACACCACAGAGGGAAGCACTCCTGGCCACCTCTCACCCTCAGCTGCTGATTCCACTCCAGTGTCACTTCTTTCCCAGCACTGCGAGCATCCGAAATGACCCCAGGCAGGGAGCTGAGCAGGCACACAGCTCATTCACCAAAAAAAGAAATCGATTCATTTTCACTCAGCTGCACTCATGGGCAGCAGAGACAGCGATGGCAGCTCTGTGTTGCTTTTAAACAGTGACAGAATTGCACCTTAGCAATTGTTTAACACATTAGGGACATTCATCAGCCCCTTCTGGGTTCAGCAAATGATTAAATTTGCTCACACAGGTCTCCCTTTGGTATTCCTGTTCGGATATTCTTTAGATTTTGCCTCATTCTTTTTATGGATATAGACATTTCTTCAATAAAGAAGAGAAATACCCACAAAAAGAGATTATCATCCCTGGCTCTGCAAGAACACATATCCTTTCCCATGAAGCACAAAGGGACAGATTTCTGGGTACCTTCTGTAGAATTCTGAAGAAGTCTCAATTCAGGAATTATTTGGAATGTTTCCATTACTGAGAAGCTTTGTGTCTTATAAGCTCATAGCCTTTCATAAATATAAAGGAAGTGCAGTCAACAGTGACTGTGGCAGTCACACTGGGATTTTCAGTATGGATGGTTACAAAAAGGCAAATAATGCCACAGAAACCTTGTTACTTTGCAAGATTTGCATCAGGATGATGAATTGGCAGAATATGAAGGAGACAAACCCAGTAACTTCAGCAGCTTTAGGTGAGTTTCAGACAATTCCTGGGAGATACATCAGTTCTACATTCAGAATTCATCTTTGCTGTGTCTGCTTTTCATACCAGAGACAGATTAAAGTTGTTTCTGTTCCCTTTATAACAAACATCAACAGCACATGGACTGAACTCAGCAGTTATTATTACAAGTTTTAAATTTGGTAGGGCATTTTTCTGAGTTTTCCCTGTCTCCTGATTACTAGAAGAGAGCAGAAAAAGTGTTTTCTTTCTCAAAGTTGCTTCATCCTGGGGTGAAAAGTTCAGACAGATTCCAGTGTCAGGAATGCTGAAACTGAGGTGAAATGACAGGACATGATTTCATCATTTTCTATCAAAATGAAATGTTTAGACATTGCAGAAAATAAAAACATACATTTTTACATTTTACATCTGCTGACTTAAATCAAGGGGTTTTTTCAAGATGGATCAAACATTTTGGGGGTGGAATAAGGCAGTTCTGCTGGGGAGAGAAAACACATCATATTGTGGAAAATCACGGCATGATCTTGATCTTCACCAAACCCTCAAGGCACAGATTTATTTTACCATTACTGGCTGAAACTTGAGAGATCACCAGGAAACAAGGATTCTTCATACTCTTATTTTTAAATGTTTGGGTATCTTTGCAATACCTCCATTTGGGGGCCCATACCTTTGACTTGCAGCTGTGAGGCTTTTCCTTTCCAGTTGGAATCTGGCATTGAAAATTTAGGGAATCAGTGCATCCAAAAATATCTTGAAAAAAGAATATCAAATGGCCTGCTACTAAGTACAGTGGTGAAACCTGCAGCACTGGAACTGCCAGTGCTAAACTAAGGAGCAGATAAAATTCTGGACTCGATTATCTTCTCCTTTTGATTTTTTTTTACCTTGTCACTCCACTGACTTTAGAATTTGACTTCTCCCTGAAGTGCACCAGTGTAAAAAAGAAAAGGAACAGCTGTTAAAAGTTTAATGCTTTAAAACACTGTCTGCTTCAGGCTATTTTAAATGCTCTGGCACTTCGGGTTTTCTAAAGTCTGTCACTTGATTAAAAAGATGTTATTTTGCCACTGATAAAACCGTAAGCGTTATTGAAAGATTTATTAGCCTGCAGTAATATTTTACAAATTGCCAAGTGTGCTGTTATCCCCTCTAATCCACTCCAAAGTGAGCAGAGCAGCTGCCAGCCCTTCCCTGGACCAGCAGTGACTCCCTGTCGTGTCGCTGTGGCTGGAGCAGTCGCTTTGCAGCTCGGCAGCATCCTGGTAAACAGCAAGGAGGGATAAACATTCCCGCTCCGCTTCTCACGCCAAGCCCGAGGGAGGAGACCCTGCAGAGCACAGGCACAAACACCAGGCAACCCCCCCACAGCCAGACCTGCCTGCAGAGCTTTGGGAAATGGGGATCCAGAGGGAGAATCTTGCACAGCCTCTGTACACAGGACACAGCTCTGTGATAACTCCCGGGCTGTGCAAAGGATGCCAGGAGTGACACCCTCCTTTCACTCCTCCTGCCCCAGGAGTTTGGCAAAAAGCACCCCTGCCTCCTGTTGGCACCCCTGCCTCGGAGCTCAGAGCACAGGATGCTCGAGATGGAAATAAGCTGAAGGTATTTTGTTGGAAAACCACACCAATTTGGATAACACACAGATTTTGAATGGAGTCCTCTACAAAATACACAGCACAATATAAAAAAGGGACAGAGCCTATTTTCTGTTCCCAGTGTTGGCACCACTCATTGTGTGACTTTTGGCAAGTGGCTTTTGGACAGAGCTGAGAATATAGTGGAATTTTTAGTTAAACGATCAAACTAAATGAACCTAAAGGTGTTTTCATTTCAGGGAAACAACAATGCAGGTTTTCAATTAACTCATCAAATTGAAAACCCAGAGCACTGGAAAGTGTTGCTTTGGAGCCTTTTAGGCTTTGTTGAGCCTTGGGAAAAAAACTACCATTTTGAAATGAAAACATCTTTTCAAAATGAAAGAGTAGATCATGTTTATTTTTTCTCTCTTCTCATTCTTGATTTAAATAATCTGGAGACTTTGCTCTGTATTAACAACTCAGCAAAAATAGTCTGCTCACCAATCTCTCTCTTTCCCATGAGGTCAGCAAGACTTTTAACATCAAGGGTCAGAACTTTATAGCACTTTGAAATTCTCAGCTTAACTTTCCTGTGTCATTAGTAACACAGAGACTATAACATGCCTCCATCTTTTAGTGTGGTTACTCTGTCATGCTGGATCAAATAAAATCAGATTATCACTTAGTGATAAAAATATTGTTTCAATGTACTACGTTCTGTCCTGACTTATTCAACCAAGTTCAAGTAGGTGCAGTTTGGCACCAAATGAGTCAGTCCAGTTCTTTAAAGTTCTTTGAAGTCTCAGATGAAGGAAGGGAGTAATAAATGTGGACCCTGAAACGAACAGAAGAATGAGGTATCCTCATTCTGCAAGGAAAATGAGCTTAACCTCATCATTAATCAACACCAAAAAAACAGGAATAAAAGCTAAGCCACGAGGACATAATCAATCTGTTAGATGCTACTTGACAGATGCATTGAAAAACAGCAACAGTAAAGACCCAAAGAAATGTAATCTTAATCTTTATATTTCAATGGGCATCTTAAGCAGATTTTTTTTCCATTTTATATTCACTACTCTAATTCCCAGAGAACAGAAACTCTAATTACAGTTCCTTGCTGAAGGCTGGTCAGTAATTATATATCTTTCTCTTCATTAGATGCTTGTGAATTAGGCTTGGTCTGAAGCAGAGCAAGTAAAGTGGAAACTCAGAGACACGTTTTCAATTAAGAGCTCACTTTAAACTGGCAACTCATTTGAATGCTGCTGAAACCTGCCCTCCTAGTGCAGAGGGCTGAGCTCTGGGGGCTGTGTGTAGGAGCTCACAGTGTCCTGATCTCACTGGGGACAGCCTGGTTTGACAGGCACAAGCCTCTATTTGTATATTCATGTCCTTACATTTAATGACAGACACAGACTTTACCACTGTAACCTCTTTGCCAGGGGGAGAGCTGAGAACAGTCCATGCTACAATCTGCTGCAGATTTGTATCAGACAAAACTATTACACACATATCCAGTGAACAGGCCAAATAACTGATAAATTAGAACCTCAGAAAACAAAACTGATTTTTTTAAATGTCTTCCAAATGATGTATTTGCTTTCAAAATCTTTTTTGTTTCCAGTTCACCAGAAAAAAACCAAAGAGGAGAGGATGAGTTAGTGAGTGAGGTCTTAGTCCATTAACTCCCCCCACACAAGGACCCCAAATCATCTCTCTCTGGTTTTAAATCTATGTTAAGTCCAACAGTTTGCTATATTTGGCAGATTTACTAGATTCAAAAGGGCTTCATAGAATCAAGAAAACAGAAAAAGATTTCTATTAATACAGTTAAAAAGACACATTTAATCAAAAAACACCAACACAGTTGCTATTCAGATAAACAGGAACCCTGAGTAGATTCTAAAAGCAAAACCTAAAAAATGCTGGGCTTTGAAATTGCTTGTATACAATAAATTATCATCAAACAACTACTTAAAACAAGTCCAATGAGGGTAAACCCTCCAATTCTGGGGGGAAAAATCTTTACAGATAGCTCAAAAAAGGTAATTTACACCTCCACTCAACTTTATTTTTCACTACTCTGCTCTAAGTTATCACATGCTCTGTGACATGGATACTGAACTTGTAGGTATGTCTCAAACTCCCAACAGTTTCCCATATGACAGTAACAACCAAGTTCCTACACTCATCTGTGCCTAGAAAAGCAAAGAACATCCACTTGGAAGAGTGTTTTGGAAGGAATGGGGCCCAGGGAAGCTTTGGAGCTACACCCTGCTCTGAGCTGTTTGAATCCAAATTAAAATGACCAGTAAGAGGCAGGATGCTCAGCAATCCAGTCAGCTCCAGGCTAAGGCAAATTTCACAAAGGCCAAGTCCTCAATGAGATGCAGTTCTCTAAAGTTAACGGGATAACAGTGATTTCCAGTACCTGGAGGGGTGGCCTGGAGTATTTGTAACCATTTTGCGACATGTTGGTTATCTTGCAAAAAAATTCAATTTTAACTTCTACTTGTAGCTGTGTCTCGTTTCCCTTCTCCAGTGACAGCCACAGGTGAGTTTGTGGAAAGATAAAAGTTGCTGCAGACAAGCCAACTTTTCTGTCACTCTCCACCTTCTCTCCCACCATCACCACTGCTGACCGTGCCCTTCCATCATTAACCAAGAGTGGAAATATGCAGCATTTCTTACAAGCTTTTAGGAGTAATATTGGTACAAGGTGAAAGCCTTCAAGAAACACCAATTTTCTCGAGGGTCCATTCTGATCCTATGATTTCAGCACTCAAAGGAGGCATTTCTGCAAGCTTTCCCCTCACCACTGACCAGGGGAGTACACACTGAGTCACAACTGAGAGTAGCAGCTCATTATTGCCTGGCATTTATCTTTCAGGAGGTTTAGGCTGCAAAGTTGTTGTACAGAGTAAATCCACTGGTCAAGTGTCTTCTCCAGTCCATGATTTGTGGCCAACACGCTTCCTGTGAGATACCCTGGTAGCAATTATGACCAAAGAATGTACCAAAAGTAAAGCTAATGGTACTTAACAATACACGAAGGAAAGACAGAGACTTCATACAGCTCCCATTCCAATGTGGCAAACCAACTTTGGAGGAACTACCTCCTTCTCCAGAACATCAGCTGACAATATTCCTGAACCTACACAGCCCATTCAATTGAAACAGCAAAGGTACAGTGAACTCTGAAAATACTTCAAAAGTGGGAAGTGACAGAAAATTCCAAGCAGGATGGAAAATGTGTGATTTTGAGTTTGGTCTGTTGCTTCACTGAGCCAATCTATACCACAATAACAGCAATAAGAAACCTTTCTGTTCCAGCAGTAGAACAGTGAGGAAGATGAAGGAACTTGTCCCATTAGAGAACACCACTGTTTTGCAGGGCCTCTGCCTTTGTGTAATGGTGCAGTATGATCCTACCTTAATGACATCTTCATCTGATGATCTGCACTCCACAGACTCCAGAAGGTCAGTCACAGTCCCATCATCTTCCACAGAAATCACTTTGACAGGGACAGCCACAGTTTTCCCAGTGAGAATAGCTGTATTCAGGATCTCTGCTTCCTAAAAGGAGAAGGACCTTTAATGAATACATTTTGCTATTAATTCATTTGTACCACCTCGATTCAGCTTTACTTTAATTCCAAATGGCTAATGCTAAGAACTGTTCCAAGTGCAGCAGGCAGGAAAGACAAACTTCCTCCCATCAATCCTGGAACCAACTCCCAGTTCTGAGTCAGATCTCTTATTTGTCATGCCCTAATTGCTCTTTCATGAATGCTCATCCAGTGCCAGAGCAACCTAACACCCAAGGAATGACCCTGCACCACATAAACAAGATGCACCTTGCATTCAGCAGGAGTGAAATCTCCATCCTGAGGAGCTCACCGATAATCCTGCTGATCACATCCTAGGGGATGCAATCCTGCCCAAGTCAACAATTCACAGCCTGTAGAACAGTGACACTGTGTCTCCTGACAGACAACATGAGGTTTCCCCTTGCTCTGCCTCCAAGGGAATTAATTTGAGTGTCATAGTTCGGGTCCGACATAAATCAGACCCTCTTTGGGTCTTCTAGGACTTATCCTGGCTCTCATCAGGTTATGGTGGGCAAGCACTTACAACTCTTTCTTTACCTTTCAGTGAATGAGGCTTGTGCCACACCATCCTCTCCCAAAAAAGAGGAAGGATGCTGAGGATGCTCTTTAAAGACAATGAGCTCTGCAGTGACCTGTGCCTGTGGTATGCCACTGCTGTGATGATTATTGCAAAATGCATTCCTTCTATTTGATTTATCACTTCTAATTTCAAAGTGCTGAGTTCGGATTACATGGAGAACATGAGACTCAACAGTGCTCTCTGTTACCTGGGTGTCCCCTGAGTCTGACACCACAGATATCACTCCTCTGTGCCAACACAGAGCACAGATTGCTGCCTGAATCCTTTCACCTCTAATTGCAAGATCCTGCTCATTCCTGGAAAGGTCTCCAAGCCTTTCAGAGCTGTGCCTGCAAACCATGGACTATCCCACAGAACAAGAGGCTCTTGATTTCAGCTGGCTCTTGTGCAATAAAGGCTTCCAGAGCCCCCCAAGTGCTAAATTCTCATTATCTAAATAGCTCATGCTATGAGCTCTGAGACTGACCTCATTTTACTTGTGGAAGACAACAAAGTTGTCTTGGAACCAGGTTACCTGAAGATGATGATTGCTCCTACTGCCTCTTGGGCTAAAAATGAGAAGCTGAGATTTCCCTCATCTGAAGGACTCAGATCAAAAAGACCTTTTCCTACTACTTACAGAAACACTTTATTCGGACACAAAGCAACATTTAAAGAAAGAAAAAGAACCCTTCTGGTCACTTGACAGCTGCTTTGCTAGAGTTGCCCCATCTTCACCATGATCTTTAGGGAAGGGAGAAAGAGGATTTCACAAAAAGAGAACTTGAGAAGAAAATCCTCTCCCTTCCTCAGTACAAAAGCCCTTCAGATATTTTGAAATTATAATTCATACAAAGGTGAGAGTATCTGCCTGTATGGTAAGGCCTGTCTGTCTTGAGCACACATTTGTTCTCAGGAGAGAATACATTATTAAGAAAACTGAGTTCTCAAATTTGCAATTTAGTTTTCAGGTTCTTGGACTTTTTTTCCCAAACTTGGGCTTTTCAGCAAAGTTACTGCATGCAGGTTATTTAGAAGCTTTTTCCACTCTCCTGTAGGCTCCAGAGCTGCAAATGGGGGCAGCTTGACAGAACAAGTGCCATTAAGCATCCGCTGTAATTACAGAATCCAGGTGTTAGGTTCTGGTTTTGCAAACACTTGGGCATGAATCTCATTTCACGAGGACTATTTGAGGCCACACCACCTACCTAGACCTGCTCCCCCAAGCAGGAAGGGCTTCCTTCCTCCAGTTGATCCATTACAGTATGACCCTTGCAATTATTTTATAAAGCAAAGGGAAGTTTAATAACCAAGGCTTTGAACCAGTGTGATTAATGAGTTCTGCTTACCAAAGGCAAATGTAATTTCCCCTGGTAAGAGGAGAATTATTCTCAAAAGCTTCATGAATTTCTTTTGAGTCTCTGTTTTTTCCAATGCTAGCTTTGGATATCCTGAGTACATCCTAAAACCAGGATATGTAGTACATCAGCTGGTTCACTGTCACTACCCTGCTCTTCCCAATACCTTTTACAAGGTATAGTACATCTAATTCACAGGGAATTTCTGCATGTCCAGAGGCTCAGCTGGCTCCAAAGCTCAGTAAGATGGCCTTGGGTCCTGTCCCAGAGCTCTCTGTCTGTCTGGCAGGTCTGTCCTTAACCCAATTCTGTAAATAATCACAGCAACTTCAATGACAGCCACTTAGAGCGACGAGATAAGCACATTCATACCTGATTCTAAGGTAAGGAAGCAAATACATACACTGTTTCTATCCAAAATCAAATATTCTGGATTCAAAGTTTTGTAGTTTTTGTCTGTATTCATGTTCTAGATCCATGTTCAGAAACAAAGTGTTTTCAGAACTGTGCATAACCTGTATCAGCACAATGAGCCACATGTGACAGAATTGCTGATTCTTCGCAATAAAAAAATCATAAAAAACTCCAAAACAATCTTTGTCCCCTCTCTCTCAAAGAAAGGAGGGAGGTGGGGACCAAGAATAATGCCTGGAGTTCATACAAAAGGCTGTGGTGGGTCTCTGACTTTCTGTCAACAACTACTTGTTGAGTCCCAGGAAAACAAATCGACTCAATAGCTCTAAAAACTAAAAGATGAGCAAAGCAAGCTGGCACTGGTCTGAAATCGTGCTGCTCCACACTGGAATAACTGAGCTGTATATGCTGTGTGCAGAGATTTCTGTCCCTCCACATGTAGGGACTTGGAGAATGCTTTCTTTGGGCACCTGGTTAGCATCTCATCCCTGAACAGAGAGGCGTAATAACCATTTACACCAACTTACACAGCAGGGGCAGAATAAAATGCTCCTTTAGGCATTTGTTTAATGGCCAGAAAGGGCTTAACGTTCCCCTGGTGAAAGCATATGAAAATTATTTCATTTTGAGGAAAGGAACATGATACTTATTTAGCTACATAGAGATTTATAGTTGAGAGTCCCAGCATGCAAAAGCTATAAATCTAAATAGTTACTAATTTAGAACTGTAGCTTTTTGCTGCTTAAGGAATCTCCTGAAGAAATATTATGTTCTTTATCCATAACTAACATAGATTATAGGAGATAAGATGTCAGGGCACTGCAAGATGGGAATAGTTATGCCTTTGCAAAGCTATAGCCAAATAGTCTCACTGCTAAAAGTTGATTCCCTGAGCAGCTATTAAAAAGATGCTGAACTTTCTCCAAGTATTACACAGCATTTCCCTATAATTCACATACACCAAGCTCCTCAAATAATAAAATGAAATCATAATCAGAGGAAAACATGTTTCTTTATGTATGAGAAATGGAGGACCAGGTAATCTTTACTCTGAAATTGCTACCACGGTAAATAAATAGTAATACTTTAAAGAAGATTCTGGAGTGAGCATTCTTTGCCTACTGAAGAGATTCATATTAAATAACTGAGCATATTAAGCCCTCCAGCAGACACATATTCAGAAGATGTACACAGTAAGCATCTATTTAAGTAGAAATGCAGCAGTGAATACCTATTAGTTTTTTCAATTTTAATTGGTAGCTTCCCTGCAATTTAATTTCCCTGCAGACATCTTTTGCCTTATAATTCCTGGGGTGAAAAGAAGGACTTTAACAATATCTTCATAAATTTTAAGGAATTTCTGTTTCTTTCCCTAGTTCTCTCTGTATATGCAGTATTTCCTTACATATATATACACTTTTAAAAGAAATAAAAGCATGACTAACTCATGCTTAGCCTTGAGGCCCCACATCTCATTTCTGACAAAGAAAACTTCAGTACTGACTGTCAGCATTCTTTTCCAAAAGCATTTTAGCATGAGTCAACACATCCATTTAACACGGGCTCCCTGTTAGCCCTCACAGACCCCACAGTGCTACAAGTAGCAGTGAGCAAGGCACCAGATTGTTTTCAAAAAAGACCTGGAGACATGTTTCCTCAAAATAACTTGGCTGGATCTGCAGCCCAGGGTGGCAGCGTGCCCCTCCCTCTTCTGCTGAAGCAATAGCCACCAATGGTGGTTGGGATGGCTGCATCTGGCTCAAGTTGGGCTCCAGGACACAGGTAACAATGCAGTAGCTGAGGGCTGGTATGCAAATATGACTGTGAATTGTCTCACTCTGTTAATAGTGGGCAGCCTAAGGCCTGCTGAGGTCTCCTGCACAGCCTGGATCAACCCTTGAGTAGGGAACCCTTCAAGGTTACTCCTTGAGGACGAGAGAATCCTGATCTCGTCAGATGCTCGGCAAGGGAACTGGCAATAAAAGTGCTGAAACTCTGAGATCTTAGGTAAGTGGTACAGAGGATTGATTGCACATATACAATCCTTTAGACACAAACCGTTGACCAAGGCTGGGGCTAAGTCTGGATCCAGCTGCACCTGAACTCTGTTCTGTGCAGTCTATCCCAGATACACAAGGGGGTCCTTTCTGAACCTCATGACTCAACAGAAGGGTCTCCCTGAAAGTCTTCTCTGCCCCTGTCTTTGATGCAGTAAATACTCAAGTGCACCTTGAGTGCCACTGCACCTTGTTAAAGCACTGTCACATTTACCACTGCACTTGGGTTAACTCACTGTCTTACATAGCAATAAAATATATTGTTGCTTCCCTCTTGCAAGAGGGTCACATCGTTCCCTTCAGGAGGAGAAGTGCTTCTCCTTCTACAATACACAAGATAAAAAAGCCTTATAAAGTCCCCACAACACTGTAATACATGTCCTATAGGCACAGCTGATCTGCAGATACATTTTTTATTACGGGAGTGGATTATATCTTTGCAGGCTAAAGATTCCATTTCAAAAATCAAGCATGTTCCATTCTGTTATCGATACCTCTTTTGACTTTTCGTTAGCTATGTACAGACTGCAAGAGGGAAGGGAATAAAATGATCCCTGAAATCTCCTGAAGTCCAGAGATTGCCACCAAATGAGAAAGAATAGCTGCCTGAAAATCTGTCCCATTTGGCATTCCTTAACATTCTCCATTTTCCTCCTTTTTTTTTTTTTATTTATTTTACATAGTTTCTCTTAATCAGCATGCAGAGCCTTAATCCAGGGTCCCATCTTGAATCTTTTCACTATTTATTTTAAAAAAGACCTAGATTTTTCTCCTCTTCAGCTAGTAGCCATCTTGCTTATATCAGAGAATCCATTCTTCGGTCATGCATAACTAATTTCAAATCTTATTTAGCATCAAGTCTCAGAATTAAGAAGCTAAGTGACAGCTGTTTAATTAACTCCTTAAGCTGATTAGAAAGCATTACAGAAATCCCCCCAAGGAAGAGTTTATAACTGTCAAGAGAGCCTAAGGCCATGTTAATGCTTCTGTTTAAATTTAGTAAGCTTCTAAACCAATAAAGTCTAAATGCTTGACATTCTCATGGATGTGGTCAAATTCAGCTTTTTGCCTCCTGCTACCACTGCAAGGAGAGGAAACAAAAACAACGACATTGAAGAGATTTGAAAAGTCAGGGAGCAGCAGCCGAACAACAAAGCAAAGAGATGCATCTCTGCAAAGGAGCTGCTGTGGGTGGGTACCATCCAGCCCTCGATTATACGGGATTAGCACGGAACGCTGGAGTAAAGCTGAGCTTGCACCTTAAATGCAGAGTCATCTCCCAGCCTCTGGTTGCAGTAAAGAGGTTTGTTCATTGGTTCTTAAAACTTAAATCCACCTTTAATGACAAGATTATGGCAGCTGAAGAACAAGTTTTAGAAGCAGCTGGTGGGGCTAGATACAGGGTGGTGCAGAAGAACCAAAAACACTCCAAAGCAAATTTTCTCGCCTGTGGTACATTATTGTCAGCTCTCAAGTTGCCAGCAGCTTGAAGGACATAAAATACAATTCTAATTCCTTTATTTGCCCTGTGGTTTCCAGGTTCTTTAGGATGCACTGAAAAAAATTGAAAAATTAGCTGCAATTCTTCTGTGTCCAAAGGAATAAAGGCACAGGGGCCAGAAATAACAGAAAATAATTTGTGAGGTCTTTAATATAAATAGGAGAGTTATAAGTACAAATTAAATATTGCAAGTATGAGAAATTAGGGTGAAACGTGAATGCGAAAGTGTGAAAAGACTGACATGAACTTCAAGGTTAACTGTTTGGTTTAATGTGTTCACCTTTCATCATGCAGAATGAAATCTGAAGTCACTGGGATATAAGCAAATTAATCTTTAATTCAAGCAGTTGCTCCTTAATCAGTTTCCTTTTTCCCTCCGTTCAGGCGAGAGAGCTCCACAATCAGATGTGCTGACACAGGGTTAAACAGGAGCAGCCACAGAAACCCAAATGCAGGTTTCTCTGGATACATCTACCTGCTGACTCCTACTCTTCCACACAGCTGCAGAAGAGGGGAAAATGGATTTTTTTTTTTAATGGCAAAATGTGCGTGCCAAACCGTTGTTAAGAAAGAAGTGGGTGGCAGAATCGGTGTTTGAATATATTTTTCGTTCTTTCTTTTTCAGTCTGTGATTCCTTGAATAATTTAGACTCCATGCAGTGGGGGGTGACTCACCTCCAGCCACCCTCTCACTGGGGCAGAATCAGTGCTTATGGAGAAAGCACATTTGGCAAGGATGAGCACAGAGACAAAGCCCCACATGCATATAAAGCCCAGCAATCACAATTTTCCAGTTAAAAAACAGAGGACAGCCAATGGCTGGATTGTGCTATAGGGCAAAAGCAACGTGGGATAGTCAGAGAGACTGTCTGCCTCTCCTACTGTCACACACGAGGCATTCAGGAAAAATATCTAATTATATTTAATCTGAGGCTTCACTTTTGTAAAGCTTTTCAGCTATTTTATATTCTAACTAACGAACTTTCATCTCTGTATAGATAGAATCTTTCGCTGCTAAAGCTGGAGGAGCGGGTGAGGAAGAAAAGCTAAATATATAAGACAGTGCTGTGTGTAGTAAATAGGGAGAGAAGGAGCAAAAGAAGAGGTAGGAGTTGCAAAGGAAAAGTGGAATCATTAGAAGATGACCAGCAGTGAGAGGTCACTCATTACACAGCCCATGATGTTCAGTAGAAAGCTCAAGAAGGAAAGAAATGCATCTCAGAAGCAAAATCCAGGTACTACAGGAGCTGCCCCGCTGAAGTGAGGCTTCTGTTCAGGCTGGTAAATTCCCTTGTTTCACATGTGTTTGTTGTTACAACAGGCAATCCTGGGCCATGGACATGCCTATGATTGCAGGAGTCAATTCTACATCTTTAAGTGATGAAAAAAACCCCTAAAAATAAATAACCTCACTCTGAGAGAAAGATAAACACCTTTGCCTGTTGTGTTCCTTTTCCTTACCTTTGTCTGTCTTGTGTCTCTCAAACGGAATGGCTCAAAACAGGGATTTTTTTATTTTGTTTTGTATTTGTAGTGCCCAGCCCAAAGTGCAGATCCAAGGTCAAGCTGCTAGACCAGCTAACAATAGGTAACAGTATTTTTGAAGGTGAAACACGGTAAACACACGACAAATGCAACAATAAAGTCGGGGTGAAGGACCTCCCCTCCTTCTTTCGTGCTCACTGTTATTTACAGCTGCTGGGATAAAAGCACCCGAGGATTTAAGGTCTCCAACAGTGACTTCACAGACCAGAAGGGTGTCATTTTTAGCCTGTATTTTCTGTGTTCCTTGGAGCAGGCAGCCACAGGCAAACTAACTAGAGAGGGTAATGAACTACACAGCAATGGGACGGCCTGTAACATTACCAATAAGACACACAAGCCATACTGGATCTCCTTTACACCCAGCTGAGGAGTCAAATCCTCCCATGGGAGTTCACTTTTTTCTAGATGTAGAGGCAATGTAAATTTAATTTGTCTCATGTTTAAGAAGACAAAGTCCTTTTGATGTCTAACATTTAGGAATTGTGTTAGTATACTTCTGGCAAGCTGTCCTTTGGTGTTTGGGTGGTTTGCAGTGCTAGGCAGGCTACCATGATCCCAGGAAGCCATCATGTACGTTCTCTGTTTATCAAAGTCAGAGCTAGGAAGCCTGTGAATTGTCAAGCTGTGGCTCTTCAGAGGAATTGCTAATTAATTCACAGGCTCCAAACTGTAACTCCATGAAGCTGTGTGTGCATACTTGTTTTTGGTCTCTAGACAGACTGCTTTAGCTGATAATCAACAAGGTTTGCTGTTAAGAGCAAGCAAACAAACAAACAAACAAACTTGGGGAGGATTTCTTCTTGGCGTTCCCTAGGAAGGCTGCCAGCACTCAGACATCATCTCAGGAGGGAAAGGCATGTCTGATGGTCAAAGGAGACCTTTCAGAAGAGCAGGGCTGGGAGATCTGGCCTAGGGTACCCGAATACACTGTGTCTGATGCTGCTCAATTGCTGAGACTGGGAAGACTGGTAGGAACATGTCATGGGAAATTAGCTAAAGCCAATCAAAATTTCACACATGGGGTCAGTATCTCAGCTCCTGGATTGATGTGCCAGCAGGAAGGCTCTTTCGATTCCTGGGCCTGCAGTTTGGAAGCCTAACGCAGTGGTTTGGAGCCTGCAGGGGGGTTTGGAGCTCTGTAGGGGGTGGGCTATGGGATGTGATGTAGGGTTTTCCAGCAACAAAATGAAAGCTCTAGGATATCACTTCAAAGAAAAGATGCCAACGAGGGTCTAGCAATGCAGTTTAGCAGAGTAAATATTGGGTGTGATGTGCAGCAGAGCCAGCAGGATGGGGGGCAGGCTAAGTGAAACAGCTTCCTTTTCATGGAGGGAAGCGTTAAAAATGCCAAAACAAATCACTAGCCTTGTTCAATATGTGTTTTTTAAATTCTCTTCCTTTTGCAGCTTGCTGCTGTCATTCTGAGCTGCACATGAATCCTTCCCATCCTTCACCCTGTGCTAACCCCGTGCTCTGAAGGGAATACAAGGGGACATGGCTGGGGAAGCCTTTCCCTGTCTGCCACACGACTCCTTGGGGCCTGGCCAGCAAGGAGCACATCAGAGCAACCCTTGGGATGCAGACATATCCAGCAGAGAAACTTGACAGGTTTTATTTTGTCATTCTCTGATTTCCAGGGCCAGACAGCACTGAAACCTCCGTGCTCCCCTGCCCACACACTGTGCCCCGGGGTGGGTGAGGGCAGGGGCACACAGGGCTCTGTGCCACCAGGCAGCCCTGCCTGCCCCAGCCCTGTCTGCCCTGGCCACAAGCGCTGTTTCTGCACTGTCACAGCCAGCAAGTGACAAGCTGGGAGAGGGCTGAGGCTGGGAAGGGTGGGAGACAGGGAGTGAGAAGGATTCCGAGACAGAGAACAGGGGAAGAGGACAGGGAAGGACAGGGACTCACAGTTTCTCCAGGGAAGGTTAACTGCTGACTGAAGAATGCACGGGAGAAATACTCCTCCACTTCACTTTGGTGAAGGATACAGGACTTTGCAGATGTCTGGGGAATGTGGTACACATAGCAAAGGCTGCAATGGGTGCTGGGCACAGCTGGAAACAGAGGCCCTCCCTGCCTCCCACTCCATCATCTGTGCTCTCCCTCCCACACACTCACACGTGGGATGCAGCCTGTTCCTGCACAGACCAGAACTATTGATACCATAGATTAAGAACACATAAACGAGTCAATGATCACAGCAGCTGCATTAACTTCCTTGTGAACACATTTCTACATTCTACGTATCAGAGAACCACAGAGATCTACGTGATGTGCCTTTATGTGACAGGGGCTTCTTGCAAAAGGCTTCCCCAGGGTTGGACCGTGTGGGAATCAGAACCCATCAGAGCCCTCTGGGAAATGCCAAACAGCCGCAGCAAAAGGAGATTCCATGTTTTATTTTTCAGAATAAGTTTAGATTTTTCTGTTGTTTTACCAACAAACAAACACACACCTGAAAACAACTTCTAACATGTGACAGTACATCTGCTGAGGTCTGTCTGCCAGTGCTTTACGCAGTTTTGTTTGTACTCTGAAGCCCTGCTGTGAAACATTCAATTAATTTCCATACCAATCTATCATCATGAGCCTGCCTTGGTGACTCATGTTTCCTTGTGCCACATGTTTCCAGTGACCTCTCTGAAGCCTGAGTGCTGTGGGCAGGGGCACAGATGCAGCTTTCCTTATTACAGATATCCACAGAGAGCCGCCAAGCACCACACGAAGCATCTGCTTGGGCACTGGGGCTTGAGGAACTCCATAACCCACGCACACAGGGCCATCGCCTCGCCTTCACCTCAAAGCCCGTGCTGGTTTTGCCCATTCTCCTTAGCTGCTTTATTATCTCCTACAATTTTCCAAGCTTTTAATGTCTATCAGACAGCTCTTTCACCATCACATCGGTGCTTTTTCCCACGGCACCTGCAGAGCCCGTTACTTTACAACCCTCTTTAAAATTCAGCTCTGCCATAGTGATTGCAGGATGTCACAAATCTCCAGCAGATGTGCTTGTTCCTCTCCTCCCATCTCTCACAGCTTTGGTTTAACTCTGTGAGGTTAAGCAAGACCTGGTAGTGAAACAGATAACAAGGCACACAGCGAATCATAAAGGTTGGAAAAGACCTCTAAGATCGAGTCCATTTATCAACACATATATCAACTCTGACTTGATTTTTGCATCATTTAAGAAGCTCTGCTGTCTCCCCTGCAGTTTTCCAAAGGGGAAAGCAGAGAAGCAGTGAGGTTAGGAGAGCTGCCCAAGCCTCCACACAGAGCCAGTGGCAAAGCCAGCAGCAATCCCTGGAGCTCTGCCATCCCATTTCCTTTGCTGCACATGGAAAACCCTGATAGCAACATAGGTGATATACCACGAGTGGTGGGAAGACAAGGAGAAAATGAGGAGGTGACAATGAGAGAAAAAGCAGATTTGCAAGGATGAAATCTGTCCCAATGTGGCAATTAATGTAAACTCCCATGGCAGAGGCAGAGAGCAAGGATCAAGCTAGTTTTTCACATTTCTAAAGAGAAGAAGAGTTTTATGAGGAAAAGAGAACTCCTGTTCTGCAGGTCACTGTGCAGAGGAGAAGTGACTAAGTCACCTATTCCAAAACTTCCTTCCAGACTGGTCTAGTGGTTTCCATAGCACATTCATATTTAGGAATGTCAAGCAATAAGCAGCCTGAGCTAAATTGGGACCATCACAGGGGCCCTGGAAACCTGCCTCAAACCCAGCCATTCATTCATGAGCAGACTAACCACAGAGCAGCGGGGAAGCCTGCAGCCAAGGGCTCTGCTGGGCTCGTAATTAGCTCCTCATTTGAGCTTTAAACAGAAACACAAAAATAAACAAAAGGGACATTCAGGAAAAAATATGATGTTCCAGCTCCCATATGGCAAATGGGGCCAAAGTCTGCTCTGAGACATGTGACCATGACCTTCGTGAGGACAGCGCAATGCCCAGGAGAGAATTTGGGTCGCAGAATGTCCTTAGAAAAAAATCCATGACAGTGACTGGATGAGGATGCCGGGCCCTGCCTGCAGGGCCCTCTTGCCACTGCGGGTAAACTCATCCACTGGCTGTGTCACACGTGTGGAGAAGGGCATTAACACCGTATTTTCTAGGCACAAAAGTAGGCAAGTGCCATTTATCCCCAAGTACTTTTGGTTACAGCAATGCCATCTGTGGAGCCGAAAACTTCAGCTCTTCGCATTTGATCTTGGGAAGCAAATTGTGTTGTTTTGGGTTTTTTCATAAAACACAAAGTTTAATTTTTAAAAGTCTCCCTAGTTACAAATTCTATGCCCATAAAGGTATTTTTTGTGCCTGGACTTCAATGGCACTACTTATTTAGAACATTTTCTGCATGATTAGCCAGGGAGATATAAATGGGTGCAACTTTGCTGATCTTGTAGATATGCCAAGCAAGTGACCCACACATTTGACTATAAAGACTATACCACAGGGCAGTATAAGAATCTGAGTAAAGATAAAATATTTTTAGGTCTACAAGTAGGCTGAAAAAGAAAGTAGTGAGCCCGCAAGCTCTGCTTTGATCATTTAGCCCTTACAGATTTGTGACAAATTGTTTTTTCTGCATGAATCTGAACTGATACAGATTTACATGAGTAGTTAAAAAGTAATACCAATTGGGAAATAAAATCCCTAACAGCACCACAGAAAAGCAATAAACTTAAGAAGCAGTTAGACAGTCAGAAGAATGATCAGAAATGCTTTACAATAGGAAAAAAAATTAATAACAGAGAAAAAGAGCGGTTGGACACTTGTAAAGCTGGTTGTGGCATGCTGAAAGCAGGGAATCCAAAAAGCCATTAGAAAAAAGACATGAAGAATCTTGTAATAATATCCTGGGGAACATGCATGCTGCAGATTCAATGCCTTTAAGACTGCATTGTACATTCGGTGGCTATTGTTTAATGTCTAATCCTTCTGGAATGATTGGTAGAGAACTTATGTTACTATCACTCCAGTGTCCTCAAGGAAATAAATCTGGACTTGACATCAAATTACGTATTTTGTACCCAGAACATCTGAAGTATTTTCCTAATCTCATGTATACAGAGATCTGCATCCAATAATTCTTTAGATGTCAGTGCAAGGCTAACGAGAGTTTCTTCCTCTAGTTTCTTCTGATTTTAAATATTAGAAAAAAGATCCTATAAACAAAGCGCTACGTTAAGAACTAGCCACTCTATAACGATTATGAAGGTGTGAACCTGAAGAGTTCTAGGCTGCCCCACTCACCCTGACAATGAATGGTGCTATTTGTAGTGCTGGATGACTACACAGGAGGCTGTTTCCAAGGTCAGGACCAGGACTCATTCTGTACCTGATGACTTCAACAGCAAACTTCTCACTGATTTTACTGAGTATAGACCTGATGGCCAGGAGATCACCTGTGTTACTGAGATATGACAGTCCACAAGCTGAACCAAATCCAACTAAAAGCAACTCAAGGTCTTTTTTTATTTTAATTTTTTTTTAAATTCTGAGGAATGAGTTTTTTTCCAGATAAGTTGTTCAGAGGAAAGTTTACAGCTAGGAAGGAAGGGGAAGGCATGGAGCCTTTTATGGATAGTTTATATATAAAGCACTTGATCTGATAAATAACTGCCTCCAGAGGTGGAACCTGGTGTGACCATTTATCACCCTGTTACCAGCCACACAAACTGCCTCCAGACATCTGCTCAGCAGGAGCCCAGTTGATAAATGGTTGCAGTGGGCTTGGTACTGGGGTGTGACAAGCTTATTTATTGAGTTAAAAAAGAAGGAAATCTTTAGGTGACAGCATTAAAAGCTTGGTTCTTCTTCAAGAGGCTGCCAGGCACATTGGGCTGAGATAATCTGACTCTTGCTTTTATTTGGTTAGGCTTTCCTGTTTGTTCAAAATTTACTACAAGCTAGGGGCCCTGCTGCCAAGAGCTGCACAAAGGCCCTCACCTGCCTGACAAAAGCCCAGTTTTGTTCAACAAAGGCCTGTTCCCAAGAAGCAGAGTTTCTGTGATGCTTTGCACTGGTTTCAGTGAGGTCCAGTTTGAGCTGAGTTGGTAACTTATGAGCGGTTGGATGGTAACCACAATCTCCCCATCATTCAGTGCCTTTTTTTAATGTCTCTCTGCTTTCTGCTTTAGGAATTTCCCCCCACGTCCCAAGCATTTCAACTCTCTCTTCAGAAAAAGCAAATCATCCTTTCTGCCCTCCCCTCCAACCTCCTACAAGAGAGACCCACTGCATGATCAGTGGTCTGGGGAAAGGGAAGAAAGACCAGAGGTTTAGAGTCTCCCATCACAAGTGAAAAGGGGAAAATATCAGACGGCAGGGCTCAGAACAAAGAGACTATGTTTCCCCACGTGATGTAAATGAGTGTTTGCATGGATTGACCCCCATTAAAATTTAAAGACAAATTAAATAAATTAATGGGAAAAAGAACTAGATCATACTTCTAGATCACAAATATGCTGAGTTACACATCTTACTTTGCTCTTACATCACTCCTATGGCATCTGCTCTTAGACACTGTTGCATACAAAGAAATGCATCAGCCAGTGGGATTCTCTGGATAGAAACAGTACTCTATTTACTGTAACTGTAGTTTAAAGGCAGAAGTAAAATTTCTTCCTACTGAATTGTTCCTCTACTATCCTGTTTTCAGGAACTCATTTTGTAGACAGAATTGAAGAATAGTATTGTTTAGTGGAATGGATTTTGGCATTAGTGGAAAATATAAGCCCTCAATATCAAATATTAAATTATTCCTGATTAATTCTTTTATGGGCTTGGACTTGCAACTGATTTAATACTCCTGGATAATTACTTCTGTTATAACTGTGGCTTTGATTTTTAATTAACCATACAAAGTTTCTCATTCAAATCTAATATTACCTTTGTTAACAGTGTCAACTCTATGTTTAGAGATTCTGTTCACATTAAACTCTACGCTCCAAAATTAAAATCTGTTTTTCTATGACTGTGTGAACAGATTCCATACAAGGCTTATTTATTCTAAATAATTATCTATACAAATATTGTCTTTGGTATCCTGAACAATGCTGCCTGCCAAGTAACCCCATTTTCTTACTGCTACTGCTCTCTCGCCACCTCATCTCAACTCACACAGAGTTGTACCACAGAATCCTGTAATGGTTTGGGTTGGAAGTGACCCTGAAGGTCACCTCATTCCAACTCCTGCTATTGGCAGGGGCACCTTCCACTACACCAGCTTGTTCAAAAAGCCAAGGCACAACGTTTTCAAACTTCTGTACCTTTACTCACCTAAATCCATATTTACAGATCTAATTAAGTGAATTTACTCCATTAACATTCAATACAAATGAGCTGCCTGGGAATTGCCTGGTGAGCAGTTTCAGTGATCAGGCTCCTTGTAATTCGGAGTCTGGATATGTATTTGGGTGTCACACTTGAACCATTCACATCAGAATTTAGTCCTTGCTTTGCAAATGTCAGTTTTTCCACTTCTTTGCAATTAGATTCACATTTGCCTGTGGAGAGAGGACAGTGACAGTCCTCACAAACTCCCTTGGATCATTCTTTGGATAAAGGGTGGAACACAGTATGTGAAATGAAAAGTTCCAGCATCACTTTGCAAACTATCACATTGTGACACTGTGCATTTTTAAACCTTGTGTCCCTTTTATGTTTTAGGGATCCCTTGAAGTCTCCTTTATTTTGTGCATCTTTGCCCGCCCCAGTCAGACTGTAGCACCTCTGCCACTCATCACCCAGTGCAGCTCACACGGTAACCCAGAGCTCTCCTTCTGTCTTGGGGGTCCAGGACATCCCCCAGTGCTCCCAGTCCCAACAGTCCAGTAATGAGGATCTGAACTGAGTCCTGAATGATCATCTATGATCATCGATGTCATGTACTGGCATTTTCCAGTCTCTTTGGGTGTTTATGACACTTCCTCTCTTACAGATAAGCAGAACAAGTTTAAGGAAAAGGGCAGCAATTATCCAGTGCGTAACCAGAGGACTAAAAAAGGAAGGAGAGGTGACCTAGACACTGACTCCTACTTCAGTCACATATGCCCTGAAAGGGCTGAAGAACAGTTCTGAAGTCTGAGTTTCTCAGTTCCCTGTGCTTAGCAAAAGGGCCATAATTCTCCAGCCTGTAGAGTATTGAGTAACTGCAATTCAACTTCACTACTTTGATGAGGTACATCTGGAAAAAAAATACATTTAAAACTAACTACATGAGTGCTCTTGACTGTCAACTTGCAAAAATGCTAAAGAATTTCTAAGAATGCATAAAGGTCTGGCAGAATTTCTAGATATTTTCAAGCTTTCAACTATTTTCCATTAGGATTCTCAGTGGAGTTCAACTGAGAATCAAAAGCTTTGCAGAGAAGCATAAAAAATGCAAACACAGGAATGATGTGTTGCTGTTCCACTTCCACTGGTTGGCACCTCAATGAACTAAGAGGAGCATCAGGTCTCAAGCTGTGCCCTGATTCTGCCCAGCCACTGATCTGCCTCTGCACCTGCCTGTATCCCAGAGAAAAGGATGCTACAACTCATTGCATGGTTAACAAAACCAAGAAGACGGAGTTTAAGAAAATAATTATGTTGTGCTTGAGGAAATATGGAAATGACCATGAGCTGCTGCATTTAACAGACTTCTTGAAATTAAATTATTTGTATTCAAACATGTGCAAAACCAATGATCATTTTTGGTTTTGATCAGCTCAACCTGTTCTTTGGGGAAATTAATTTGATGCTGTGGGTGTAAACACTCTTTCAAGATGCTCACTGTGAAGCAATGTTTTCCTCCCGCTCTCCTTAGCACCAGAGCAATTTTCAAAGCATTCCCATTGATAACACAAACAAAACAGACCATTTCATGAGGAGGACCAGAAATTGCAATCAGAGAAGTAATACATAAACCAATTTAATCCATATTCATACCAGGGCACATGTGGGTGGTGTGCAGGGACTTTAAGCAGCAACAGATATATTTATGCTTGCTAGACTGTAAGTAGATACACAGCAGCTTTAGACCAAAGGTGGCTTGCTAAGCTACCTAAACAGGCCAAAGCGAAAACCAAGATCAGTATAAGAAGCTCATTTGCAAGAAAGTGATATAATCTATTTCTAATTAAGTCAGAGAAAAAAACGATTTAAAGTCTACTAATACAGGTACCATTCCACCAGAACTCTGTGTCAGATGCAGGTGCATCATATTTCAGGTCCTCTCTGAGGGTGCTGTTCAAAGAGGAGGGGATGTTCACAGTGGAAACAGACATCTCTGCAAGCTGGCCACGCCTCATACTGGAGCCAACCTTTGCCTCCTTGCAAGTGCAATGAATGCCACAAAACACTGCCATGAGCTGCATGTGCAGAGGTGACAGCTGCAGTTACAGCAGGGTCATGTCATTTTGTCCATGACTCCAACCCCAGCCTGCTGACCAAACATTGCGTCAGTTCGAGGGCAGCTCAGAGGATGGGAGGGAGTAAAACCTCGTGGTCTGTGGTTTAAACAAGAATCTGATTTCCTTGCTAGGAAAAACAGAAATCCAAGCCCAGGATGGATGGCAAAGGAGCACTTTCTCCTGCAGAGACGAGCAGGATCAGAGTTTTATGTCATGACTCAAAAAGGAGCACAACTAACCTGTCCTGAGAAACGCAGACTGCGCCTGCCACAGCCCTACCCCTAACACTAACCATAACACTAACCCTAACCATAACCCTAATAACCACTATCCCTAATTACCACTACCCCAATAACCACTACCCATAATTACCACTACCACTAATAACCCCTACCACTAATTAACACAACCACATATTACCCCTATCCCTAACCCTAACATTAAGGCATTCAATCAGTTTAAGCTGCCTCAGAAAAGCAGCTTGCAGAGAAATTGGAAAAGACCCCTGAGATCTGAGATGTCCTGTGAAGTGCTCACCAGCTGAGCACATTCCCATCTCCAAACTCAGTTCACGATTGCCCAGCCCTTCCCTTTGCTAAACAGAGGGTGAAATGGGGCCAGGACACGTCCTGTCTATTTTTGGTCTCCAAAACATAAGGGAGAGAGAGTGGGATTTGAACTTCTGCTTTTCCCATGTATCACAGAACTTAATTTCCTTCCTAGCTGGTCTCTGGTGTTCGGAATTATCAATATCAATATTCTCATTCATTTTCCTTCAATTCCTTCTGTAATTGCTTGGGGATATTAAGTGCTGCCAATATTGGGGTCATTATTAACCCAAGGCAAAACGTGCATTGGAAGATTACAAACCTTAAGTCTTGGCCTGTTACCATAGTTACACCTGCCTAAGAGGTGACACCTGAACTCTGCCCTCAAGCTCTAAGTAAGTGATGACTGATCAAGAACTAAAGAATCTCAGAAAATGAAATGACAGCATTTGAGGAAGAAAAGGTCAAGCACACTCATGGTAAAAACTTGAAAAATTAAGATCACACTATGAATTTCTCTAAACAATGTGTCATCACCCTGCCTATACTGATCTGATGAGATGCTTGCAGATCTTGATCACAGCGTCATGAGACTATGCAATTGCATATTGAAAAGTTCTGCCTTTGATCACAAGGAGCATAGCCATGACAGATAATACATACATTACACTCCTACTAATCTTATTCTGATTTTTCCTGTAAAATGAACAGTCCTGAAATACGCATCTCAAATCAGCAAACTTCCACTATCACAGAATAAGCAGAAAATATACATTAATCAATTTTAAATCTGACAAAATGATTAATACAAATACTTACATCCCCAGATTTGTCCATCTGTCAAAATATAGCAATTCCTGTAGTACACACATGTGGGACTGCTGGGGCTGGACACAAAGTTACTGCTGAAAGTTACATGAAAACTTCAGAGAGCAGTTCTGTGCACAGACTCACAATATGACAGTATAAATTCTTGTTATTCTTGTTGACAACAATTTTAAATGGCAAATTTTTTTAACATATTATTTTCACATGTTTTAAAGAAAGGTGTTCAGTGCATTTGCCTGGAAGCAGCACTTTTTGAGTAATGTTGGAACAAGAGGCAGAAGGGAAGAAAAAGCTACTTCATGCTTTGCTGCTCTTGTTTGATGGACGCTGTTGGAGCAAACTTAGAGGCTCTCGAAGCAGCAGCCTGTGCCTGAAGATGTGCTTGGCTCACTGTATTTCTGTCCCAGATGCTGCTCTGAGTGCTAAAAAAGTCAAAGCCCTCAAATGTGCTTTCTCCCCTTTGTACATTCAGGATCCTGTTCCACAGAATCACAGAATGGTTTAGGTTGGAAGGGACCTTAAAGATCATCCAGTTCCACCCCCCTGCCGTGGGCAGGGACACCTTCCACTAGATTACGTTGTCCAACCTGGCCTTGAACACCTCCAGGGATGGGGCAGCCACAGCTTCTCTGGGCAGCCTGTGCCGGGGCATCACCACCCTCACAGGGAAGATTTTCTTCATAATACCTAATCTAAATCCACTCTCATTCAGCTTACAGTCATTTCAAAGTTAAGACTCCAAGTATGGACTTCCTGAACTGGAAGAGTAGGATTTTCAGAGCTCCTCATTTTGGGGAGAATAGCCATAAAGAAAAGTTTCCACAATGAATCTCGAAATTTATTAATTCCATAAGAAACACATGCCCAATTCTGAAACTAACTTCCCCAGTGAGAATGCACACTGAGGGTATTTTTCTGCATGTGTACAATCTTCTCCTGCTAAGGTAAGAGAATGATGAGTAGAGCTTGCTTTACAAATCCACAGGTTTTAAATCCTGTCTGCAGAAGTCAAACGATGCTATTCATTTTCTTGATTTTCATTAAAATGACACTAAAGCCCAAGGGATGTGTTTTAGTGACAAAACACGTAATGTCTGTGTTGGGAATTTTTACAGCTGGTGGAGTAGGTGCTGAGGTTGGCAAAGACTTTTTCCCCGCTATGTTACACAGCTGAAGTCAATGAGTGTCAACTATAGCACGTCACAAGCCAGGATCTGGATCAATCTGAGCACAACCACTGTCTGTCACTCACTCTGGGCTCTCTTTTAGATGTGACATATGCTACTTCTCTATTCTCACAGAGTGTTTCAGGCTAGGCTAGACTAGACCTGAATTTTTTAAAAAAGGGAAACTTTGAAATCATACACATAATTTCAGATTTATTCCTAGCATGGAGAAGATGACCAGCCTCTGAAAGAAAGGCTCAAAAAGTCATTATTCGGAAGATGGACATAGCTGGCTTATTCTGTGTTTGAAGGAACGTTTGTTGTCTGTTTTGGTTTTGTTTTAAAGCTAAACAAAACCAAAGAACGTTATCAGAAAACAATGTATCATTTCACCTGATGTTACTCTTGCTTTTGATGTTCCAAATTTCTTTGTCTCCTTTCTTTTCCTCACACAAACCAGTCTTCTGGGTTTCAGAGGTGAATCTCAGTCTCTCAGTTTAGGATTTTAACATTCAAAAAGAACTTCCTCCACTCCCAGATAAATCAGCCTGGTAGCCATGTGACTTCAGTAATTTCGGAGGGGTTCTCCTTGTATGCTGGAGGATGTTAGATCTGCAAACTAGAAAGTTTGTATACCCTAAAAAGTTTGTATTCTGCACAGATTCACAGTCCATTATAACGCAGATCTTTTACAACATGTCTTATGGGGCAAACATGGATGCAATGAATCTGAAAAGCCAACCTGTCAATCTAGAGCCAGGGTGTTCATTTTTCAGGATAGCTTTCAAGGACATTTACTATAAATCTGTGAAAAGAGAGCTACTTACAGGTCTGGGATTTATAGAAAGTGCTGCCTATTTCTGCTCTGTCTTCTGTCAATAGCATTAAGATTTGTAGTTTGCACTGAATTATCCAATGACCTAAATCCTAGGGAGCTATCAAAATCTGTTTCCCAGATAAAGTCATGCTCAAGCCTGATACATTTATCAGTGCCAGGCACACAGCAGTGCTTACAAGCAAGTCTATTTCTCAAGTCTTCTTCAACAGCAGACAAAAGGGAGGTACAAATGAATTACAATCTATTCACTCCAATGGTTTAAAATAATCATCAACCATTGGAAACACAATAATACAATTCCTGCCTCCTGATTTCACACCAACTCCTGGGTATAATGAGGCACTGTTTACTTACATAATGTAAAGCATCCAAATCTTATGCTGACAGCTCCAGAATGACTTATTGTTCTTCCATTATGCTAAATACTTGGGATAGATCATGCCTCATTATACAAAATATAATCCATTGCCAGTCAACTGAACGAGACTTGATATGGGAGAGGCAGGGGGTTTGCTAAGTGTCAATATAGCTTTATGGTGACATGTTCTTTCAGCATCAGGGCTCAAATATGTGACATGAGAAATTTCTCTGTCTTCACTTCTCTCCAACATCAGAAGAATCTTGCTGGAGCACCAGGAAGGCAAGTGGGAGTTGGAAGCAGCACATGAATTTTTCAATTTATTCAGCTCATTTCTAACCCAAAGTGCTCTGTAGATTGTAGCCCAGATCTCAGAGGACATTTTCAGGAAAAACTCCTACCAGTGTTTCCAGGCAGGCTTGCCAGAATAAGGACCAGAGTATTGTGAACACAACAAATGGATTGTCTGGGCATAGAATTTTTTCATACTCTACAATTAAAATGTATTTTGGGATAAATTTTACTTTCAGTTATTTCTCAAACCATTGGAGGAATGTGTGTGAGGGTGACTATAACAAAAAAAAAAATTCTTCCTGTTGCTTTAAATTCAACAGGAGCTTGAATCCTGTCTCAGTCGACTTCATACCAGCATCTAAGCTTCCCTAATGCCAAGTGCAGTGTCTCTGCATATCGCACTTCTCTCCCATGCTCTGCCCTCAAAATTAAACCAGTAAAGACACCTCAGTGTCAAGGGTGACAGATTATGACATTGAATGTGAGCAAGGCTCTGTTTGAAGCTATAGAAGCAAAGGAAAAGAAGTGGCTCCAGCATGCATGAAAAGGGAGAAACCAAAATGAGAAAGACAGATCCCTGTAGTGATATCAAGAGGCTCCTCATTTATTTTTCTCCTTCTGGCCAAATGCAATCTGTGTTATAAAAGGCTCCCACCATCTGAGGCCCTGGGAATGTCCACCTGGTTGCAATGCAGGCACTGCTGAGCACACACAGCACTACTGGAGCCTTCAACAGACAGAGCCTGTGAAAGCCAAACCAACAAAACTCCCCGCAGATTCTGTGAGATATCAGACTGGAGGCTGCTGGGTACTCTGCGATTGTGGGGTGGGACCTAAAACTTTCAGAGAGGTCAAAGAGCAAAGCTTCAAGGCATAGAAATATCCATCTCTCATCCACCTCAGGGAAGGACTGTCAACCAGGCTGGGAAAATGGAGGCAAATGAAGAGATTTCCCTGAAAAAAAATCCTACACTGAGAATTTCAGTTTTTTAAGTGCCTGTGAGAGATTCTGAACAGCTTTTGGAGCTTTCTAAACTCTAAAGTCTGCCTTAAGCTAGGTTTATGTTACATAAACACTTGCTTTCAAATTTATTATTATTATGAAAGGTACAACATGAGCATAATAAATGATTGTGGTATTAAAGCACATTTTACAGCATCATCTTGAGTGCTGTTCCCTTTAATGCTCTGCTTACATGACATGGAGGGATTTGCTCTGAAACTGCATTAGGATGGTAGAATTCAAAAGTACTGCCCATAAGATTTTTTTTTCTCTTATCTCTGAACAATTCTTAATAGCCAAAACAGTCTGAATGAATACAACTTCAGTTTTGAAATACAGAGGTGTCAGTGTGGGAAGGTGTTTTGCACTTTAGGGAAGCCAGTAATAAAACTCCCGGCTCTGCTTTTATTGCCATGGCCTTTGGCTCATGCTTGAAACAGGACACTCATAAGCCAAAGCAGAAGCACAGGTTAAGAAGTGAGCAAAGAGATACTGAACAGAAGATGATGTCTATACAGTGGGAAAGAAATTAATAAACTGGAGCTTGGCCAGAGTGATCCTTTGGATACAAGATTTCATCACCCCTCTGCTTGGGACACTGAGAGCAGCAGGAGCTGGGCTGGCTGAATTCCCTGCGGAGGAGTGTCCTGCCCTTCTCAGCAGTGCCATGGGTGTGGCTGCTGGGAGATGCTGGTCCCTCAGGAGTCACTGGAGCTGTGGGCCCTGCAGCAGCTTATGTAGCACAGAGCCAAAGCAGGGCTCGTTCTGTGCTGTTTGTTTAACAGTGCCACAAACCATGGCTAGTACAACTCCTGAGTGCTCCTGGGATGGAGGGAGAAAGCATTATGAGTTCCCTTGTCACTACTGGTCACATTTTCCCTTGAATCAAGAGAAAATATTTATTAAGGAGATCACAGTTAGAGGAAAGAAACCGTCCAGCTCATGTGGCAGCAGACTTGAAACTGTATTGAAATTGATACCTCATGGCTCTGGTTCCCAGGTAATGCAGGGATTATGTTTTGTATTCAAGATGCAGATTAAATGAGATGTCTAAAACCACTTTGCCCTGCATATTTACTGGTAAAAAAAACCCCAAAACCAAAGGAGGAAGGAAATAAGGGTGAGATTTTCAAACACTTGCCTCGGTAATTACCATGATTGTTTTCTAACCAGTAATTCATCCTGCTGTAAAGTGAGATGAACAGAATAGTCCTGAAACTGACATAAAACTAGTGTGAGATAGTATTCTGTCCACTTCACAGACAATTTTAAAACTTCAGCTTGCAGGGCTGCTTCAAAATAATTCAGCTTCTTGAAAGTACTAAGCAGAATTTTGGTGTCCAAAGAGAATAAATTTATTTTGATTCTTACTGTCTTCTGCTTATTTTTTCCCCTAATTAGGAAACTGGAATGTAATTTTCTATGAATACTATTATGAAATTATGCACCATACCCACAATGGACAGTAATAATGCACCACATCAGATAACAGAAAGACTGAGTCCATACACTGTTTGTAACAATGAGTTTTGGCTCCTGGTTAGGAGATGTTGCTGCAAACTCCCTGTTTCCCCCTGCTCCTCCCCACAGTTAATCTACCTCTGATTGTTATAATGGTCCCTGCAGACAAGCAAATTGTTTTGGTTAACTTACACCATGTACATTATTTTTTCATTTGTGACTGTTTTAATTGGCAACGTCATCTATTTCTGAAAGCTTTTTACTTTTCAATAATTAGGGTTTACCCAAGAGGTTAGCACAAAAAAAGGTATTTGAAATGCTAATCCAGCATCTCAGACAAAACTGCTCTGTCAAATCTAAAATCCTGTTGTTTCTTAAATATACTGTAAAATACCATAGTGTCCACAGCATACTGATAACCTCTGTGCAATACAAAGAGGGAGGCCAATGTGTTACATGTGATGGTTATTAAATGGAAATGCTGACAGACCCTTAAATATGCTGAGACTGGGTACAGAGATTTAATGAGAGCAGTAATGGGCAGGTGGGCTGAGCATTCCTGCTGAGATTAGATCCTGAGCAGAAAAACGTGCCTTTTGAATCTGTTTCCCAATATAATCTGTACACAGGACCAGGCTGAGCATTACAGAAAAAAAAAAAAGTGCCTTTTCATGTTCACTTTATCATCCAGGCCTCTTACAGCCTTGTTACTAACATATATTTATATATNTGCCTTTTCATGTTCACTTTATCATCCAGCCTTGTTACTAACAAATATTTATATACATTTAATGCCACAGCAATTGGATTTCTTTTGGAACACATTTCTTTTTCTAACTACATTCAAGTTCAGAAAACATGAAAAAATCTGTTGCTTTGGTACAAACTGTATCTTATCTCTGGAGTTAGTGCTTCTGCTCTTTTTCTTCATATATTCAATGTACTTGGGCCTAAATCAGTGCTCAATCTAAAGAGCTAGAAATGCTGAAAATCTGCTGAAATTAAGCAGCTGTGTTAGAGCTTTATTCCAGGCCACATATCTAGTGGCTATTGTGCTTTTTGCCAAAATTTAATTAAGAAGTTACACTTTATGGCCGTCTCATTTGGATGGCAGCAAGTCTGTGTGTTACTCTTCTACCACTGCCAGGAAGGCACCACGAGGTGCAGGTACCAGTTTGAAAGGACTGAGCTGGGAACCAGATGGAGCCATAACCTTCTGTGTCAGTGAAGTTTCCCTGTTCCTGAACCTACAGAAAGTTTTATTTCCACACAGTGAAACCAGCCAGAGAGATTTCATCTGCTCCATTGCACTGCTCTTGCAGACAGAGCATGGGATTTGACACCATTCCTGTGCCCATTACCAGCTGCTCTTTTTCTCACTTACAGGTTCCTTAGAGTTTTACCTGTGGATTCAACCTGACTCTAAACAGGATCATGACTTACACACATTTCCTCCCTTGCTGCTGCTAATGACAGGCTAATACCATAAGCCATTGCTCTGCTGAAACAAATAGGTCTTCATTTGCCTTTTCCTTTCCTATTCTCTATTCTCAGCTACATTTGCGTTCAGACCTCATCTGACTCCTCAGGTTAGTGGATCCTCAGGTTTGCACTCACTCTCAAATGAATTCAGTAGACTTTGGAGCAGAACTCTGAGCAGGGACAGACAGTGAAGTGCTTTCCATTCAACTGCTGAGTGTTTACACCCAGCTTTCCCTACCACTGCCAAGTCACTGAAGGTGTTATCTGAACCTTGGTAGGGACCACATTGAAAGGACAAAGCCACTTAGGCATTTATGTTCTTCACAGCCCGAGAAGGCACTGCAGAAAAGCATTGCATTAGATATCCCCTCCCTGGCCTTTTCACATTTAATTCAACTACTAATCACTGTTGCACTGATTAACCTGTGATGACCCATCTGCAGCTCACTGTTACATAAAGCAACCCCTTGGTTGATTACAGCAGGCAATCAGTTGGTCTGGGACTGATCACTTGGCCTGAATTAAGGATAACTTATCTTGGAGATTCCAAACCTTACTCACAGTGATAATTATGCAAGGCAAAATGGACTTGAAAGGATGTTGAGAAGGAAAAGTTTATCACTAATGGCTATTTTTTGCATGCATTTTATCTTTGTAACTGTTAATGGTTTTCTCGTCCTAGAGGGAGGTAATGGAGACAGAACTAGTCCTAAATGCCAAAAGCAAAGACATATTGCAAGTTGACTCTGAATACTGCAGAAATTTAGTTGCAAACTCTGCTCTTGAGTACCTAAAAGAATGGTAAAAGCCCAATCACCTGCTTTCCAAGGGGCAAGAGTAATTCCTTGAGAACTGAGGATACTCAGCACTGCAGATGCAGAGGCTGGGAAAGGTGACCATTTGGGACACCTGCCTTTACACTCCTCACTCTGCTTCTGCTGTCTCTGGTGGAAACTGAAGTAAAATTGCTGATCTTTTCACTGTGGATATGTCTGGTCTCCGCTAAAGGCATGCTTTTCTAAAAGAACCAGTAGATTCTTCTGTCATAATATAGCAATATCCGAGTTTATCTGCCTCTGCACACCTGGCATGCCTTCATCCTATCCCACTTGTTTTTCCAGTGTTACACAGAGAGGTTACTGCTATAAAAAGGTGCTCCCAATAGAGAGCAAAGCAAAACTATAATCACACCACAGTCTCTCTTCATCACTGGAGTTATTATTGTTTCAATTTCGCAGGTGCTGAATGCTTGTCCACGGGGGATATAAAAGAACTGAAAAACAACAGCAAAACACTTGACTTCCACACACACGCTTAAGAGTCAGGTTGTTACTTTTGCAATCAGAACAAAAAAAATTCAAGCATCAAGGAGCCACTTCTGGAAAAGATAAAGATTTCAGAGGTTCGCTATGTCACTGTTTTGGGAGTGTGCTCTTGGGGTGGAGTCATTGAAGGTGAAGGGAGGTTCCTTGTGTCACTGGAACACCATTGATGGCAAACACATCCAACAGCTGGCTCAGGATGTGGTGAACCATTGCTAGAAAGAATCTGTAACAGCAACTCAATAGTTATGAATACATATGAACTCTGTACTTACATTACAGCGTTTCCCAGAGCAGGGAACCAGTCTTGTAAAGCTAGAGCTAAACAAAGGGGAGGAAAAGAGGTGTTGGGTAGGGGCCCAGAGAGGACTATGTCAGGAGGGACTAGGTATTTAAAAACTGTACAGGGTAGAAAAAGTCATCTAAGACTCTGGTCCACTGCCTGTATTTCTCAAGTGAATTTCCTTACAGGCTTCTAGGACACTAAAATATGCCCCAAAACATATTGCAAAAGATTCTGCAGTACTTCAAGGATGGAGCAGACATTGTTGATACTTCTTAGGCCTGAAAACTTACATACAATTGCACAGCTGTAGCCTTTGAAGGTAAGAGCTGATGGGAAGAAAGTCCATCTAAAAAAGGTTTTCTGGCTGCTGTTCACATGTGAAAGGATGTAAACCTTGGGAACTTTATGAACAGCAGCTGGCTGGGAAATGCTTTTTACATTCTGTCCTTTTCACAAAGTGCACACACATAAATAGGATGCCATTTATCAAGAACACCCACAACCAAACTGCGTGACTTCATAAAGGACACGTTAGAGTTATCTTCTGCCATCAGATCATTTCATTGTATTTGAAGTTAAGCACGTTAATGTATCTTGAATTAATTTTCTTGGTGTTAAAGTGCAAACTGGGCTAATAAAAGTGACACATTGACTTTTTCCACAGAAGGATGTTCAGCTTATGCAGAATGGCAGCATAAATGAAAATTAGCCTCAAGACAATGTTAATTACATTTTATCCATTAGTAGGAGGGTAATTGAACTGCTCATTTTCACTGCAAAGAAAACCCTTCTGGCTTCATAAAGGGAAACTATGTATTTAATGTGCAAATTAAACTCTAACAATGTAAAAATTTGCAATAGAAAGAAAAGCAAAATGCAGGTAATATATACCTATAGTATATTGCAATTACCATCTTGGACATAATATGTGTTACTGCCCCTCTTGCTGAGCTGAGACTTCAAAATGCATGACAGAACTCAACTACCTGAAGAAGCAGACAAGGATTACTGAGATGCACATAAAATACCCTGAAAGACGTGTTCAACCTGAAACAAGAGCCTGATTTAACCAAGTAAACACTATATATACTACTAATAGTGCTATTAGAGCTAATACTACTAATACTTACAAATACCAATTACAGAAAACAGTCTTTGCCAATTTGAAAACCTTCCCTCTCATTTCTATTGTATCTGTATAATGTGGCTGAAAAGCTGCCATTTGCTTATTCTTAGATGAAAAATGCCCCCAGATGACTGAAGGCATATGGGTGAAATCTGGCCAATCACTTGAAATCAGCAGGGAACACATTCTTTTTCAGGAACTGTATCCACAAGTGTTCTGGTATTTATTAGCAGATACATTAATATTTTGAGTTTTGATAAACACAGGACACATTAATAAAAGCATGTTTTGTTTGCTGGAAAGACCTTGCTGTATACCTACATGCTGTGACATCCTATTGCCTTTGGACCTTCCATGGCTATTTAATAAGATTCAGAGTTCTGAATAATAAACTATTCTGTAAAATTCTTATTCCTCTTATCAACCAGCTGTAATTTCTTTTCAACACTCATATTATCTACCCTGGGCTTCACTCCACTGAGATACTAGAGACACATTCCTGTCTTGGATTTTTTTAAGAAAGTACTTTGAAGCTACTCAGAGTTTGAAAAGATGTTGTAAGATTTGAGTAACACATTTCAAGGAGAACTGGCAGATAAAGATATTGGATGCTCATGCTAACAGGTAATAGTTACTGCAGTTTATCAGGTCTATAATCACATGTTCCCTGCCTATCAGTGTATCACAGAACACACAAAATACTGAATTTTAATGTGAATAGAGCAGACAAATTAATTTCCTTCTATCCACACCAGCAGCAACTGGACATCCTTAGTACATTTTGGACCAGAATCAGTGAGATGCTGAGTGAAAACATGCAATAAACCAATCTCATAATCATCCTGATGAATTGTCATCTCCCTCTCCTGTTCAATAAATTAGAAAAGTGCACCCAGACTTGGACTCAGGAAATCTACTTGTTCACAAATACAACAAAGAAATCCCACAAGGGCCATACTGTCATTTTCATCAGCCAAATAAAGTGTAGGTGGAACAAGATTTAGCTACAGATAATATTATGGATTATCTGCCCACTGGGCCCTAGAGAATCCAGATCAGACCCTTGAACTTAATGACCCCAGGAGCAGCATCTGGGCAGAGTTACAGTGAATTCAGAATTCCTGCTTCTACAAAAGCCAAAAATACATTCCCCTACTCAAAAATAATAATTTTAAAATCAACCTTTATCATAATATTACCATGAGCATTGAAAAGGATTATCTTATTACAAAAATGAAATTACTTAAATTTACTCTCATTATTGTTTCCCAGGGAAAAAGAGGCTTTTTTTTATTTCATTGTGGTTGAAGCTGCTATTTGCATTTAAATGAAGAAATCTGAAGAAGAGGAGCTAGAAAGTTAGGGTGTTTTTTTTTTTCTTTTGAGAATGAGATTTCATTTCAGTGTTTTCCTATAATGCAAATCTAACGCCACTTTCTGCTTCATTAAATAGTCTGTCACAAGTTGCTTTACAAAAAATTGCCATAGAGGGAGAGAGATGCTCAGATAATTCCCAGTTGAGGCTTTGTAATGATGGTAACAATACAGTGTTGGTAGCCCCTAAGTACCTGACATCAGCAAATAAATGAGGTGTTGCTGTATAGCATGGGCTTTTTTTTTTGATTGACTTATCATAATTGACACATTTAAACAATCTTCTTTCTTCATATTCCAAGAGAAACAGGCTTGGATCAATGAAACTTTTATAGCTTAGAAGCTATTCCAACATGAACACTCTGGAAAGTGTATAGACACATAAATACTCATTCCAATGTTAAAGATATTATGGAAAACATGCAGAATACCCAACATTGCACCACTGACATCTCTAGGAAATTTGCCATTTACTTAATGTTGATGCTGTGAAATGGGACTTCCCTCCTGCAAAACATTCCCATGCCAAGTGCCATTTGGATTCTGAGCTGGCATCACATATGGGGGAAAAGCAGATCACTTCCAGACACATCCCCTTTCCCAGGCTATAGGCAAAATCTAGGTTATGGACTAACAGGTACTGAAAAAGCCAAGGACTTGGCAACATTGTCTGAAATTTTCATCTCTGAGAGCAGAGGGAGGTTTTAGCAGAGTTGAGTTTCAGCAAGAAAAGACAAGAGCAGCAGTAAAAGTTGAGGTCAAAGGAAAAGTTTATCACTGAGCAGAAGGGAAGAAAGCAAAGCAAAGGCTGTTTTTATAGGTCAGCTTGAATGGGTAAAGATGTGAGCTCAACAGAAGTACTAAAGTATTATCTGGAACTGGGATGGGAAACATCTCTCTTCTCCTCATACTAAAATGAGAGGCAGGACTGATGACATGTTTTTGTATTGAAGGTCCTCTAACTTTATGAGTTTAAATGATGCACCTTAGAGATTGGTGATAAGAAATTATCAACTTTACAAAGTAAGATTAGAGTATCTCACAGAGTAAGACAACTCCTCCTCAGCCCAATCTGTCCTAGGGAAGGCCACACTGCTTACCCCATGACACCCTGAACAGAAGAGAGGAACTGGCCAGCTCACTCACCTGGCCACCTGACAAAGCCAGAAGGATGGTTTGAGACCAGCACTGGGACTGGCAGCAGGAGGGCAGCAGTTGTTGATTGAAATGTTCATCAGACTGAACAAGTCTAACAAGATCTCCAGCCTTGCTGTAGGGGGGGTGGCATCAAATCACACCAGTGGGAGTCAGTGGTTTTAAAAAATCAATCTGATTTTCCCCACCACCTGGCTCCAGCTGATTGGCTTCGCTCACCTATCAGGCTATTCCTCATTAGCTGAACAGTATTTAACATACAGATCCCCATGTCAACAAAGATAAAAGGTTGATGCCCAAATTCACATATGGAACTCCTGCTTATTGTTAGAGATTTCAGGCAGATTATCTATGCTCCGTGTCTATGTTCTGAAAAACACAATGTTCCTTTCAGTTGGAATTACACTTGTTTCTAAGGCTATTATATCAGCTCTCTGCCAAAAACACAGGGAATAAAATAAAAAGTTTTATTTTATGATGGTAGACACCTCATTTAAATGATTTTCAAGAATAATAATTAATTTTAAAATAAGCAGTAAATGGTCTCAAGAATATTCCTTTTAATGCAGCAACGCAGGAATGCTTTGATTAGTTAAACTAAGAGAAAACAAAAACCTCAGGAAGTGGCAGAAAAGAAAGAACATAAGGATGAAATTCTTCTATGGAATGTATTCATGCACAACCTATCAAAGACAATGGAAATTCAGTGTGCATATTCAAGGACAGAATTTGGTCTAAAGGGATACATTTTCAAAGAATGCTTTTTTTCCTTGCACCCAGCATTTGCATAGGCTCATTAGTATTTGGGAAATGGGTACCTGTGTCCTTAAACAGGCACTGCAGAGTGTGATTCCCTATTCTGCCCGCATAAACATAGGATTTTGTTGGTGCAGTCTTTCACTGTGGTCCATTTAAGAACACTGAGACAGAATAGTGTATTTATTGATATACTCCAGGAATGGATTTCACATGCTCTGACTCCTCCAATCTATTCTCCAGCTCTGTTCAAGAGAAACATTCCATGCATTCATTTCTGCTTTATAAAATAAAGATGCAGAGAGGTCTATATTTAAACAATAAGGATGTTTTCAGGTCACAGTTCCCGCCCTCTGAAGTCTTCAGTACGTGTATTCACTTCTGTACAGACCAAACAGCATTGACTGAACTCTGCATTGCTTTGCTAATCAAATTCTTTGCAGCCAAACTGTGTTTGTAACCCTCTAATGACATCCCACAGGTATTGTTACAGAAGCTTCATCTACAAAACACCCATCCCAGATGATCTGCTGCCAGTGCTGACCTCAAGTACCTGAGAACAGAGCCAAGGCTGATTATAAAAGCAGCACAGGCAGTAGGATTTGTTTTGTAACTGAAAACACACATGATGATCCAAATTTTTAAGAAAATGAGAAGAACCACTTTACTAATCAATAACAATATCCACATGCTGAGATACTTAGCAGGCAAGAACAGTAAAACTCGTATGAGGCTGCATTGAACACTGCACTGCTGATGGTGGATCTGCATTTCACTGACAGTGCACCAGCAACAGTTTGGCCTCTGCTGAGCAATCACAGCCAGAGCTACCAAGATACCACTCATACATAGAGATATATGAGTCTCTTTCTATTCCATTTTCTTTAGCACTCTCTAAATATACCTGGATGAAACTACCCGATGACAAGTGCCTTTCCTTGGCCCTCGCCTTCCCCTCCTCATGTTGCATTTCTCTTTTAGTTGTGACTCAGAAGCAAAGCTTTCTCAAGTCAAGGCTGGATTACAGAGTTTGTGCTTTGCAGGCATATTCAGAAAAATACAAAATATTATTGTTTCTCCTGGTTGTGTCCTAGAAATAGTAATAAAAATGCAACAAATATACTGACACTTTCAAAGCTCAATTCATGTTTTCCTATGGAATGCTACTAGCAAGAAACAGTGCAAATGACGCTCCCACAAGAAGAAAAATAACCAACTTCAATCTTTTCAAATAGTTTTGAAGATCACCTGATGGTCTTTTGATACACTTCTACATTAATATCCAGAGCAGAAGTAGGGCATCATTTTTTTCACACGAATGCTTTTGAAATGGGAATGATTCTGTCTTGGGTATAAGCAGGACCAAAAGCAAGCTGATGGTCTGCCTAAAGATAGGTTCAAGTGGAAGAACAAATCAATAGGCCTGTGACTCAGAGCTCTTGTACTGATACCTTTATTAATAAACTAATTTTCATTTCTTTCCAGCGAATTCTGAAAATCAATCCTTTTCTCTAATGCCTTGGGAACAGCTTACAGGAGGGCAGCTGCAACTAATTTCTGCAGCCATAAAGAATTATAGTCACATAGTAGTACAGCTTCTGTGTTTCTCTTCTTACATAAGTAATTACTTTTGCTCAATGATAGGGATTTTTCCAACAATATGAACCATTTATGTAAGCAAGGTGTGAAATGTTCACTTTGGCTTTCTCTCCTGAGTTTCGACCAAAAGGCAGAGAGTGTATGTGGAAAGAGAATCAGACAGACATAAAAAGAAGCAACAAAACAAAAGCTGCTCTTTGGCCACAGAGAGATCTGTCTTTCTTTAAATAAAACCAATCAGAGCCCATTAACAGGGTTTTCTTTCACAGCCTTCAAAGACACAGTGACAGGTAAAGTGCTCCCTTCAGCTGCAGCTGGACTAACACTTGTTTTCCACAGCAGTTTTTCTTAGGGTGACATTTGAAGTTCTTTGTCAGGTGCCTTCAGTGAAACATGAAACAACAGCCCAAAGCAAAGCTGCTGGTCTAACATCTTCCATGGGTCTGGGTGGCATCAGCCTCTATTTAACCAACATCCAGATGTACCCCAAAAAATCACAGAAAGCTTTTTCTACTTACTGTGAACAAAATGGGGACAGATTTCTCAAGTTCTTCTTTGTCTTAACAGGACCCCTGGGGGGGGATTTGGAGGCATTGGAGGGGAGGGTGAAGACCAGTGCCAAGCTGGTGCTCTACTATAGAGTTAGTAAACATTACATTCTAAGTTCCACTAAGCACTTACTACAAGTATTCTTCAATGTTTCTTAGCATTAAGCCTTTTAAAAACAGAAAATAAGTTAAATGTTTTCTTCAAGCTGTTTGTCTGTGAAGCAACTCTTGAATAATCCATTTAAGATAGTTTAAAAAAGGAGAGAAAATAAGAACCCAGTGGCAGATATTTGCAAATGTCAGTTTGCTAACAGAACATACTTCAACCACTATTGCATTCTCACCCTTCCTCTTCCTTGCTACTACCCTATGTCCTTTCTGTGCATTAATTATCATTACTAAGGGAATTTTGCGAATTTACATTTTCTAGTGCAGGTAGTGACTTTTGAAAGGGCATGACTGAGCACCCTTTTCTCTCTTGGGGATGATGGGATAAAAGTGACCAAGATGTTCACAGGTATCCTGTGAACACTGAAGTGTGATGAAATTCCCTCAACGGGAAGGCTGGATAAGCTTCCCAGCAGAGGGCAGTGGGAAGACAGGTATGAAGTTAAGACAATTAGTGTATTCAGTTTATCAGAGAATCCAAATTCTCCTGTTTTCAGCCACTGTGAAATTTCTGCTGGAGGAATTCAAGCAGTTTGACAAATGTAATTTGAGTAAAACCTGTGCTGGTTCAGAAGAGAGGAACAAGCCCCCCCAGGTATCCTTACACAAGTGAGGAAGGGGATGCACTGAAAGGTCAGCTGGGTTTAGAAATGACACTGTTGTGCCAGAATTAAACACACACTCAGATAGAAAGCCAGTGTCAGAGGAGGAATTAAAACCCCTTTCCTGTGACTCTGTACCTCATGTTACCAAGGTGTGCATCCATATCAGTGCTTTTCTGGTACTGGATCCCACCCAGCTCACACAGGACAAGGACATGTCTTGGACAGCCAGATGTTGCAGAGGTGAAGAGTGCCCAGCTGTTTATGGGGTCACACAGGACCACTCAGTGTAGCCAGCACAGAAAGGGATGGTTTGCTGGCAATGCAGAGGCAGACAAAACCTTGCTATCGGGCTGCACAATGCCCAGAGGGACTGAGATTCAGTGATGAAACCAGGTCAGCTCTCAAGGTCTCCAGAAGGGCACTGGCTTCTGTTTTATTCAGACTCTGCTTGTTGCAGGGCAGGGAAAGGTGAGAGAGCTCCAGAAAGAAACATCAGTGCCCCTGATAAATGGCAAATGCAAGAAACACCACTTCAATTCTTCCCTTACTGTAGAATTTTCTGAGTTTCTCCACATATTTGGTTCTTCATTGATGCCTCTGGGCAATTTTACCAAGAGAAAACAGAAAAGCACATCTTCTTACCTCAATCTTTGAAATCTTCTGGACTATGAGAAACTATTAGAGACACTACAAGGCAGTGAAATCTGCCTTCTCAATCTCCTAAGAGATCCCTGATGATGCTTCCTCCTAAATTGTTAATCTGGATTATTGGGACATATGGAAGTGAAAGGAAAAATATTTTGTGCAGGAATTTCCCAATCTTTTTCAATTATGAGCCAGTTCCTTATGTCTTACATCCCAAACATTAACAAAATGTTCAGTTTCTATAAGACTCAACCTCATTCTCAGCTGCTGGGATGCCTGAAATGAGCATTCTGATCTGCATTGCCTTTGCCTCTCTGGTATTTAGGCTGAGTTTCTCCTGGAAGAAGAATCACCTCTTCCACCTGGAAACCCTTTCTCTTATCTTACTGCACTTCTAATAGAAATATCACAAAACCAGGCTAATTTGGCAGATCTTTTTCCCAAAATGAAAAAGGTGAAATTCCTTGTGGTGGGCCAGAATTAGGGCCAGCAGAGTGATCCAAGCACATGGACCTCTTAAAAGCAAAACACAAAAACTGCCAGGCTGGATATCACCACATTTCCATGTCAGACAGTGAGAAAAAGCTGAACCATTTCGAAAGACTGAAGGTTTTGGCTTTTTTCCTCCCCACATATAAGTTTATTGCTCTAAATCCCAGCGACACATTTCTCTTCCCCAGGTCTCATAATTACAGTGTCCTAAATTGCATTTTCAAGGCCCCTTGCAAAACTGAGCAGGCAGCCAATCTCCATTACTCAAGCCTGCTCATATATAATTCTTAGCATTCTACTGTAACCCAGCACATCCAAGTGAAACCAGAGCCACGCTGGTATGGACACTGTACATGAATAATATATTTAAAGCAGCCTCTGCCTCACAAAGTGTATTATTTAATCAGGCTGTGGAGACACATGGAAAGGCAAACAGAAGCAAGGGAAGGAACCATGTTCAAACTCATAGAATAATCCATCTATGTTCTGGCTAAATAGCAACAATACACTTCCTCATTCTTTATGTACATCTTCCCAGTTTAATATGGAAAAGGTACATTAGGAATGACAATAACTGGAACTGCACTTTTTCTGCCTCCCTAAGAACTTCCACTCGTGCTATAGAAGCCAAGGAGGGCTGTGACAGAGAGAAAGCTGAGACTTGCTTCAGAAAGCTAAGCTTAAAAAATTTAAATTTTTTACAATAATAAATTAATAAAACATTTAACAGACCACAGAACACATCCATAAACTATAAAATTTGACACTGGCTTTTACTGCATCTGCTCAAACAAGTCCCAAGAGCAGGAGAGCTTTGGTTTTCTTGGATGCCAGCTGCAATACAGATCTGTTCTTTTCTGGTCCTGTTGATGACAAAATTAGATGTATACTTTTACATATTTTTACATATGTTCAGTTTTTTTCCTCTCTGTTTTAAATGTTGAAATGCTTTGTTTTTCCCCTCATGTCTAAACTTTTTACTTTTTTTAGTGGTTCCTGTTATCACCTTATCAGCAAGGAACTATATACATAGATTGTACCCAGTTATGACAAGGAAACTTAACTCCACTTTCTGACAGCTTTACCAGATCAAAGAGAAAATACATATGTGACAACAACACACCTTTATTCCACTGAAACAAGGAGAATTATTTTTAAATTCAAAGGCAATTTGCCTCACAAATATTACAGGCAGAATTTGGAATTTTTAGTATGTATTACAATGAAAAGTCTTATTGCTATAGTGAATTGCTGTTCTTCATGAAACTGCACTGCTTCTCTCTATATAGTAACAATTATTGGGTTTTACTGTTGGTTTGAACATTTGAAGGTCCTGCAATCTATTTTCAGATTGTGAGGACTGATTTTCATGCAAGGTAAAGAGTGGTTTAATACTGACTTTCACTCTGTTTGGAGCTGATCAGTTTAGGAAATTAAAGTTTAGCATTGCAGAAAAAAGTCACTTTGAACTATAACTACTGTATCTCCAGGGTAGTAATTTTGCAGAATCCCACTCCAGGGTAGTGATTCTGTTATTTTATGATAGAGCTACTAGTAAGTGGTATGGAAAAAAAAAACAGGTTTTTTTATTTCACATTTACATTTCTTATATGCCTATAATTTAGTCTCCTTAAATGTCAAGCTTTTTTAAATGAACACTTTTCACATTTTGATGTTGTTGGGGTTTTTTTATTCTCCTCACAATTAGAAATGACATCAGTGATTATAAAACAGCTCTAGGTACTCCAAAATCTCAGCTATACAGATTCCCTATTTTACTTTTTCCTCATCCCTTCTTTGAAGGACACAATAAAAATGAAACAAATGTCCTCTTACAAAATTTTTTCTCCTCTGCATTCAGTAAACATTAAATTCTGAGATCCTAATTCTGGGTGATTTGGGTCCATGTCATATACCTTTAGGCAAGTCTCTACTGTCCTTCTTCCAAGGTGAACAGGACCACTCTTCTGGAAGCCCTGTGTTTGTGTTGTTCCTCCTGACAACACTTAGTACCACCTAAAAATATACCTCTGCACAGGCCACAGACTAAATTTCTCCCCAGGCACAGTGTAAGGTGCCTGATAGCAGAAAGAGCCTCAGGAGGTACGATGTATGACTCAGACATCCATCTGAATCACACTTGTCTTCTCTGCTTTATCCCTTCCTGCTTGAACAAAATTATTCCCCCTGCAAGCCCTCCTTTGCTGCTTGCTATCCCACACAGAAAGCCATCTGACAGCCAGGGTGAAAGGGGAAAGGAAGCACAAGATCAAAGATCACCTTGTACATTTGCTTTCAGGTTCTGAAACACCCTGCACATAAATCCAGTTTGTCCAATTCATTTAACATGGCCCTAAGACTACACAAACCCACCAAGGCAACCCTTCCATTGCCTGTGCCTGTGCCCCAGGCCTCTTATGCAAAGCTATTCCCACCCCATTCCACTGTCCATGCCCTGTCCATGGCCATGCACAACTAAGGGTTAAGCTCCCTCCAGATCTTTCAGGCTACTGCCATTATTTGCTCTCAAAGCTGTCCCTGCCAGAGCCATCCTGCCTCGAGTGGCTTCTGCCTCCACTTTTTTAACCCCTTCTTTGATCATGTCACTGTTGCTTTTGCATGGGCAGGTGATGAAGTGAGCTGGGGAATGCAGCTGGGTTCAGGCTCAGTCCCTCAGAAGGTGAGGCAAAGCTGCACACAAAGCCAGCAGTCAGTTCTTCTGAATCCTGGGTTTAATCCTCTGTCCCTCATCCTCTTCCTGGCATCCTGCCTCTGAGGACACCTCACACTGAAAAAGGAATTCTTAATACCACTGGCTGGCAATTAAAAGAAGGATGGAAAAGTGAGAGAATAATTCTCTTAATTGACTACTCTTCTTACTACTTATAATCTAGAGGAAATCTAATTAATTCTACATGAAGAACAACTATTCTGTGGTGAAGTGTAATTCCTGATCTCTGGGGCTTCAGCTTACCAGTTGTCAAATTATCCAATTACACACTTGTTAAAATCCATTTTGGGGAGATTTTCATAGCTCGTAAATTAATAATTTCAAAAGCTTAAGTTCTCAGAAGAAACAAAAAAAGAAAAAAAATAAAAAAGAAGGAAGTCCCTGACCCTCAAATGGTACCTCAAAATCATGAAACACATCTAAAAATAATGTCAAGAAGGTGAAAAGAGTGATCCCCTCCTGCTCTGCTCCAGCAGCACCACACTGGTGATGATCTATTTCAGCAGGGAGAAATACTCTGCTTCTTTTTCAGCAACATTGTATTCAAATCACTAATCTGAAGGGAACCAATTAAGGCAGCATCCCCTTCCTTATGCCAAAAGGGAAACATCTTTTCATAACCACATCAATTAAGAGGTGGGAAGGCAGCAGGGACTGCAGCTGAAGCCGAGGATATTGAGGCACTGGCACGAGGCCACCAAGCTGAGCTGGTCAAGGCTGGGGCAGACAATGCCCACAGAGAGAGCTGGGCCTGCTCAGCCTTCAGGAGAGATGGAAATGGGAGAACTCTCTGCTTTCTACAGCCACCTGATCAGAGGACACAGAGAAGATGAAGCCAGACTGGTCCAGGCTTGTACAGCAATAGGATGAGAGGCTCAGGACACGAGTTAGAACATGGGAAATTCCATTTAGACGCACAGAAAAATATATTACTGTGAAGATGATCCAATACTGAGACAGTTTTCCAAGAGACTGTGGATCTCCATCTTTGGAGGTGTACAAGTCTCAAGCAGAACAAGCTCAGAGCAACCATCTCCTTGAGCAGGACCAGGCCAATCAACAGCTGGAGCTCCCTTTGACCTCAGCTGCTCTGGGACTCTGACAACTCTTTACAAAGATTCCCAGCAAGGGGGAATGGTCTTAAGGTACATTCTGGATCCTGATGTGCCAAATCTGAGCAGAGGAGAAAACTTTCTGTGATCTTTTGTATTTCAGTGAAAACAATTTAGCAGGCAGCATTAAAGACTACTTTGCAATGTTTGCTACTGCACTGTATGGCAGTGTTGTGTTATGAAATCCTGTGAGTGAAACCAGACATGAAACAAAAGAGGAACAGAAGGCAGTCATTTGTTTTCTATAAACCCAATCTGACTGTATTTCAATAAAAGTAAGCCAATGCCATCCCTTGTTTGGCTTTTTTTCCAACAGAAAACCCCTTTTGAAATGTCCTCTAATATTGATTGAGTCTGATTAACATCAAAGGTATAAAGGTATTGAAAAAACAATCCAAAATAGGTGGCACAATATTTTCAGTGAATACTGGTCATTCTGGACACTAGGTGGGAGGCATCTTAGGACATCTTGACTTGAAAATAATTCAAAACACTTGTCTACTGAAAACGAGGTCCTTTTCAGCTGGCTGAGACTGGCTGCACAAAAATTATCAAATTATAAAATAATTATGAGATCATCACTCTGAAAACTCAATTCACCACCAAATTATTTCTGTTTTAAACTCACAACATTTTTAATACCAATGGTCTTACAGCTGTGTGAAAACAGGCCAAGACTTAGAAGTCTTGTGTCCATTGACATAAAGCAGGAACAAGTTCTGGTAAAACCTGCTCTAAATTCAGATCTGCCATGTTTTCCTGGTCCTTCTACACTTTGTACCACCGTGCAGCTCCAGAGTAACACAAACAGATTGTCAGGGTGAAGGATTGGCCTTGTTTCAAACCCAGTTCAATTGCACGTGTCTAATCAGGGAAAACATATGTAACTCACACTTAAGAAAGAACAGCAGTTGTTATGCAAAGCCATTTTTCTTAGGCTTTAATTCACAAGAAAAATATCCTTGTGTTTGTTCCTGCCTCTCTAGGGAACCCAATTTTCAATGTTCCCCATCAAACTGTGTGGCTTGTCAGCAGCTTTGCCAGCAGCCAGTCCCAGCCCTCATTACTCATTGCCCCACTCTGACAAAAACTGGGTGACTGTTGGTTTCTATTGTTACAGGTGATTACAGCATTACTCAGCCAGCGACGCCAGAGACAAACCTGACATTTCTAACCTCCTGTCTTCAACAACATCATCAAGATCCTTTTCCATCAGCCTGTAGTAACTTCTGGCAGAAAAAGGATTGGATTCAATGGAAAGATCTGCTCAGTGGTTTTCACTGCTTGGGAATTTAAGCAGCAAAACGTGTGTATGATGTTGCAATGAACACGGTTACTCTTTCATTCCATGCCCCACATGTCAACAAAATGTCTAATTGTGCAGGGAAAGAGCTATTGCTTGTTATTTCAAATGTTAAGGACCCCAGGGTCATCATTAATTCTGGAAGGAAAAAATCCAAAAATATGGCATTTGTTGGATTCTGGAGATAAGACGTGCTTGATTGCCAAGTGCTTATATTATTTCCTCATTTCATTCTCTGTACACAGACCAAGTGCTGTGTGCTCATGACTCACACATCTGTCACTGTGCTGGTAGTGGGACAAAGGGAGCCTGCCAGAGCAAGGGCAATGTTTAGTGTAACAGCAATAATAACAGGAAGCTGAAGACCAAACCAAGCCATTTTTGCAGACAATTCTAATTGGAAAATGAACCCTAAACATTAGCCTCATTGCAGCTGAGTATGTTCACTTCTTGAACACAGACACGAGGGAATACCAGAACTGTCACACCCCAGGGGACTACTCAGCTGCCTGCTCTATCATTTGGGTACACAGAGGTGCCAATACCACAAGCTCTGAAAAAGGCATAAGTAACTGACATCTACATATGAGAAAAATGTCTTGTAGCTTCAGACACCTGTGATTCAATTAGTTTCTGAAGCATAACAGATTCTTACGTGTTAACTCAATGAAACATTTTCTTCTATTAGCTGTACAGGCTCACTAGAGTTGTCAGGATGTGAAACAGAATCTAATCTGACTCATGAATTGCGTAAAGAGTGATTAACGAGCTCTGGAATACAAAGTCCTTCCAGTGGAAGTTGTGTGAACACAGAGAACCAATCCAGAGAGCAGGTGGCTGGATCCAGCAAAGCTGTGAGACCCACAGCCAGTAAGACAATCTGTTCCTCCGAACTGATACAACAAGATTCCAGAATTAGACTGATACAATATCCAGGAAATAACTCAGGGACAGGTTAGTTGCATTTTTTTAATTGCTGTCAATAATGACCCTGGTACAGACTACCACCAAAATCTGCTAATGGTATCAGTTTAGGAAGCATTGTCAATACACAAGTTTGAATTATGAAATAAGAAGCACCAGATAAAACCAAAGATTCAGAATATAGAAATGGAATTAAATGCTGTGACACAGTGAAAAGTTTAATCATGGGGACTGAGGGCAAGAATTTCAATCATCAGGTGAGAGTTCTTCAGCCTGAAACAACAGAGCGACAGAAAGCTCTGGATATAATATTGAGTCACAGGATAAATGTATGTCATGGGACAGAACAAACCCTGACCAATTCAACAAAAAACCCCAACAACCACAACCAAACCCTTGCACACATGTATCATTTGAGATGGTGAAAAAAACATTTCCAGGGCATAAACACTTAGGCAACAACAGCAAGAGACATTATCTGGTATCTGGTTGTCATCTTGGCTATCTGTTTTCAAGAAAGGTGAATCAAAATCAGAACTGGTAGGTGCTGAGACATGTTACTGTGAGAACGGCGAGCCTGTTTTATGACATAAAATTCTAAGACCTTAACCTATCTAATTTCAGGAAGCAATAGGATATAATTCTGAAAAGAAAATGGTTGCTGGCAATATCACAATGATCCAAAGGTTTCTCCCTCTCTTATGAGTAGATTTCATCTGTGATTCACTAATCATTTTGATTTAAACAGCTCCTTTTCAGAATCGGGTAACATTTTAATTAAATATTTGAAAACCTGCCGAATACCGTAATTGCAATTTAAAAGCTATGAATTAGGAAGGTAAAAGCTTTTATCTACTCTCTAGACATCTTTTTCTTTTTCATAGAGCTGTCAGTGGAATTCTTTAGAAATATTCACTCACTGAAGTTGAGTAGGACAGCGGGTTCTGGCTGATGTGATCCAGCACTTCTGGCCTCGGCTCTCCTGAACCCAGGCCAGTCACAGCCAAAAGCAGATCCCCCCTGTAATCAATTTGTTCATCTGTATCACACACACAGGTGGAGATTCCCATTCCAGCTCTCCCACAGACAAGCACTGATTTCATCCCAAAGCACCCTGACTGTCAGATTGGACAGGGGATAGCAGAGAGAAGGCTGGCCCAGCCTCCAACATCCTATTCCACCACCCCAGCAAAGACCCCACTGTGCTCCTGAGCTGCTCGCAGTGGAGACCAGCAGCACCCTGCCCACCTGAGGAGTGGTACCAGGGCAGAGGAGGGCACCCAAGGGAGTGGATCAGGAGCTCCAGCAATGACAGCACTTGCACAACCAGGTCTGTGCTGCAGGGCCCATGACCCACCCATCACATCCCCTGTCAGGGGGAAAAGGGCCAAGCTGAACCTTGGCCAAAGAGAAGACAGTCTGGGGACTTCAGGAGAAACTTCAGCACACTGCCCATCCCTCCTCTACAGTACAGAAGATATAGATAAAATATAGGTGTAGAACAATATTTTCTGTATGTTTTTATCATTAGTGTTCTCTGCTTGGTTTCAGAGTTTTCAGGGTGAGGCTACAATTAAGTACATGTCTTTGCAGCACTGACAACTCAAGCAGCTAATTCTAAGCGGCATATCCAGCCTCCAACAGAACATAAACAGCACTAGCTAAAAATTAAATGGTTTAGATACATATATTTATAAGGGCATTAATACCCTAAGCATTTTTTAAATCCAGCAGTGACTGGCATTGCCATGACAGCTGATCCCTGCAATTATTAGAAATAATTTTAATACAGAAAAGCTTCCTATATAATAGATAACCTCTTTGCTGCAGCAATTGATTTTATTTATTTATCTGGTCTATTTACACAGCTTCTTATGCTGATGGTATGTAGAACAGTTTACTTCCTGTCAACATATTCGTTAAATTTTTAGAAAGAACATCAGGAGCAAGTTCAACCAATAAATTATCTAAATGGTATAATGTTAAATTGGTGTTCAGGTTTTTGGACACCATTTATTAAATATGACTGCCATAAATACAATTTCTCACAAGCCAAATTGTCTCTAATGGGTCTGAGGACAAGAGTATGTTCTTCTGTGAGAGAAGAATGGATTTAGAGCCACCTTGCTTTGATAACTGTCAGGATATGCCAAAACAGACCTTTAAACAAAATATTATGAAGTTTGTTACATGCTATGCATTGAAAAATAGTTCTGTTCAACAAATAAAACATTTACTCTTTACAGGTGATTTACAAGCCTGACCTTGTGAAATGAATGTCCCACTCGTGTTTCACAGAGCGTCAGCTATGGTGACACTGCAGAAATGGCTGCACTGGTTTAAAAGGTTGTTTTGCTCCAACACTATCTTTTCCTAGAGGTTACCAACCTCCATGAGAGGAGGGATAATAGGACCTTTCTTCCCAACAGCTCACCCCAGTTTGTTTAAACCCCCTTTATTTGCAGCTTAAAAATAGGTCTGTTTGATCTGCACCACAGCAGGTTTTCCTGGGCAGGAACAGAGCTGAGTGCAGGGACAGCTTATCATGTTGGGGCTCCTTGAGAGGGTCAGCTGAGAAGGAATAATTCTTTGCCTGCTCTGCAACCTGTTTGTTGCAAAGTAATGAGCTGGACTTCAGTCACTGACTCTGTTTAAGCCCGTCATAAATCAGGAGTCTCTTCTCAGAGGTTTTTTCTACATTTGATTTAAGTCTCTCTCTGCCTCAACCCTCACTTGACTGTCTTGGAGGCCAATGTTGCACTGTTTGAGGAGAATAAATAATGGGCCAAAACCAAAGAGACAATGGAAGCTCAGCTGCTGATACAAGTCAGTAATTCACTGTTCACCACCCACCTTTGCCTGATAAAATACGGCTGGGAGGGATGGAAGGTTGTCTTCGGAGCTCTTGCCTGTGCCAAGCAGACTGCAACCTCACCACTGCACCATTAATCAAGTCTCAAATCCCATCTTTTTCCCTGTCCATTTCAGTTCTCAAATAACAAGATTATTTTTTTAGGTTGATGTTGACTGGATTATAAATATACCTAAGGGCTGTCCCAAAGTACTCATCAGTAAGAAGGAAAAACAGGGCTCAGCAAGCTGAGTTTGATAAAGACTGAAGGAACCCTGTCCTGCTGGTCCCTGGTCAGGTGGAACCTGCCTGCCCTGGTGCCAAGCAAGTTGTCCTGCCTGCCAGCAAGGCTGGGATCCTCTGGGCAGCAAGAAAGCTGAATTACCAACTCCAAAGTATTAATATAGTGATTGGCATGAGGCAATCCAGGGCTACTCAGCCACTACCATGACTATGCAGTACTCGAGGATTCCTGCTCTGGAAGACAAACACTTTCTGCTGTTCCTTCACTGTGCAGATCACAAGGCAGTCAGATCATGTCATCTGTAAAGGCCAGTGAGCTTCTCAGGAAAGCAATCCAGACTCCCAGACTTTTTATACCCAAAGGTGCTCATCATCCAATTGCCCAGCTCCCTCATTGTCTTCCTGTGTCTTACCCCCACCTGAAACACCTGGCCTGTATCCTTAAACCTAATAATGCCTGGAATATCAGGACAAGTACATTTGTGTGAGCCAGGCTGATTCCAGTATTACCTTGTTGGTTTAGAAATTTAAAAGACATATATGGACAACAATTCATCAAAAACTGAACATCGGGAATCTGCAACCTTCTCAAGAAATTTCTGAACAGACACTAAGCATCCTGCATATAGTTTTTCCTGTATCATAGGAGAAAGTAAAGTTAACATACTCCTGTAATAACGAATTTATCAACTCTGGGACCAACACCTCATCCTGTGCCATTTGAGCTGCTCTTATTGGTGTAGGGCCCTGTAGGGTTCTCAAAAGCTGGAATGCTAATATACCATAGGAATAAAAAAAGTTGTCAGAGAAAAGTAAGGAGAATGCAGAAAGTGTCCCAATAACTTCAGCAGCAGGGAGGCATCGCCAGTGTGTCCTGATACCAATATATGCAAAGTCTTTTTGTTGCAGCATTTTGTAACTCAAAACAAGAAATCAGAAATCTTTAAACTGACAAATCTTCTGCTTTGCAATTACAAATCCATAATAATAGCAAGCAGAAAATACTACAGAATACAAAGATGGTGCAGAGGTGGCATGTGTGAATCTATTCAAAAAACAAAGCTCTGCCCAATGTGAAAGCATTAAAATTGTTCTTTTGAAAGATTAACCTGTAATTGTAATATGAAAAAGTATTTCTGTTTGGTGCTTCTAAACATGAAATTACATATTCTGCTATGATGACTGGTAAAAGAACCAACCCAAATTTCTCCCATTCTCCAAAAAACAGAGAAATAATATAATGCTTTATTTTCACTGTGGTTCTTTCTAAAGGGAAAAGGAGATTTTTTTTTAAATTATTTTTATTTTTTGCAAAGACCACAGGGAAAACTGAAGCACCAAACTAATCTAAGTTAGACATCTTGAAAGGTCTGCACCTGAATCATCATTTCCTAAGAACAAAAGAAAGAATGACAAAGGTTTGGAGATTTGTGATACCCCAGGGTTTCTTCCCTGACATTCCAGTTAATGCAAAGAAGGTTAAAACTATTCCCAGTCTGTCAGTAATTCAGGGATCCCTGCCATTTATCTCTGCTTGCTCTCTCACCCATTATCCCAACACCTGTTGCTTTGCAAAAAACCATCGACTGATAACTTTATAGACTTCGTGTGACCTTTGAGTGCAGAGTTTCGTGCTTCTGGAAAATGGGCTTTTGTTTCATCTTTAATGGAAATTAAGAGAGTGAGCTGATTTGCAGTAACTGCCAGGAGAATCTATTTTTGTTCTTAGGAGCTATTTTTTGCCACTATATCACTTGATAATAAAGCAATCATGGATCATGGGAATGTATGAGATGATCTTTGGTTTTCTGCCACCGTAAGAACCACTGGGAAAGAAATCTTTTATCTTCTCAATTACGTGTGGAGTGAATAAAAACCCCTCAACATCCCAGATTATGTAAATCAGATCATCTCTACAGTCTTAACCCTCAGTACTCCAGAACTCGTGTGGCTGCACATCAGGGGCCCATCTGCAGACCTGAATGGGCCATACACGTAAGAGTTGGACTCAATGATCCTTGTGGATCCCTCCAACTCCAAATATTCCATGATGATATGAAAGCCTCTTCTCTTATCAACACACCAGCACAGACCACCCACTGCTCAGGAGCAGGAACCACAAAAACAGCCATGCAAAGCAAAGGGGTTATTAAACAACTCTCATTTACTGGATGCCACAATAGCAGCTGGAGAAAGGTATTTCAGTTGTGATACACACCTTGGCAGGGCAAGCATGAGCCACCACAAAAGGAAATAAATGCTCGTGGTGAAATAAAGAATCACATCTGAGTAGTTAAATAACTGGTAAATAACAAGAATAGTCAGTTATTTGAGTCTGTAAGTGCAGAAAACACCTTCATTCTTCAATAAAGGCATAATTGACTTGCTATCACTACACAAACATCCAGGTTACATCTTTTTTGAATGTTTTGAGATTGATTTTTTTTTCCTTTCAGCACCAAATAATGTGTCAATATTTTCTAACAGATTGCCTAAGAACAAAAACAGGGCACAGCCAGACCTTAGACAAGTATACTCCATCCCTAATGATGAAGAAATGTAAAGGGGAGAGAAGAGAAAATGCACATTTCTGTTTGTACTTGGAATTTGGGTATCTAACCGTGTTTTCAGATAAGAACAAGGCTAAAGGATCAAGCCCTGTCATTTGCACTGTGGGGCAAACTCTTTGAATGCATTTATGTAGAACAGACAGTTGGCTACACACTGTATTTTGTGTTCCCCAGGTAATTAAAAACTACTCAGCAATCATACTATTAATTTCATTTCTTCTCTCACTCTCAATATGGAGTCAGAATTCAAAAACTGGGAAAAGTGTCATTCAGGAAGCAAACTTCAGAAATCAGTGTCTGTTTCTCAAGGTGCTGAAACTTTCTGTCCCTCCCTGCCTTTCAGCAGATCATTTTCATCTGTCAGACACTAGAGTTGGAAAGCTGCAGAATGCCAAACAATTCCTTACCATAGCCAAAGGGAGAACTCCTACCAGATCCTTCTGGCTTACGTAGATCTTGGAGATTCCTAGATCAGATGTTGTATCTCCAGGATATTCCACCTGCCATGTGATGAGCTGGGTCTCAGGTAGGTCAGCCAGCTCTTCAATTTCGAAATCAATCTGCATGATTTCAGAGGAAGAACCATCAGCACTGAAAGAAAGAAAGGAGAAGAAATGTTCCATTCACATAACTGATAAGCCAGCAATATAATTGCTTTTATATTAATAAAACATTGGATTAAGGCTCCTTCAAAGAGAGGATTTGGTGGGATGACTGATTTAATAATGAATTAATCATTTGCACTTAAGATTTCAGGGTATTTCCCACCAATACAAGTGGCTCAGTAATATTCTGTGCCATGGATCACTATGCCCTGCTCCACTTCACAGGGGGAGAAACAAAACCTAATCAAGGGAAAGCAAAGGCTAAAACTACAGCCTACGGTGACCCCGAGGCTCTCCCTTTAATGACCACATTATATTTCCTCCCTGGTAAAGCAGCACATGAACCAACCTAAAGGGAATCGCTCCTTGCAATGGGAAGCCACTGCATCAAAAGTGCATCAAAAGAGAGGCATGGGAAAAAGGTCAAGGCTCAGGATGGGGTCCATGAACAAGGGCAGCAGGGAGCAGAGGACTGGAAAACTTGGAATTAATTTTTGGCTATACTGCTACCTCGCTGTGAGTGTCTGTGTGAAGCTCCTTTTGTCCTTTGCTAAACTAGGAATTATAGATAATTGAGCTTCTTGTGATAGAGGAGAGTTACAAAACTGGATTATTTAATATCGGCCCATCCTGCCAGGACCCTTGAGTGAAAAACACTAGAGAAGAACAAAGAGTTACTACATGCGAAATTCTGGCAACACTGGGTTTACTGGCACCGTACAGTGCTCCTTTGGCTTGACATGATGTCCTTCCTAAGGTTACATGGCTCATATAAGTGAATGCCAGAAAGCAGAAGTGTAAAGAGGAAGAAGTGGAAAGGGGCTCACGGATGCAATTCCCACAAAGTTTGTTATAAAACCAGATACTCTATGGAAAGCAATGCAGTGAAGTTTCTGCTGTGTACCTTGGCAAGGTGAGCTCCCTAGGCCAGTGGCATTGAGAGAGACACAAAAACACTCAATTTACTGTAAAGTTTTGAGGCATGCAGAATTTCTTAGTGCAGAAGTCCAGGGGTCACTGAGAATGACCGTGCTTTTACTTCTGAAGCACTGACTGTTGAACTGATCTGCAGTGTGTGTGTGGAGGGGAGAGGAAAGAGCAGAATTTCTTTCCATGGGATAATCCTCAAGGAGAGAAAGACTGGCACAGCACTGAAGTGTCACAAGCCATTTATGTTGGAGACTGCAACTAGAAAAGAGGAAACATTTCAGCGACTGATTAGAAAATCCCAGAATGCACCCAAACCCCAGCAGGTTTTCCCAGCTAATGTGGAAAAAGAGCTAAAACTAAGCATATATTTTTATGAAGACCAGTTATGACAACAGCCCCAGTTTGAGACTCTTCACAAAATGCTCAGAGATTTCTATCGTGCTGGCCAAATCCAGTACTTTATCCAAAGCTACTGCTTGAAGAGGTTAATCTGCTCATCTTTAAGGTTTGGATTTTAATGGATGCACTCAGGTCTTTCCCTCCTGGATGGAATTTAAAATGAGCCTCTGTATTTCCAAAATGGAACACATTGTGTTCAGTTTCTCATTTCTTCATGTCAGGAAAAAAAAAAAAAGCACAATTTCTAAACTAGCACTGAATGCAGTCTTATTTCATGCTGACCCAGGTAGGATCAGAAAGCTGCTTTATGCAGCTGTGACTATTGAATCTCAGTTACCTTAATTGTATGAGCAGGAACAGGCAATGCATTGCCTATAAATACCTGGCAGTGAGCCTGGTTTGTACAGTATGTTCTATCACAGTTTCTGTGTTTAAAGAGCTAATTGAATCTTCCTACAATGAACCCTGCTTTGTGATTCTATTCTGGGTGCCTTCCTGCATTATTGCCTTGGTGTCTGCTCCTCCCAGTCACTGGGAGTCTCTGGAGTCTCTGCAGAACGCCAGGATGTGTCCTGGAACAGCAGTGAGGGACCACTGCAGGGAGGGGACTTGGGGCACAGTGCCACAAAACAACAAAAATGACCAAAAAAGCAAACAGCTTAATCTTTTCCAGGTATGTTGGAGACTAGAAAAAAAAGGACAGATTAAAACAAAGGAGGGAGTGAAAGGCAGTGGAAAAGATGTGGAGAGAGAAGTAGAGCACAGTCCTTATATTCATGAACTGCAGCTCACACATGGCACAACTACAGCAACCCCAGAGGCACAGAAATCTTGCTTTTAATTTCTCCTTCAAAGCAGGTATTTTAATGCAGCATTTCTTGTAGCAAAAAAATTTCCACTTTGCTGCCAAATGAGATTTTGATAGAAATTATTTGAACTAGTTCCTCTTAGAAATACTAAACACCTCCAAAAGACAAAATTACAAAGCACCACAGAAATCAATAAGAATCTCATTACTGCTACTAAAGATGTATTAAAAAAATGCGAAAGTATTGCATGACCTACCATCAGACCCAAGCTGTCAGCACCAGGTCAGAAACTTTTGTTTAATTACTTTACTCATCACTTACTACGAGGATCCTCCCATGTACAAATCCCATGGGTCTGTGTCCCAAATTTACAGCCTTCCTAAGCAGTATTCAGCAACTGGAATCTTCCAACAGACAAATTAGCCCAAACGTTACCTTTCAGAAAACATAGACAAAAAAACATAAATGGAGAGATCACTGGAAACCATCCCTGCTGTCAGTGTGAGGTACCACATGGGAGCCTACACGGTTACAAAGCTTAGGATGCACAAACCCCAAGGTTCACGACAGAGATTCAAGATGAACTGAAGAGAGGTCAAAGTAAAATGGCTCTTGGTGCTAATTTAAAGTCAAATCCTTCACACAAGGTCTTGCTGTTCATAGTTGGGAGTTAAACTGTGATGGAGTTCACTGTGGTGCCAATAAACTCTCCCTGTGAGCAGAGCCCTGCTGAGCTGTGCACCTTATAAACATGTTTTTAAAGGGTCTCAGTCCAATCTGAAGACAAGGAAGACTGAGGAAAAAAAAAAAGAAAATTTCATTGGAATGGAGGACATTGGAATGCCAGGTCAGCACAGATTGGTTTGCACTGTATTTCTTAATCTGCCTATCATTTCCTAACAGGAGATCAAGCAGCTCGTACAAACTAAGAACAGTGGGAAGCTGTCCTGTCTCTAGGGGAGTATTTCCTACCTCCACAGGGCCATCCTGCACCTGCTGCTTCTGACACATCCCTGACTCAGGCAAGATTCTTTCATGAAAAATTCTCTCTTCTGCCCTTTCAGCCTGGGAGTCCCTTTTAACTCCGAGAGCAAAGTCCTAAAGCCCTTGGCAACTGCTGACACCTCTGCTGTTGTGTCAAATTTCTTTAGAGAAGGAACCAGCCACTCCTCCAGGTCCCTCAGGATGGTGTGCCCTGCAGGACACAGTTTTCAAGACCCTGTAAATCCCAGAACAGCCACTGCACGCCTGCGGTGTTACCCAAATCAGGTTCCTGATTTCAGTGGCTGTGCTATCGACTTTGATCTCTGTTTAATGCTCACAACACAGAATTTGTTCTGAAGCCACCAAAATGACCAGCATGTAATGTTCTCATAATAAAATGTATAAGGTTCATCACTGTCTTTGGAAGGCTGTAATAGACACAAGAAGCCTAAAGCCATGAATATGTGAAATAAGATCTATCAGAAGAATGTTAATGAAAGAGCCTTTGGGAAAGAGAGGAAGAAGGTAATTTTACTCTTTTCTATCTCCACAAAAGTACCCAGGTCACCAGCACATCTCCTGCAGAGTATCAGGAGTCTGTGGCCAGAAATGCTGCACAGGCCAGGGCGAGAGATGGAACAGCAGAGCTCAGAAAAGGAAGAAATGTTTCCAGAGACAACTGGAAAAACTTCCTAGCACAAGAAAAAGAAGATGGCAGCACAACCAACCCCACGAGGTCTGAAGGAGTTTGTGAAAACCCCGCCTCCCATTTTACAGGAAAGAAAATTAAACTGAAAATTACTTTCCCATAAAAAGAGGGATGACTTATACATCACAAAGTGGAATAAGGTGGCATTTCAGAAATAAAGTAATTTTGGGGGTAAAAGTAGGATCAATATGTGATGTCATCCCAGATAAAAACCCCGAGTGAGCCAGTTCTATCTGGCAGTTCTATCAGCTGGGCTGCAGAAAGGTTTGGAGACTTGCTGTCATTGTCCTGCCACTGCACACACACAGCAGTGGCAGCATGTGCTAAACATTCCTGCTTCCTTGTGTGGTGGGAAAGAACATAAAATGATAAGAGATGTAGAATAAATGCATAGCAAAGAGAAGTGGAAACAAACCATTGCCATGTTGTGGCAAAAATCCACATTCTTTTTTTAACATTTCACTTCTGATATAGATTCTTCTGTTAAAAAAATCTTTTCCTACGGTGTTTTTATCAGAATGTAAAAGAATTCACTAAAGGGGTTTTACAAACCTTACCTGCTCATCTCTTTTGGAATTGTAAGCCATTACTCCTAGCATTATCACTAAACAGTACTTGTTTCCTAACCAAAAATGAAGAGGTCAAAGGGAAATCAAAGGAATCAACCTTTCCTTCAGAATATTTGCTTTTTTCTGTCTCCTTCCCTTCTGCTTAATAATCTCTCCCCTACAGCACTTGGGCATTACACTCACACTGCCCTATAACAGCAGATCCCCAGCAGTGCCAGAAGTCTTTAAATAAAGTGGACTTTATCCATTCTGCAATGCGAGAATGCAACTGAGTAATAGACTCCCTTCACATCTAAACAGATTTTGGGTGAGGGAAAAAAAGAAGAGGAAACTAGAAGAAATTATGAAAAAAATCACTGAGAGAAATAGAAAAATTTTCTTTACCATAAGGAATACATTTATATATATCCACTCCATATTCAAAGTATTCAGGAAAGGATCCTGATAATCTTTTAGTTTATCTTCACCAAGAAAAGACTGTCTGTCTAGTCTTTGCTGAATTCTTAAAAAATACCCACAACTCTGGTTTCAGGGAAGAGAATACTTTTACTTCTGAGGGGTTTTTGTTTGTTTTAAGAAGCTTCTGCATGTGATTCAAACTGTTGTGGCAGGGAGGGACATTTGCATTCCTCTCCATATTTGCTGGAGAGGCAGAGATCACATCTCTCCTGAATAAACAGGTACTTGCAATGCAATAAACTACTTCTGCTTGGCATGTTTGATAGCATCCTAGAAATTACGTGGATAGGATGTGTAAGTAAAAAACGTGGGATCGCTGGCAAGCAGACCATAATGCTGACACCCGAGGCATAAAAAGCACAGAATGAGAGAGGAACACTGTGGTGGGCTGATTGATTTGGGCTTTTCTTTGGTGCTCCTCACCACACAACAAGCAACCGCTTTGGAAGTGCTGATGACTTTCTCCAGTACAGCCAGTGGTGATTGAAAAATCCCTCTGCAGGAGATGCCATGGGTGTAAACTTCACAGCCACAGTTAATATCTTTTTTATGTGGGTTTTTTTGTGCATTTTTTCCTTAAGTTCAGCAATCAAAACACGCTGCCTTTAGAATTCCTGTGCAGTCTGTTCTAAAACAAAGCATACAAACATTTCTGCCTCCATTGGGCAAGACTTGAACTCCTTGATACCATGTGGGAAGGCAAGGCTAAGGAAAGCATTCCACTGTGGATGAGCAGTCTTTGGGAGCTTTATGTCTCTGACTTGCAGTCTCACATATACCACAACCATAAGCTAAAAGCCCTCAAAATAACCTTGCAGGCAAAGAGACATTCTTTATTTTAATGAATCTGATTGACTTTGCCTTCTGGTTTCTGATCTAGGGTGGCATCAATTAATATTTTTCAGCTTTTTTTGCAAAAAGTTTCTATACAGGATAACACCTCCAGAATTTCTGTGAACTGTTTATTCCTACAACTAGGATTTAAGATTTTAAAAAATCAAATATTGCAAGAATTGACATTAAACATAACAGGTTTAAACAAGCATAACAGCATGATATTGCCTTCCACCAGCTGAGGAGCTGGCTCAGCTCCAGAACGTGAGCTCAACATATCCAATGCCTGATCTCCCAAATCCATGGAGTGGGTGTGAATGTGGCTGGCAAGGCTAGCAGGATTCCCACCCCTCCTCTGCAGCTGAAAATAAGATGTCTGAGTTTACCCCAAAACTTCAAACTTTATTAAACCAAAAACCAAACAATACGGAGCAATACCTGCACTATATGTTAGTTGTCAGGGAACCAGTGTATCCAAACTATGCTTCAGTCCCTGGTTCCAATCCAAACAAATAATAAAAAGGAATATTTTAGACAGGAAAGTGAAGGTTGGGGCTCGGACCTTCCCAAGGTCAGAGAGGGCATTCTAAAATGCCAGTGTCTGTAGAACACTGTTACAGCCAAGATGATCAATCATCAATACACCAAGATAAGGTGATACATATAGCAGTACATTAAAATTTAATTTTATTCATTGTCATCTTACTATTAAATATGCAGTGATAGGTAGGCTGAATAGTCATTTTTCTTCAGGAATCAGTGTAAGAAGTGAAACAGCCAGCAAGAAAAATCACCAAAAAATGAGTCTGCTAATCATGTAATAAAGTTGTTTTAAAAAATTGATCCATCTCTCTGGAGCTTGACATCAGTAGTGCTGGTTGAGAAATATTTGCTGAATTATTTATTTGACTTTTTTTTGGGTATTGTCAAATAAATTATTCACTACACAATTTTCCAGCTGTTGATAGCACTTTTCCCAAATAACTCAAATCATTTAAAAGTGAGTAAAAATTAGCGAACCTCTTAATATAATATAAATTTAAAACATCATTTCCCACCAAGTCAGCATTTCTGTTCGGAACCACGATACTGAGCATCTCTTGACATAGTAAACCCAGTGATCATTTACCACATTATGCTAAGGGAATGGTAAATCAACATTGACTTTATTACATCCAGTCTAATAATCATTCAATAAATTATTCAACACAGCAGTCAGTAAACATCAAGTAGTTTTGAAGCAGCCCAATCAAGAGGCAACAGCAGAAAAGCCACAGTCGCTGTGTGGGTGGGAGTGAATTGCAGGGCTAAGAAAATGGTTTTACTGACAGTACGAAGTCTAATAAAACACTGCAAATACACTGTCAATCTGGCTTTCTCTACCTGCTGGTTTTATTGTCCTCAGCATAAAAATAACAGTAAATGTAAGAAAACTCACATCCAAGTGTGATAAAACTGTAAAAGAAGAAACCAGGCATACAGCCACAAAGGTTCATTATTAATTGGGAAACTTCCTATAGGATCCAGTCAAGGCTCAGAGCACATAACACAACCTCAGAATATGGTGATGGTTGTCCTAAGTGACAAAGGCAAAAAATAGGAAGAAGATAACAAAACAGTAATTTTACAGGTAGGAAAAGCAAATATAAAGGCTTCAATCAAATAACAAACAGTTCAGTAAACATGGAAGTGATGTCTTGACTCCACATCCTTGGTTTGCCCAGCACTGGCAGCTCTATGAGAATTTGACTCTTACATCATAACCCCCAGACCTAAGCCTTAAAATCAATAACAGCCTTGAGCATTCCTAAAAAAAGCTTTAGATTTTTCACTCACATTACAATTTCTCAGTCTACTCACACAGACACAGTCACCTGAAAATGAAAGAAACCTTTTTTCTGAATGGGAGGAGCTGCACAAACATAGAAGTGATCTGAGGGAATGAGGGCCAGGATTTTCATACTAAAAAATACAAGAGTCAGCGCTGCAAATATTTGGTATTGAGTAATCCCAGTATAGGAAATCAGGAGATCAAGCACTGTGCTCAGTACACTACCCTGCAGCAAAATTCAGTCCTCAACCTGCAAATACTTATCCACCTAAAACCCCTTACATACATGAGCAGCAAATTTACACTTGTGCATAGATATAAATGTGGGATTTGACTTGATGAGTTCAGGTTAAGTCTTTTTTAGTAATTGTTTAACACTGAAAGACAGCCATATAGACAGTCTACTGTTGTCTACAGCAACATTTTGCAGTCAGTGCTCACAGTCCTGGGGAGAGGCAATCAAAGGGACTGTGAGGTGCAGAGGAGTGTAAGTCTTACTCTCCTAACTCCATCTGTTATTTCCTTTCAGCATTGCTTCCTCTTGCTGTTCTTCTGAAATACGCACCAAATAAATCTCTTACATAAGCTTAGCATGACTACCATTGAATACAGGGCTTATTTTTATTTTTCTAGCAAATATAATATATTGAAAAGTTCAAGTAAAAAATCACTACCCTGAAAACTTTGAGAAACTGGTCTAGAAGTTACTTCGAAAGTGATTCTCCCTGAAAAGTGATGTATTACCAGGCTAAGTTACTGTTTTCACATTTACATCAAAGATGCAGCATTTTGCTGCTCTATGATCCATGGTTCAGACATCAGCTGCTCTTTTGGTGCCCATGTCGGTCATTTAACTTTGGAATTCAGAATTATTTTAAAATTATGCTCCCTATTCACTTTAAAAAAAATTAATTGTGGTCTTAAATCTCGAGTGGGAGATCCAGCATCTTTGCATGTAGCTCCAGTCATGTCTCCAAGGTGAAATCCATAACACTTTATTTAAGTCTTGCTTCTTAGTGGTCACACTGGTTAAACAAATGCAATTATACACAAAAGCAGCATTACATTTCACACGACTCAAGGCCTCACTATATTTCAAAATTAGTGGCTTATTTGGAGACACCTGCCAAGGCACATCCAATATATGAGATTAGTACCCTCAACTATAGGAACTTCCTCTGCTGTGAACTATTCAGCAAGTATTTCTGCTGAATTCATACATCTGCAAAACTGTAAAGTTCTTTTCAACTAAAATACACAAAAAAAAGTCTTCTTTACCCAAGTGTTCAGTGTCTGCCAAGCCTAGAATTAAAAGATAAATGCCTTCCAACTTTCTTAAGATTAAATCAGAAGAAGCTTCCAGAATCTCTTTTCTTTCTTACTTTTAAGCAATAACATGGAAAATAAACTGAAGAGAGAACATTTACATTGCCTCCCCCACCACCAGCCTTCTGAAAGAACTTTAGGCTGAAATGTATTTTAAATCACAGAATTATGATGTAATCTTGGTTGGAAGAGACCTCTGAGAGCCATCTGGTCTAACGCCTTTCTCAAAGCAGGGCAAATTTCAGTGTTTGAATAAGTTTGAAAGTTTTAGATTTTCTCACATGGCTTTCCAGAGAGATTTATTGTTTAGCATCCTTTTTGTCTTACGGAGATGCTGGGATGGCCTCAGCACTTAGAGCACTTCATACACTAATATCCACGTGTAAGGGACACAGACAGGCATAAGAACAGTTTTCTCTTCCATCAGCTCTTAAAGATTTGTAACTTGGCCACGACCAAGTAACTGGAAGCCATCTGGATGCCTGTTAGGCTTCTGTTCTCTTCCACCACAAATGATTTTACAAGCTATTCTGTTCAATTTAATTGAAAGACAGCAGTAATGATAAAAATTCCATGGCAAGAAAGTTCCTTTCACAAACAAATTCTTGTGATGAAAATAACAGATCAGGAGGCATGTGAAGAAGGGTAATATCAGAACAGTGCATTCACTAAAACCTGAAAATTAAATAACACCATGCTCTGCCAGGCTATTTTCAAGACTGTCTGCCCTCCAGCACAACAGCTTCTGATCACCAGCACTAAATGGAAAACTGCCACCTCTGCTTTTCACCCATTCACCTTCCCAACCCCACTGCCAGCTGCACAGCACTTGGGAGCTGCAGCACAACCGAGCTGCTTAAAATGCTGCATCTGTTTCATCAGTGCCATTAGCACCTGCTGGAATACAAGGGGAATCATAACCCTCACCCAAAAAAAGCATATAATACAGGAAAGGGCTTAAAGACCTGACTGAGAACATAAATATTAAAGGTTTAGTAAAATAGAACTACTTTGGGAACTATATGGACATACAGAATGCCATGTTATTCTCTACCAATTTCTAGCAACTGAAGATTACTCTAAATGTATATGCAAATATATAATACATGTTAAAAGTTGGCATCTTTGGGCATACACTGCAGTTTGGACATTTGTTTGATTTTATCAACATATTTCAACCTTGACCCTGTAGGCTAAGAGGTACACTCAGTAAATTACTCTGTAATGGTCAAGACAAAGAGTCCCTGTCCCTGCTCCAGCTGTGGTACTTTTTATTGAGCAGATGTTTCCCCTCTGTACACCTGGGGATAATCTGATAGCCATGAGGAAATCATACAGACAGGATGATGAGACAGGTCTGCTGCTGAGTCCTAGGGTCCTGTCAAATCAAATCATAGTTTCTGATGTACTTGTGACATAACAAATTGTGTGGGTTCTAAAGCTCACAGAACTCATATTCTCATTAGCATGAACTGTTTAAGTCAAGCAGTGTCATCATTTGGGGTTTCACTGTACCCAGGGTTGGTGCACCTGACTTTGCCCCCTTAAAGCCCCTGGTGCACCTGAGCTCAGAAAGACTGGTGACATACAATGGGATGTTTTTCCAGAGGGAAAAAACATCAGCAAGGAGGAAAGACAGAGCTGGATTTATGTGCTGGCCTGGACAGGAAGAAATCTTGGTCCATATGGGTAGTTTCTTGCCACTGCAACCACCACATCGTATAATCTCTCCATAAACTTATCAAGCTCTATTTTAAAGGCACTTAGGGATTTTAAATGCCTATTCCCTGAAAGACTTTTCCAGAACCTGATTATTCTAATGGCTGAAGGAGCCAGAGGAGCCACCCTGGCTGGAACTGAAGTCTTCTATGAGCCACTGCTCAGAGCGACCAGACCACAGCACACTCCAGACATTGCAATGGATGGCCAAATGCAGCTCCACTTCCTACAACAAGTGCTCAGAGTAAAACATTAAGTAACTCTGCAGACCTGCTGGAAACATGTAATGGCTGCTAATAGCTCCCTCATCCACAATTATTCCTTCCACGTGTCCTCAAATCACCTCCAGCCAAACAACCTCCCTATCCCAACAGAGCTGTAAACAAAACCATTACTGCAGATAAACTTAAATGGACTTTAAATATTCACTGATCTAAGTAGGCAGGCCGAGAAATGGGAGGTTCTCACTACCTTATCTCAATACACTCTGTCAGAATGTGACTACAGTTGTTGGCCATTTCCAAAAGTAAAGTACTCTTTCAGTAAAAACAGTAATATGACCAAACTAGGAACTAGAAAACTGGAGGAGAGAGAAAAGCAGACACGGCATGAAATGTTCCATGAAATCCTAAGGAAATGTGTCATTACGAATAAGAAATACAGTTTAACCAGAGCAAGGATCTCATGCCATCAGTTTATGGGAGGGACATAACACATCAAATGAGCTTCCTTACTATGGGACAAACTTCTATCTAATGCAATTTGGGATTTAAAGCCACTTTTATCGCAAAATTTGAAGATATTCATCTACATTCTGTGGGAATCAACCACCAGCAGCACAGTACTGCTTCTACCTGTAAGACTCCCAGGACCATACCTAGAAATCTGTGCAATTGACAGTGGAAAGATGGATATCCAGCCCTTTAAAAAGACATATTGATTTTATTGAACTGGAGGCAAGGGAAGAGTCACCCTAATTGTTATAATTATGAATTCAATAATGTTGGTAATCATTAGTAGTTTCAACAGGTTCATAAATCAGTCACATAATGGCAAAAAGCAGTAAGTGAAGATCAATTTCTTCTTGAGTAGCATTTCATTTTATGGCAGACACCTAAACATTAGACTGCTTAAATTCTTAACTCCTATTTGTTTTATACTCTTACTACTGCTCCACTGTAGTTTCACAGACCAACTCTGAGTCTTTAATGACTTAATTGAATGTAAACTCTCTTTCTTTGCAAGGCCAACGTGAAACCATTGCAAATATAGACACTGCTCTTCTTTCACTACAATGGAAAATCCTCAAGGGTACTTGCTGGAACACAAAATCACCAAAAAATGTAAGCTTAAAATATCTCCTCCAAGCAAGCAAAATGGAAAATTTGGATAGGGAACATACTCCAAACCTCATAACTAGCATGGTTCTTGGAATTTGTGTGGAGAAATTTAACTCGCAGCTGTTACAAGTATTAAAAGCAACCAAATGACATGAAGAATTAAAACATAGCACTGCCAAAATTATCACTACAGTCTATGAATATAAACAGGTTTTTAGGCATGGTTTTCCATTTGCTTTGCTCAAGCTGCTTGACTTTAGTTATGCTGTCAGTGCACAGCAGGATAAGGTACAAACAGGAGAGGCAATGATTGAAGGAAATGGTCAAGCTTTTTTTAGAAAAATGACAGAAGAAATAATCTGCCAGAATTCCAGAGGGTCTGAATGTGCAATATGTGAAGTAACATCAAGTAGAGCAGAAGGTAGGCTGGTGATTTTCTGAAAAAATCAGTAGGTGAGGTTTAAAAGAAAGAAGAAACAGAAAGTGCTAACTTTCCCCAAATATTTCAAGGATTTATGCGCCAAGGAGAGAAAATTGCTAGAGCAGGTAGGCAGGAGAGTATAATTAGAAACAACAGGAAATATAGAGCAAATTCAAAGCAAAAGGACAGTGGAAGTGTCTCAGAAAGAAATGGCAAACATAATAACTGGAAAGGTTTAAAATTAGATAGGATAAAATGCTTAGAAAGAAATCATTTTTGCAGTGGCTTATATGGCTGTAATAAGCCTTTTCTGGTGGTGGGTTTTTTCCCCAAGCTCCATAATAAAGAAAGGATGATACAATCAGTACAGCTGAGTGTCTGTCATTCTCTCCAGTAACATTAGACCAATTTATACAAAATTAGGCAGAAGGACAGAGATTAAGAATTACTAAATTTTTGGAAGCAGAGAGAGCAGAAGAGAAGGGGCAGGTGATTAAAGCCTCTGTCAGAACAGATGCAGTGCAACCCCTACGAATCCATGTCTGTACTCATTCCTAAGCAGCAAACACACAGAAACCAGGCTGCTAACTGAAATACTCCTTAACTTTTATGGCTCCCTGATTTTATTTCAAGTTCCAGCTCCAATGGTGACCCCTGCTCAGCAAACCACTGAAGCAAACTCCTTCATTCTTCTGGGACTCCATCTCATTTTATAAGTTAAGCATATGTGTAAGTACTCAGCTAAATAGGAATGAATCTAAATAGTCTGCTGAGCCAGGCTCTCATTTATCAGCAAAATCACCAGTTCAACTCCGTAAATTCGCCAAATTATATGTGGAGAGAATTATTCCTGACCCTTGTTCAATGCTGCATGAAAATGACCCTTGGAGGAATACAGAACCCTGGAAACAGGTCTCCCACATAATTAAGAGCATGACCTACACTTTTGCTCCCAGACATCCTGACTGCAGAAGGAAAGCAGCAAACCAAAGTTCACAATGTTATCATGAACAAATGGCTCTTTCTCTCACTATTAAGCTTTTCAGTACAGAGCACACGCAGTATCTGGTGGGCAGCTTGTGATTGTTCGCACAGCTAATGTAAATTTCAAATGCAATATGATTATTTTCTATACCACAGCATCCTGGGACACACAATGAATAAGAGTAACTCCAAAACTTAAAGGAAAGTAAAGGAATCAACTCTTTTTTCATGGTAAAAACATACAATAACATCAACGAATCAATTTTTTCTTTGATAATTGAAAAAGAAAAGACCTCCCATATATGTCTCTATCTCTTATTTCCATGTTTAATAATTTAGAACTCTTACTGTTTGTTCATAAAAGAAACATTATGTTCTGCAAAATCTGTGGAGATGTAAAACAAGAAGCAACAAAATCATATCTAAATTTCTGGTGCAAACGTTTCCAATGCTAAGGAACAAAATATTCTAAAATATGAAACAGCCAAGGATTGATGCCAAAGTTTTTACATAAATGTGAGAAGTGAGCAGACAAATTGTGTGGAGAAAAGATGAACTAGAAACAACTTGGAAGCCATTTGTGTAAGAAAGAGAAATGAAGAAGAGTGAAGCAGTTAGTGCTTCCCTAGAAGATATTTTTTCCCATAGGTACAAAAAAAGCAGCATCCCCATCAGTATTGATGAGTGTACATTAAAATGGGCTCCTATTTTCAGAAAGTCACAGGTTGAAAACATGCTGGTCCCTTTGCTCTTCTCACCTATCTCATCAAACACAGCCAAATTCACAGGTGATGGAAAGAGAAACTTATCCTATAACACTGCTGAAGTTCCAGATGAAATCCACTGTCAGAACAGGACTAAATTAAGTGGATACCATGGCACTGGGTCCATTTTTGAGCAGGAATACACCAGGAGCAGTCACACAGTCATGCATCATTGCTGTTGACATAAAACACTGATCTGAGAACACAGGAGACGTCTGGCCCTGCCACTCCTCTGGCGAGTGACCCTGGGCAAGCTGCTTTGCCACTCTTCACTATGGTTTTCTGACATTGTGAATATGATTCAGGGCTCTCAGGTTTGAGAGTCAAGGCCAGAAAGAAGAGTTCAGGCCTCAATTAGGATTTTCAAAGGAACAAATTCTGACCATCAGGATGCTAGAAAAGCCAAACCTCATCCTTTCACATTAGTAGATTAGACTTGTTTGTGGTACATCTATCAGAGTGGAATACCTTGAAGAATGGTCTGGTTTTCTATTTCACCCCTTCCTGGTCTCCCTGAGCTGCAAAGCTTATGGCAGTATGTCATTTCAGAAAGTGAGTTCTTTTCTAGCCAGCTTATTCCAATGCATTGCTTTCAAATGTGTAACAGGTCACTGCAACATCTGCCTTCTTGTCAGTCTTTAAAATAAAGATATTAAGTCCTCTTTTAGTTTGTTTTCAAGGCTTTCAAATGTGGAGACTGTTTGGTGGTAATTCTGGTCTTCACCAATGCAGTTGCATTGCACAAAATTCAGCAGGGAAAGAGAAAAGATGAAAAATAAAAGCAGTAGCTGATGATGCAGTTTTTAGAAAAGACCAGAGATCCAAGTTGTCTGTTTAAAGAAGAAAAAGTCCAGTGGCACATCATTTTATAACTAATTAAATTAGTAGCACTAACTCAGAGCATCAGCTACAGCAGCTCCCCCTGAAACTACAAGAGAAGATTTTTAGCTGTGCATTGCACTCCTAGACAACACAAAGCCCCCAGTGCTGTGAATGCAGCTGGCTTTATGAAGATATATATCATTTTGATCCAACTGAAGTAACCCCAGCGAGGAGCCTGTGCCAATTTGACGTCCTTCCCTTCCTTCAGCAAGCATCCATCACTCAGGGAGCCTTGCTGAAATACACAGTGACACACACACACAACAGGCAGGGCAGAAGAAAGCTTTCAGAGCACTGCAGCTCTTCCTTACAAAGCACAAATACAGGACACTGAATTCAGTCACAGCACAGCTTTCAGGGTTTGACAATGCAACCCACTCTTTGCAACTGAAATATTTATTCAGGCACAATTACCATAAAAGATTAATATTTAAATAAAGGGTAATTTGTTTTCGTTATTACTCTTATTTCTTTTTAAACAACATTTAGGATTACAAACTGAATTAGATTATTTATTCTTGAAGAGGATCTTTAACATTCTGTATTTATTAATACCAGATTGAAATGCTCAGCCATTGATCAAACCCTTTTCCAGAGGGATGGCTTGAAAAATCCAAAACTCCAGCCCCTGAGCTCTGGATTTTACAGCCATTACTGTCAATTATATACCCCACTGTGGGAGCAGAGGAAATCTTTGTACGTGCCAGCTGCAGCCTTACCCCTGAATTTTGCAGAGGCAATTCTTATTTCAAACACTGAAGGAGGGAGAGAGAAACAGGGGGAAAAATACCAAGTTAGCCACAAAGCAGTCAATTGAGATTCTACCCATATGTCTGGAGACCTTGACATATGAGTTAGATTTATTTTTTTTGAGAATATATTTTGATAGTTGTAATAATAACCACAACACTGAGGTCTCTCTGGGCTCTTTCATGCAGAGATCTTAAATCACTTTGTGGAGATGCAGGTAGAGCAACAGGCATTTCACATATTAAAAAACCCCAGGAAACACAGAAATGCAGCCCCTTGAACCAGATGGTTTGGGGAGAGCTGTGTAGCCTTCAGCAGAGCCTGGTGCAGCACCTACACCCCTGAGCTGCTGGAGGTGATGGCCCTGCCGTCTCAAAGGGCAGGGGCATCCCTGCCTGGCACCTCCCCAGCACCACTGTGGTACTTTGGAGCTCCACGTGATCTATCCCTGCACAGCAACCCATTCAAAGGATGGAGTGGCCAGAGCAGGTTATTAGAAGAGGTAGGAAAAGAGGTAAAGCCCAGTCCCTGGCTGAAATAAATGGGAATGTTACTGTTTCAATGAGAATGCAGTTTCCACTGTAATAGTCTTGACTCTCTGGACTATTGTCATATCCATCAGACCACACTGCAGTAGCATTTGGGATGAAGCCTGAACTCATTGTCACCCTAAATGAAAACACATCTCATGCACTGTGATTCCATCCCACTTCTTCACATTCTGACCCAATATTCTTGAGTCATTTCTAGACATAAAACACATCATCATAATTCCATGTAGTACCTCTCTTTGTCTTCTCTCCTTAGACCCTGATGTTAATCAACTATTAATTTGCAAAAAGCACACGTCTCTTCAAACTGGAAAATATATTTTTGAAGCTTGCCTGCCTGTTTGAAGTCAGGAATGGGTCTGCTGAACATCAGAGGGGATATTCTGGCATAGAGCTGAACAAAATAGTGGTGATTTATACCTCAGATTATCCCTTCCCCTCTAACTCTTCTCTCCTTTCCCGCTGTCTATCAGAAAGCTTTTCTAAGATTTTGCAGCAAGTTTTTGTCCAAGAGGAAGAGTGGATAATCAGAAACCTTCTGGGAGTTCCTGAACTCTGTCAGATTTGTGCTAAGTCCAGTCAGCACTTCCAAATGCTGCAGGGCTCAGTGCAGGAGCTGGGAAACAATGGGAAGGGCCAACCTGGCAGCTGGGCTCTTCATTCCAGAGCCTTGGATGACCAAGGTACCTCATGACTGGGTTAATGTGACAATCTCTGACACAACTCTAATCTTCTACTCAAAGTAGAATAGACATAGCTTGAAAGGCCAGGGGAGGAAAAGAAAAAAAGCCAAAATTAATACTGCAGGCTGGTTATTGAGGTACTTGGCTGTTATCTCCTGGCTCCTGATCTCTCAGTTCCTGTACTGACACACTGAGCATTCTTTCCAGTTCCTCACAAATGTTTCAGAAAACGCCCTTTAGGCATGTGAATGCAGAATGAGAACTGTCTCTACCTTCAAAATTTTCTGTAGAATGCAGAAACCCCTCTACTTCTTCATTCCTACTTGGAATAGTTGACATTAGATCTGGACTGAAAACAAAAGAAAAATCGAGTTTCACTCCATTTCTATGAACAGCCCAGGTGGCCCAGAGAGCCTGCTGATTTCTCTGTGCTTTTGGCTCCGTCTTTCATCTATCAAGATGCAAAAGCTCTTAATTTCCATTGAAATCTACAGTTCAAGTGTGCTTAACGCAGCAAACATGCTCCCTTCAAAAAGCCTAGATTTTAAGCAAGTACTCCTATAAATACACTAACACCAAAGGCTTCTATGAATTGTAGGTAGAGCTAAACAGATTAACATGCAGGGTATGCCAACTGGGTAATACCTACACTCCTATATGAGATGCAATTGGTAGTGTAAGTCCTAACAGCTCATGAAATGAGCAAATACCTTTTCTCCAAATCAGGGGTGGGAAATCTCCCATATCCACTCTGTTCAATTCTAAATACCACAGTCAGCACTGAGTGAACAGCACATTAGGACTGAGACTGGCCTGCTGAGGTGGCACTGCTACTTGGAAGGATTAAATTTGCTTTCACAAAAAAAAAGGTATGATGCTGCACAGGACAGGCAGATGGGAAGCTGACTTTCTTTTCCCACTCTGCTGAAGGTGCCAGGAACTCTATTTGGGAACTTCCACAAACTACAAGTTTATGGTGTAGAAAAATTAGTGAAAACACACAAGATAATCTTTATTTTAAAGTAACATAAATAAATTGCACTAAGTAAATAAATGCTGCTTTGATATTTTGACAAAGTGGGTTATTAAAAGAAGGAAAAAGGAAAAAGAAACATGGTTGTGATAGAAAGTCCATAATGCAGCAGAAAATGCTTGTGTTTGGTCACAGATTTAAGCCAAAGAAGATACCAGCTCCAGTAGGGTTCAACTACTGGTATATTCAGCATCAGAAACACATAAAAAGAAGGTTAAGGTTGTTAGACAGTGTCAGGTAACTATCCCTTATCTATATGTGAAAAAGAAGGAAACAAAATATCATTAGGAAATCCAAATATTTAGATTAAGATACTGTTTTAAAATGTTTGGGTGAAACATCGTAAAGCTCAGCATAAGTATTACAGTATTTTCAACTTGCTCTATGTGTCTTTTACTTTTGAGAATGAACCTAGGACACGTTTTCAGACCCTGTTTCATGCAGGGAGCACCCTGTTCACCAGAGGTTAATTCCTGCCCCAAGCCTTCCAGCTGGGTAGCCCTTCCTCAGAGCGAAATCCAGAGTATGATTGCTGAGCTTTCGGTTCTTTGTTCATTTTACAACGTGTAAAATATTGAACCATTGCTCAAAAGGCTGAAAAATACCCCTGGATGCTTCTGGAATGGTAAAACATTAACCTTAGCCTAAAAGAAACACATTCAGAGGTGTAGATGAAAAAGAAATCCATCCAAAAAGAAGGATAAATTATATATAAGAACTTTGATAGTTCTCATGTCTGAGGAGTGGAGCTGACTTAAGCAATCCTGTTTCATCTAGGACCCAGGGCTACATCTCTAAAATCTTCGAGGATAAGTATTCCACCTGGTAAGTCTTTCCATCCTCCAAGACGCTTTTGTCTTTAACCCTTGTTTTGCACCTTGGGGCAAGCTTGGATCAATCCTTTGCAAAGTGCATTTGTTCCTCCTGAGTTCAGGGACAGCAAATACCTCCTGTCCTCTGAGGCTGCCACTGCTCTGCATGCAGCTGGCACATCCTAAAGCACTGGATTACACAGGTTGTTGATGAATAAGAGCTGTAGTGTCCCAAATAATTTTCTGCTGTAGTCCTAGCCAGTCTGGAGCCTAAAGGCTGACTATAAGCTGGAGAAAGACAGTTCATGGTATATGACCTACTTTTGGATGGTCAGAGCTTGGCAGATGCTCAAGGCACTGTGTCCAGTGTCCTTCCTGCTTCTTTGTACATTCACCACAGGCTACAAGATCCAGCACTGCTGTAAAGTGCCAGTTACCGCCCAAGGAGCTTGCAGTATAACTTAGTTTTTGTATAGTTGTAAGACTGAGAGACAGGAATATTAAATTATGGGTTGGTGATAAGGCACACAACAGGATGTCCTTGCAGGTAAACTCTACTCACCAGAGTCCATTTGCTTTTGAGAAGGACAACAGCAGCATTCTTTCAAAGCCAAAAAACAACCCAAGACCTCTGCAATGAGGATGTCAATCTCTTCTGCTCAGTGTCATCTCTGCTACAGCAGACAGGGTACTGAAGGCTGCCCAGCATGCGAAGCCATGAACAGATAAACCTGATTCCGAGAGTTCTTACACTTCTGTATCTAAAGGTTCTTGCTAAAGATAGTCAAAGACGTTCCAGAATTGGCCAGGAAACTGTTCCTGCCTGGAATAATGTTCTCAGGTGGTTTCTTTGGCCTCTGGGACAGGCTCTGCAGTAGCACAGCCTGCATTCGTGATGGAAAAGCTGCTGAGAGACAGCACTGATTTTTAGTGACACTGAGGGCAAGGATGCGTGGATATATTTGGGATCCAGCTTTATTAAATCTTCTGGTCCTATGCTCACCTCAAATATTCATCCAGGCAAAACAAAAACCACCTCCAAGTCATTTCTGCTGTGGGGGCTGGTGTAGCTAAACCACAGAGCAAGCTACCTGTCTTCAACAAAGCTTTTTTCTGAGCCTGTTCTCCCATGCTTTGAAACAATATGACTCAACATGTATACATAAACTCTGTACCAATCCTCTCCTTTCCCACTAAGCCCTATCCACTTGTCTGTCTAAATTTCTATCTGTGACATCCCTAGAGAATAATTTTTAATATTTTTTTAATTTAGATATTACAGGTACCTTAAAGAGTAAGTAATAATAATATCTGGAATTTATTTTAAATTCTTACCTTAAGGAGAATTATCATTCTCCAGCTATCCAAATCCTGAAAGCACCAGTTGCACACAACTTTAAGGAAAAAATGGTTTAAATCCATTCATACATAAACATACACACACCTTTCCCTTCACTTTTTCATATAATTCAATGCTAAGAAATACTGTGGAAATTACTAACATTCTCACCTTTGATTTTCTATTTTTCTCTTGTAAATGACACCAATTCTAAAGCCATTCAGGTATAAGAAATATTACTTGTTCCAGTTGCAAGGCTAGATTTTTGTGTGCTCTTAGCTTCTCAAGAGCTATTGCAAAACTCTTGGAAGCTTTTCAATCCCCTTCAGAACTGCTGGTACAGCTGAGGGTTAAATCTGAATGCCTTCAAAACATTGCTTGTGGATTTACAGAAGGAATTCTGCTGCAGGCCTTGGGGGCCATACGCCTGCGCCTTCCTTACATGTTCTCTTCCCTGTACCTAACATTTTGCTGTTGGCTCACAAAGAACTGAGGGAGGAAAGCAGGGGAAAAAAAGCCTTATAATTTATAGGAAATGTATATATTACATGTTGCTAGGAGGAAATGTCAAGAGAGAAAAATAAATGCTTTCTGACAATTACTAGTCATTTTGTGCCAGGAGCTAAACAATGTGAGAGCTCTGCCTTCCCTCCCTGAACACAAGAGCACACTGGAGATGAATCACTCCACTGAATTAGCACGTTGGCTCATGCACATTTGGTAACCTGTTCAGTTGTTTGCAATGAGCTCTTGCAAGATTTGCCCCAGGTATTGAACAAACCTCAGTGTGCTACACCTGCAGAGTGCTCCATGTCACCCCAGTGTGTACCCAGCGTGGATCACACAAGTTCTGCTTCACTGGATGAAGAAGTCTGACCCTCCAAAACCTGCAGTGTGTTCTTCCCCTTATCCCTGCTAAGCACTGAGAGCAACCAGAAACCTCCCCATAAAGGACAAAGTCCTTATGCTGAGCTGTCACCCCTTCTGTGAGGCTGTTCTGTGACATCACCTTCAGCATCACTGGGCTTCTAAACTTAACCATTACAGGCACAGCAGATGAGTGGGAGGTTATTTTTCAAGCTTTATTTAGGGGGACTGAAATGAAAGTAGAAGTTCCTGATGGTAATTTTTTTTATTTTAAAGAAAGAACACAGATTCAACATCAAGTGTGATACCTCAAAAATAATTTGAAAATGATAGAGAAGAATTAATGTAAACCATGCACATTTAGGCATGTAAGATGTCCCACAGTATGCTTCACATCATGATGCTTTTTGCCATATCCTGAGAAAATAAGTGTGAGATTTGCTATGGACTGGACTAGAAGCTTCTCTCAGTCATGCTGATCTCCCCTCAAGATATGATCACTTCCTGGGAGATCCACAGCAGCAATGCCAGCCTGCAGATGGTTTCCTTGTAAATGAATGGGGCTCACGGATTTGGGTTTTTTTGCCCTGTCTCTTCAATAAACTAAGTTCATAAACATCTTATGCATATCCTTGAAAGGATATGAAGAGGGCTGGTTCAATTCTGAATGGCAGTTAAGTGGCACAAGGACATCCATGCTCATAGAAGGAATGCAGGTTCTTTTACAAGCAATGCTGTTGTGGAGTTGTCCTTCCTTTATAAGAGGAGCTACTTTCATGGTGTGGGTGAACTCAAGATCAATCTTCCTCAAGCCTCTTTTGAAATAATACCACCAAATAAGGGATGTTCCCTGCTGGGCAACTATTTTCTTTCCTATATCCCTGCAAAGCAGCAATGTGATGCTCCCAAACAGAGTGCTGAGACTGTCCAGAGGGAACATTCTCAGTGCTTCACTGTTGAGGAAAACATTGCCCAAGAAAGAGACACCTCTCTCCATTAGGCACATGGTGAAAATTATAAAACAATCATCAGGAGCCTGAAATGGGCAGCAGAAACCCAGGATGGTGGTAGGTAACCCACATCTCTCAGTGAATCCTGCTTCCCAGCCCAGCTTTCACACAATGAGGTCACAGCCAGAGGAGCAGCTCACACAGCACTGTGTGCACCTTCTGCCAAAGCAGCCCAGACTACACTCATTAAATAAGAAATTAGTGAATGACACGGCCCTGTAAATTACATTCTCATTTTTATGTCCAAAATGTGATTACACAACAATACGTACTACAACATGGACTATTAAGACAGATAATTGCAACCTGAGATTCCTTTTTTTCTCGTGAGCTGCAAACAAGGTTAACCGGCTGCCAGCCACGCACCTTAAAGTTGCAGAGGTATTTTTAATTTATGTAATTTCCCTCAATAATGTACACTGCAGTTTTGGATTTGTTCATGGAGAGGTTTTTTTGTTGGCATTTGGTTTTCCTCTACACAGGAACAACAGCCAAGAAATGCCAAACCTACAAGAGAAACCACTCTTTTCTCAGCACGGCAGTGCAGTGTGAGACTTGATTTTTATGACATTCATACAAGCAAAGTTTTTACATGAGCACAATAAAGCTTTCAAAAAATGTTTTTTTTCAATACAGTGACTTCATTGTGGGAAGAGTTTTAAGCCATGTGGGACAAAGCTGTCTGCTTAACCTCATCTACCTCACCACACAAACCTTTGCAGTGCAAAGTACGCCTCAGGTGCTAATGGTCCAGGAACTGAAAGGAAAACACAAAAGGGAAAGCAAACAGAGGGGAATTTGCTGCTTCCCAGCAAGACTTCACCACCTGTCCCAGCAAAATGATGCCCAAGCAAAGCGATTCCTAAGAGCCTCCAAGCCAATTGCTGTTGCTGCTGTAGAAAAAAGGTTTTATTATTAACACTCTCTGGAAGGAGGTCAGGTGTTCACTATTTAGATTTGTTCACATGCCAGCAAAGGGGAAGAGCAAGAGCTCTGCAGGTGCCAAGTTTGCTTTTGCCTCCATAAGGAAGAGGAAATCATGTCTAAGTAGAGAAATTCCACTCAGCAGAAATGGATTCTACTCCAGGCCCTGCCATGGACCTTCTGTGCCCCCTTTATCACATTACCTGATGTCAAAGTCTCTCCCTCTTGCTATACAGAAAATCCCCAAGATAGCAAAGATTTTAAGCAAGTATTTAATCCATGTAAATAGTTTCAACTGAAGTTGATGTTAATGCACAAAGGAGTTTAAAATTACATGCTTATGCCTATCTCCAACTGGAAAGACACAGTACATTTTCATGTTAGAGTTATGTATAAAAAGCCTGAGAGTGTGACCACACTGAAGTTAAGCTGAGCCTACTGAAGTCAAAACAGACTTATGTGATTAGAAACAGCAATTACTGAACTGTCAGAACTGCCTGAATCTTGGGATTTCTGCGTGGGAAACAGGGCATTGTCTGACACTATCCCACAAGGGGAAATGAGCACTGGGTGTTGATTGTGTTGTAGACTGAGAAAACCTAAATGCAATTCCTGCCTCATCTCAGGGTGACATTACAAGACCCACGATGCTGGGGCTGCCTTTCAACTCAGATACTGAAACTATCACTGTCAGTACCACTTCTCTGGAGAGTTTCTGGCCCACAGCTGCAGGCTGGGAAAAAAGCATTGGTGGGAGGAAGTCTTAACTCACAGCCAAATCTAGTGTGCTCCTTGCAGCCAAAACCTCCCTGCTCCTCTGATCCCATGGTGCACCCTCATTACCAGATGAGAATGTGAAATTATTAGTACCAGGAATTACTACAAGTCTTAGCGGTACTGAAATAATAGTGCCTCATGTATACAGCCTTTATGAGAATCTACAGGCAAATTAAAAAGTGCCCCATATCAATTAAACCTCAATTGCAGGAGAGAGAGAAAGAATGCACTGAGAAATGTCTTCCAAACTCATAAGGACCAACAGAGGTAGACTGGAGAAAATTTATCCTCATAGGCAGCAAAACATCATCATGATAGAAATAGGACATTCTCAGGAAGGCTCCTACCAGCTGATAAATTGAGGGAACAGGATGCTGGAGCCAACTTTTAGAAAATGTGATGAGTACCACACAATCCCATTTCACAAACAGAGTATTAGAAAGTCCAAAAACCAGCTTATAGCACTTAACTCCGGCAGCAGCTGTACACTAGAGGGAACTCTGCCTCCTGTTTTCCCATTTGTGGCAGCCCCTTATGGATCATGGAAGAGTGAGACAAACTGACCACTCCAGTGGAACACACAGCTCTGTGCCACCCAAAGCTTTGCCTTTAACCAGTCTCTGCTGTCTCCGTTGCCATAATGATAGCATTACAACCATATTTTTTCTAGAATGCTGCATTTCAAATCATTTTATAATCACGTGCTTAATTTCTTGTCCATGTTTGCAAAATATAAACAACTAAATTATTTCATTATATTATTATTTAGATCTTTCTCAGTTCTATCTGTACTGCGAAACACTGCCTTGCACTCCAAAACCAACTTTTATCTTTGAAAATAGAGCAGTAACTGAACAATAAATATGGATTTTTGAAAAGCTAATATTAGAGGCTCAGCATTCAAAGCAGAAGTGTTTTAAAAGGGCCATTAAATCTAGAGACCTGTAGAACGGCAATCTTGGGGTCTGTTTTAATTCACTACATCATTCTGCTAATAAATCAATAAATTCCACATTTCCTGTGACAGCAGGCAAAACATGAAGTCTTTCTGGGCCTCATCGCTCCATTTCTACCTCCGTACCTGACAAAGGTGTTGAAGTGATAACTACACGAAACGTTGTGTGGTGCTCTGATAATCTGACAGTGAGGGACAGAAAAACACTCCAGTACTGGAAAGTCACTGTTTTAACACAAGTGCAAATACATGACAGGAAACTAGAAAGACTAATTAGCATTGCACTGACACATCTACACTGCTTCTGGTCCCAGCATTAACACATTCAGCACCAACTCAAGTATCTTTTTACCTCAAGGGACAATCATTCCACCTGAGACCAAGCCAGTGTAGGCTCCATTTTCTATTGAGGTCCTTCACAGTGGATCCTTATGGGAAACAGATCCCTATGAACCCCAGGTGGGCCCCCAAATCCCTATTGCAATGAGAACAACAGTGATGGAGGAAGCTGGATCCTCCTCTGACATTCACATTTCAAGGCTGTTTAAAATCCAGTGTTGTACCTGAACAAGTAATATTTTCTATATACCCTTGTCAGTTGCTCTTTAGCATCCCTCTGCCATGGCTGCAATGATGTGTAAAAAGTCCTCATGCCCTTATTTATTTGCTGTCTGGTTTCAATCCTCTTTGGAATTAATAAAGATCACTTTTGAGCTCCTTATCTTTTAAAGGATTTATAATAAAAACTATTTCCATCCACACACAGAAACACAAGAGTAAGTAAAGCCCAGCAAGAAACATGAAGTATCAGTAGAGAGAGAGCCGAAGCAGATGGCTGAGCATACAAGTCTGAATTTCTAGTTAAGACAGTAAGAATTTATGGCAAACTGTATGTTTCACAAGTTTTTCTTATGTATTTCCAATATCAGTATCTCGTTTATCAGGGTCAAGGCCCAGCTGGTGGGATGGAAAATCTGTATTAGCACAGGCAGTTCTTCAGGCTGCTGAAGCTGCAGACAGGAGTTGAGTGGTATTTACAAAAGTAGACAGGCAAACTCCTCACCCATCTCCCACTGACATGCACCAAGGACAGGAATTAACAGTGCTCAGGGACAACTCTTCAGCCTTTGAAGAGAAAGACAATGTACCCCAGAGTGTGACAGCAAAGCAGGAGTGTAGCAGATTATTCTCGAGGTGCTTTGGAGGGGATAATATTGGCAGATGGAATATACCCATTCTCAGATTTGTTGGCTTTTACAGGCTCTAGGTCAATCTCCCAACAAAATACATCCCTTTGCTTTTCTATTTAGAGTGATTATGTATTAAAAATATGTCTGGTAAGAAAAAATACTACCATCACCTAGAAATGGTCTAAACTAGACAAGATTCATATTTGGTTGTTACTAGCTGCTAAAAGCCAAGGTCTATCTTTTTTTGTTCATTAAATATATTCACATACTGAAAAAAAAAGGTCATGGATAAGGGTAATTATTTCAAATAAAGACTTTGTTGCCCTTAAACTGGTTAAAGACATACCCTTGAAACAATCTGCATAAATACTTCAGTACAGCAGATAGAAACGAACACGCCTGCAGGAGAGTAAAAACACACAGATGAGGCTGCAAAAATAGCAAATACCCATGAAATGCATGAACCAGTGATGACTTCGTGAAATTCCACTGTCTGAGGTGAATATTTTGCTCTGCAGAAAAGGATTGCAAACTGCTGCAAAAAGTGTTCAAAATTACTGCTATATATATGTCAAGAAATAAATTACTCTGAAGTTTGCTGCCCTGCCCTGTTTCAAAGAGTTACATAAATCAGCAAATTTCTTACTTCCTCTGAAATACTAATTAAAATAAAGGAAGAAGAACATTATCATTTTCCATGGAAAACTTGCCCTGGCCTCAGATAGTTGCAATATTTCAGAAAGCACAGTGGTGATGCATACTGGAATTCACCAAGGCAATAAAATAAGCTGTAATAGCTTTTCTTAAACAGGAAGGTTACCCAGCCCTCAGTGTACCTGCTCACCAGGGCCTCTACACACTGCTGAAGACTCCATCTCACTTTTCCAACATTTTACAATCTTCCAAGTCAGTCCTTATGGAGAACTGCTATGTGATCATTCCTTGCAGCTCCCCCCACAGAGGACTCCTACACAGCTCCACTGGCACAGACAGAAACAGAGAGGTATGGATGATGTGCATTGCAGCCCACATCACCACTGAAAGCTGTGCTGAGAAACCAGGACACCAAGTCCCCAAGTGGAAAGTCTATTCCATTAGCTGTGCAACTTGTTTTCGAGTTGGGGCACATTATGGGTGTGATCCAAAATCCTGGGTTTAAGGAAAGACACCAACGGACTTCTGGTTGGGAAGGTTAATGAGCAATGGAGAAAGGGATGAAAATGCCTTACGATTCCTTTGTAGCACTGAAATCTTCTCCTGTGTTATCTGGTAGAGATGTCCCCTATGTCACTGCCAGAATGCTCCCATCAACTTTTCCTTTCCTGACCTACTTTGCATTCCTCTCTGGTTCATCTTCAACTCTCACAATTAAGTTTATTCCTGTCTATCATCACATTCATTTGCAAAAATCTGCAAAATGTCAGAAGTCAAGGAAATGTAAAAACATGAACTCAAAGGAGAGGGAGGAAATCGATGCCTCTATGTCAAAAGTCAGCTTGGGTATTTCCAAAAGCACTCAGCTGGATTCTATTCTTTGAAATAATCCATGGCCCTTGCTCAGATATGTACTCAGATCTCCTGATATCTCCACTGCTGAAACAGCACAAAATCGACGACATGGAACGTTCAGCTACAGCACTTCTGCTCTGGGGCTCAGGAACCTGTTGGGACCACAGCAAAGATTCCCAGTCTGCAAAGCTCTCAGTATCTGAGAGAGAAAAGCTGTTTCTCTGAAACCCCTCTTTAAAGCAAGGCTGAGCGCTAAACATAAAAGGGTAGAGAAAAAAATCAGCCCAGACATATATATTCATATTCTATATTTACACTGAATCTGTCCAGCCACAGAAGCTCCACATGCTGTGTTTGTTCACACAACACACAAAGCCCAACCAAAGGGGTATTTTATATATCACATAAGAGCAACAGTTTGCAAATCACAGGTGTGCTCCAGCATCTGGCACGTATTTTAACTCACAAGAAGAAGACGGTTAATCCAATATAAAGGGAAAGTATAAAGCCTAAATTCAGTTTGAAGATATGCCATAATGACTCCTGTAAAAGCAAAATCAGGTATTCTGGCAAACTAGGAATCATGCTGAAATATTACAGGAGCTAAACATACTGCTCAACACCATTAACCCAATACCATGGGCATTTGTAAGGAGATTTGAGGCTTCAGAGCCCCAGTTGGCTAAAATGCCAAACAGAAGAAGCAGTTTTGCTTCTACCAAGGCTTCTTTTATTTGCACTCTGCCCACTTAATGGAGCATGAATTTTAATTTAGTCTGACACTTGGATATATTTAGATTTGATTTTTGCTTTTTTTTGTACATAACACAATTTCCAAGCTAGGAGGTGTGTTAGAGGGTGCTAAACCATGCACATTAAGAATCACTTTTTCATGTAAACTGTCACAGCACGTGTATAGAAGTTCATCTAAAGGAAGATGTCATTAGCATGGAAAACTGGTCTCCCTGTGGATGCAAAGATAACTTCAAATACAAGGTCTGCCAGTTCTTTAATCTCTATTGATATAAGTATTTGCCAAAAGGTATATATTTTAATGGTAAGATTTTTCAAGGTTACTTCTGTCTGTCTGCTGCACACACATCTGAGGTACATAAATCTTTGAGCATTAGAGAGTATTTGGACAATACAAGATGTATTATGAAGTTATCTAGAAGTGATTGAAGTATTCTTTGATCATAAATATACAGAAGCAACAGTGGCAGCCAAGGGTTTGCCTGGAAAGTACTAAGTATCATGTAGGAAACAGACTTTTGGAGAATTAATAGAGAATTTTCTGCATTTTCTTGGTTCCTGTACAGCTTCAGAGGAAAGGGAATATGGACACATGAGACTGGAAGGACAATTAAATATTGCTATAGTTTACAAACCTACCTGGCTCTCTTTTCTATGTCATCTATTTTAAGGTAAATAACAACTTAGTAAGTGATGGATAAATATTATTGAGAGATGCATATAAAGCCACAGCTAAATTTAACACCAAATATTTTCATTCACTACAGAAAGTTTACAAGCACTGCAAAGCATCTGACAAATGCTGCTCAGACAATTTTTCTCACCAACACATGCTCCCAGGAGGATGCTCCAGGGACATGGTGATAGTTCTGCACTACTGGATATACACATATTTAATTACTTATTTTTTTCAGCAGAGGTCACGCAGAACATGATACAGACACCTGATGGCAGTAGGTATGGTGGCAAACACAGAGCAACAGATGGTTCCTGACCCCAGGAACCTGCAGGGTGGTTCCAAAAGCACAGAGCAGGACTGTACACAGACATTTAGGGAAGCACAGGAAGGACACAGGGCATGACAGGCCCACAGGCTACAGAAGCTGCTGGTGAGCTTGCAGAGGTTTTAAGGAGAGGCTTTAAGGAGGAGAAGGATGTGACTTTGCAATATTCCCAGGAATGTGTTTAAAATATGAAGAATAATCTAAGAGAAAAGAAAAAAACTCCAAATGTCTAAGATTCTAAATATCTAAGTGGCCACAGTGAGATGGCCTCATTAGCCAAATAAACACAGCAATGGTTGTCCCAAAGTACACAGGGGTAAACACAGGTGTGGGAACATCTTTTAACAAAATAATTGGAAAACCTGAGGTGAAAAGCACCACAAATGCAATATTGTTGTGTAATTAATAATCTAGATTTCATTATAATATGGTAAGGATTAGCTAAGTGATCCCCAATGTCTAATTTACCTAAAGGTAAGCAGACATTAAATATCATTTAATTTCTGGGTTGCGAAAGTCAGCGCCAGTGTTCACATCTTGCCTTTCCATTCCTGTGCTTAGTCCTCTCCCCTCCAGAGCTCCAGCAAGCTCTGAGGCTGGGGACTACTCTGGGGCCACTGTGGATTATTGTACAATACACACTAAGGAGGGGTTTGTACAGGAAGCAACACACAGTGGGTTATAAAGCTCCCACTGGGAAATCTGCTACATGAGTAAGACTGGGAAATCTAAGCCAATAAGCTAATTAGAAGCTCTAGAATAAATTTGCCATAGGATTATTTTATTGTGACCGTGGCATGGCCCTCTCCATAGACTCTCCATCCTCTTCTTAGAACACTATGCATAAGTTAGCCTTTGCACATTCCTAATTTCCAGGCACTCAAGTAGATGACAAGTAATGAATATATTACCAGTATTACTGTTTTATATGTTATAGTGGTGGCAAAAGCTGAGTGCTAGTGATTAAATGTAGGAAGTTAAAAGGTGCTGTCAACAGCTTCTTTCTCTCTAAAGGTTTTATTTCCTCACCATTCTTCTCTTGTTGCTTTAAGTAGAAAAAATGCTGTGGTAGTGATTTCTTTATTAGAAAAGTCAGTAGGGTCTGCCAAACTTTAATCAGCTCACTCTGCTGTTGGATCAAACTGGCATAAACTTCCTTTATGAAATAAAGGCCTACCTTATTGAGCTTGCTATTAAAATAGTGCAAATACCACCAATACATTGAATGCAGCATTATGTACCTATCAGTTTGAATCTAAAATATGTTAATCCCCAGAGATGGAGAGCCACTGCAGTCAAAGACTTCAGCCAGAGCTGGTGACTTTCACAATTCAAAATCTCTTCTTGCTCAGGTTTTAATTGTGGGCAAGGTTTCTTTTCTTCGCCTCCTGTGTTCACACATTCAAAGCTCTTGTGTCCACTAATTCAAAACCAGCTGTAGGTAACCTGCCAAGCTGCCACCTCTGGGAACAGCTGAGAAAGCTGTCACTTCACAACTCTGAAGTTGACTGATCTGCTTTCTTACTGTGATCCCAGAAGTATTAATTTCTCAGTGAGAAAGTCTGCCACAATAGTCTGGCCTAAGACTTGGCAGATTTATCTCCTATTGGTCACTCTGGAACCAGATAAGAAATAGGGAGAAAACTTTCTTCTCTTTGTTCTGTATCACCACTGCTGAACATCAGTGAAAGGAGAAACTGCAGAAAGCATGGGAAAAGGAGAAAGATTTCAATCCATTTGGTCAAGATTGTTATTGAAACTAAAAATACATGTGCCTGACTAAGGATACTGGACTGTACATCTCATTCTCCCTCTCCCTAGCCCTTCCCACCCCTGACAGTGCCCAAGTCTTTTTGAAAATCACATCTCAGTTCAGTTTCTAATTTGAAAAAGTCAGATTTGATGCAATCAAAATCACTACTCACTAGAATATATTTATCTTGGTTATTACATGACCCCACATTATTACAGTGCTTTAAAGGCCTGCCCAAATGGCACCAGTCTCAGCAGCAGCATAAACCTGGTACTTTATCCAGCTTTTTCTGTAAATTACAGTTAACCTCCTAGGCCAATGGATGTGCAGTGACTTACTCTAGCTCAAGATCCTCACCAGTACAAGTCCTCATAACCACGATTCCATACCTTGCATTTCATATTTCTTTTCTCTTTTAGTCCCCACCTTAACTTGAAATGTGCTCCTAAATTCCCCCCTCCAATTGATTAATTTTTAATAAATGGTTCAAGAAAGTATCACTGTTGAATCTCAAGCAAGTGTTCAAATCCTCCTTATGCCAGTAAGATTTCAGCTTAAATTTAAATACTTCAGGGAAGGGATATATCATGTGCTCCAGGTCATCCTTACACAGGTAGATTGCCAAGGTATGAACATACCAGTACAGTAATTATGCAAAATCCACACTTGTAAAACTTCCTGTAGAGCAAAACGAGGGCTCTCTTCTTGGCTAATCACACCAGTCTGTGATGCTCTGTGAGGAGCATTCACTCCTTTTTTCAGCTTCCCTATAGTTTTATCTGTTGCCTACAAAGTGAGTATTGGTTACACTGAGTGATCTCCCACCTCCCCTGGTGTTGTAGCAAGAGTAATCAAGAGGGGACTATGTGCATACTAATGAAATGCAGTAAACAAATGGTGCCAGTGCTAACTGAAGTGAAATGTTCTTCCATCCAAAGACCCATAAAATATTTCAAAAAAAGAACAAAAGCCTCAACAGCCCATGGGACTTTCAAATTCTTTAAAACAAAACAGCCAGGGCAGAGAGAAATAAGTTGAGAATTTCAAATAAACTCCACTGTTTGAGACTGGGTTGTTTGAGGCTGAGCTAAAAGAAGGAAATGCCACCTTTCAGCCCTGGCACATTCTTCCTTGCTGCTCATTTCCTGCAAGACACTAAGAAGGAATCATGACGGATGACTCCTCTGCACTATCCGTTTGCCCCAGTTTTACAGCAGAGATCAGAAAATTTATTGGATTTTGCCTGAAAAAGAGACAGCATGTAATAACCCTTGTCTGGGAAGGATAAATAACATGCTGAGTGGAGGTAGAAAAGCATCTTATCTGCTAATTGTAAGGAAAACTGTAAAATCAATATGAATATAACAAATCAGTCAAAGCAAGTTTCAAATTCCTGTTCAGGTGAGAGCAATGAAACAATGTCTGTTCCCAAGAAAGAGGTCCCTCCTGTCATTTTCCATGTCAACAATGCACTGCTGGTTCCTCCTCTCCCTCGTTTCCTTTGTGTGGCTGTTTAATTGGTGTAATGATGACTTTTCTCTGCTGCCTGCAGTAGGATCAGCTAAAGCATCTCATGGAATGCTGGTGTGTGGATTTCTGGATCCCTGGCATGCCCCAGAGCACTGGGTGCTTCTTTGTACTTAGGTTTTACAGAGAACTACTCCTTGTTGCAGGCAGCCCCTGGGAGGGCACAGTAGGGGAAGGAGAAATAAAAAAGAAGCATCTTCATTCTTATAAAATCTTACCCTCTTTGTTCCAAGCAACCAATGGAGTAACATCTCCACTGTTTCCTCCTTTTTCACTCTCTCCACAAAGACCCCCAAACTCCACAACAACTGGATAAATGTGTTACCAAACCCCTCAAATTCAAAAGCACTGCTCGACTCTGCTGTTTGAGATGCATTTAGCAATTTTTCACAGCAGAGAAACAGTTTAGTTCCCTCCATGCAACACAGCTCAGCCCAAGGCAAAGGAACTGTTATTGGTGGCCCCCAGAAAAGAGATGGTCCCAGAGCGAACTTACAGCCCAAGGGATAGATAGAATCACATTAAGTCACAACATGCTTTTCATATCCTGTCACAAATTGACATTTTTTATGGCTCATTCAGTGCTAAGCTCTCTAAACCAGAGAGGGAAGAGGAAAACATGGAGAATGCACCATCAGAGCCATTAAAGAGCTTCCAAGGCATACAGGAACGTGACCATGTGAGCACCCACAACAGCAGCACATTTCTAATTAAGGCCTTGCAAAAGCTCCTGCAATTTTGGACAGGCAGCAAATGAGCACAGAGCTCCCTCTGAGAATATGTACACAGAATTAATTCATTAAATGTTGTTTCTCTGACCAAAAAAAATGTTCAAATGTTTTAATCTATTGCATCTGACATAGTTAATTACCTGACAAGGAATTTAGATACTGCCCCAAGAGAAGAGGAAATAGAATGTTCTTAATAAAACATGATTATAAATGGGGTGGAAATCACAACTTTTCTCATGTATAAAGGATGTTTCCTTCACTAGGATTTATCTAAGGAAAGCGGGAAATTGTATAAATTCTAAATGAAGCACCAGAGGCTATTCACACTGTCCTTTAAATAAAATTAAACACTCAGTAAGAGCTTTGGCAAACAAATTAATGCTACAAGTGAACAGAGCAAAGCATTTTTTAAGAGCTCTGTCTGAGCTGCACAGAAGGAAGGGGTTTGGTTGGGTTTTGGGAGGAGGGGGACAATTTTTCCTATTCTGAAATCAGAAGTTTTAAAAATTAAAAAAAAATTGAGCTAGTGGACTTTTTTCCTGGGGTTTTTAACTGTAGAGTACATTCCATTTGAATCTGCTCCACATGCGCCAGTATTTAACATTTAAGTTGAGGAAAAATTGGCTGTATGATTAAAGCCACACAAGTTGCCGGGCACCTCCATTTTTCCAGGTGTGTGCTGGAGGCAGTTTCCATTTCCAAGTCAGGCTAACCACAAAAATGAAAGCAGCTGCAGTACCATTAATCCAAAGACTTTACATGTGCTATGCCAAAACTGAACAGCCATTAGTACAGTCACAGTGATGGTTCAGTAAGGAAAACATTGCAACTATTCCATTTCTTCAAGCATTCTGGAGTGTAAAGCTGACCAGAGATAAACAACAATATCACTAATTATTCGTTTTGAAATGCAAAATTCCTGCATACACAATAGTCTTCTAAATTAATTCCTATTAACTGATAGGTGGCATGAAATAATTCATTTGACCCAGGTGTTGTTATTAAATTAATTACATCTCTAATTTCTATTAAAGGTACTTAGGGAAAAATGAACAGATTCAATATAAATATGCTGCAAAAATAAGAAGCTATTAAAAAGGTACGTCCAATTTTTCAGCCTCTGAGAAATACAGAATTACTGTCCAAAGTGCTGCTTGCAAAACTTGGCCCCTAAGATTGAGTCATGAGTTGATGCCAGTCCATTACAGGGTCAAAGAAATACAGAATCGAATCCATGACAGACAGAAATGCTTGTTACTAAATTATTCCTGCAAATGAAGAAACTCAGGGAATCATTTGGTGGTTTGACTTCAGAGAACAGAAATAACAGGCAAGGCAAACCTGTGCATTGATTAAATTTTCCACACGGAGCACTATGAAAAAATGCTGCACTGGCTGCTGTGACATGTTCAGAGTTATAAAAACATCTGTATTTTTCATACTGGCAGCACCTATAGCATAAAATGTCCTCCCATTTCAAGATTGCTACATTTCATAAAATTCAATGGCCCTAATTTTTAAAAAATCCTTGGTTTATTATGTTGCAAGCCAATCTTTCATTTATTTGCCTAAATTAAGATTGCCTTTACTTAAAACACTCTCTCCAGATAACAGGCACTAACCATTTTTGTTAGGTGATGTTTTCCCTTTATTTGAAACGTTTTCCATCTGCTCAGCTGTTTATTGACAGAAGAAACCAATTTCAAGGCAGACAGCGATACTGAACTCAATATATTTTTGCATTTCATGAGTGTTTTTTCCTTTTCGCCTCCCCCAAATTATGTATTTGTTCAGATATGGTCTAAAGGTCAAGGTCTTTTTTTTTTTTCTTTTTTCTTCTGAATAATAGTCAAAAAGTACTTTTAACAGAGGAATCTTGTTATGGTTATACCTTTGGCAAAATTCCATCACAAAGTAATAAGATTCAAGCTCATAATCCTTGTTCAAGTAAACTCACAGTCAGACCCAAAAAACATAGGACAACATAGGACATTTGAGACTTCACTCTTAACTGCTTCCTGTGTTTGTTCAATAAATAAGGACTGGGAATAAGCAAGGGAGCAGCCACGCCAGTAACAGGAGGACTTGTCTGCATAAACATCTCAACCTGCTCTTTTTTCCCTTTTAAGTCTATTAAATCTATAGACATACGTGGCTGTTTCTAGCCATGTATGTAAACATTGAAATAAACTAGTATTGTCCACCATCAGCTACGGGGGGCTCAATAAACTTTCCTCATCATAAGCACCAAGAACAGCCAGATGGTTCTGTTCCCTTTTTTAAACTCTTTTCCCCCTGGAAATAATCTTACAGAGGCAAATTGTCAGTGGATTTACCTGTCAGTCCCACCCTGACATTGTCATGGCAATTCAGCAGGAGATGCTGCCCACTTGTTTTGCTTGTAATGAGGCAGCAGGGGAAGGAGTTGGGAATTCTGGAAGCAGAAGGATCTGGGGAATGTACAATACCAGCAGCACTGCAGAAGGGCACGAGCATGAAAAACTGTAGGATACAAATCTGTGGCAAACCAAGGTTGTGAAGTTCTGTGCTCACAGTTCTCAGAGGGACAGGGATCACTGCACTGCCACAGTTCTGACCTCAAGACATTATGTGTGAATCGCTCTACAGGATGCAATTATTAGGATGGAAAATGCCAAATGTGTGATTTTTCAGAGAACTCACATTAGCGTGGGTTTTACCTAAGATCATGCAAAACATGCTATTCGAATGCCAGCAATAGATTATTTCTATATTCACCCAGGAACAAAATGTTAGAAAATTCATTCTTTCCTGCTGTTCATTTTGCATTTACCCAGTAATGTGATTCCCCACCACCACCAGTAAGGCTTTATCAGCAACGCTTTCCAGTTCTCCAAGTGACTGAAGGATAGCACTGAAGCAAATGTACCAGCTACAAACAAACACAAGTTTGCTATTTCAGTTGGGTGAATACTTCTCATGTAGTTTTTCTCACTCTCTCTTTCCTTCCTAAGGCAAGTGTTTGGGAAAGCTTATTTTATAGGTTTCTTTGCCAGCCAGACATCTTAATCATATGGGATGTCTCCATTGCTGCTGGATCTTCTTTTATTGAGTTTTTATGATCCTCTAAAGGAATTTGAATGTCAGCTTGTAAGACAAGAATTCCTTATTGCCAGGATGGGTATTGCACTTCCTGGCTTATGCACTCTGGTAGAAATTTGACAAAGGCACAGACAATACACATCAGATTGTATTCTAGTAACCCATTAAAAATACTACAGGAAACCTACTTTTAATCTCAGATTAAACATTTTGCAAAGTATTCGAGCAAAATGCCCAGTCATTCAACTTGGTGTGTTGACGTCCTCACAGCATTTTAACCAGAACAACTTTTGATCTCTGCCTTTCAACCTAAAATTGAAAATATTTTATACTCCCACCCCTTTTTGCATGCTTAGTCTCCATGGAGACTAGAGGACCATCACGTTTTTTTCCCCTTTTTCTTTTTTTTTTTTTTAATTAACACCGTGGCCATATGTCACTTGAGTGCAAATGCAGTGAAATTTTCAAGGGCTTTCCACTCCATTTCAGTAGGATTATAGGTCAGTGAACCTTGAACAGGGACAGCTAAATACAGTGTCTCCTGACAGACTATAAAAGCAAAGTTAACTCACCTAAGGAAAAGATACAGTGAAAACCAATACTTAAGTGCAGGACTATTAGGCTTGCCACAGAATGATGTCCACTATATCTCTATATTTGTTTTTTATAAGTCTGCTATCCAAGGTTTTCAAAAGCTTTTATAGACACTAAGCATGTAATGCTTAATATTATAACCTCAGTCTGAAGATGTAGACAGTATTATTGTCCCCACTCGATGTGAAAAAACTAACCCATGAATTTATGGTCCCTTGTCTAAGGTCACCCCAAATGTGATGCTGCTGACTCTCAGCTGCTGCTGGCAGGGCCAGGCTCACAGATTCCCTGAGCTCTCCTCACCCTCTCTACCCTGCAGCTCCTTCCCTCCTTCTGGCACTCACATGGGATTTCCACTAAGCCATTTTGGGGTACTAACACAGTATTTCAATAGTGTTTCAGGGAATTTAGATGCCTGAAGCAGCTCCCTGCCAGGTCAGGCCACAAAGGAAATGCAAGAGGGGAAGGAATGTGCTCCCCTAGTCAGCAGACACAGCCCTTAACCCAGCTGAAGGCAGACAAGGAACAGGAAAAGGGTCATACCTGCTCCCAAATCTGCAGCTGAGGCAGGTAATTTCTTAACTTAGGCTCTAAATAAGTTGTGGACATTGCACAACCTGCACCATGCACAAGTCTATGAAGTTACCTGTGCTATAAATACAGCACTAGTTACATTTGTTAAATAAACATGTACAATGAAAATAGCTTAGTCAGTACCCCCTTCTTTTCCACTGAAAATAATTATATTCAGCAAACTCTGAGAACAGTATATAAAAAACTCATTTTCTCTTAAAACAATGTGCCCACTGCAATGGAACAGTGTATGACACTGCCTGCTGTCCCAAAATGCCTGTCCTGCAGGCCAGCAGCCTTTCATTATCATCTTGCACTCTCCTTCTTGCCTTTATTTAAAAAACAATAAAAGAAAACATGAAAGAGTAAAAGCAAGCAGTCTTGGCTCAATACCTTTTTGTGAAATGAACCAAGAAAAGCTGGGAATTAAAAATCACATTTTCCTATCAGGGAAAAGACCCCAGCACCAAAACATGTTCCTCCCCTCTGCCCTTCGTAACATATTAATTGGGGTTGTATTTTCAAGTGCTTGCAGGGAAGTGCAGAGGGAAAGCTATCGACTTTGTGATTCTAAAGAGGGATGAGGTGAGTGCGCCTTGCTTTGTATACTGTGTGTGAATCAGCCAAGGATCTATACAGGAGCAGCAGTGGGGCTGATCAATCTTTATTCCTACACAATCAAGCAAAGCTGCATCTTCAAGTCCCTTTACTGACAGCTCATAAAACGATGGTATTGATCACAACACCCGAATTTGTAGTTTTGACAATAAAAGCAATTTGTTTAAGGAGGGAAATAGCCGTATGAGGTGAATGCATGTGGTTTAATAACTTTAAAAAATAATTCTTCTGAGCAATAATGTGAAAGGCAGGACAGAACTTTTTAACCTTGAAGATTCTGACTTCCATTTTCCCTACTAAGACACTTTCCTCTTGAGGAAATTTGTGGTTTAGTTTTTGGAGTCAAACAGAGGTAGCAAGGCGTGCCTCCATGCCACAGCTAATGTCTGTGTGCTCTTCAAAGTGAACGCTATTAGGTTCATCTCAGTTCAGGTGGAACTGTGGGCTTCAGACAAAATTAACCTCTGGAGGGCTCATGCTGCCTTGCCTAATCATTCCCTGTGCTTTAAGGCACAGTCTTGTACAGCTGTAAGACTCAACTACCAAATTCATCAAGCCCACACCTCTCAAACTGCAGACACATCACCTGCTCTGGTGCTCAGAGTCAGCTGTACTCACATCCTCCTCAGAAACTGATGGAGGAGCAAAGACTTCCTGGTTGGAAGTACAAGCAAGAAACTTCCTCACCTCAGAGAAGGAGATACTGATAATTACCACTGCTTGTGGTACCCATACAACTCCTCTGCTCTGAAATTCCTCATGCAAGGAGTGTCTGGAGTGCCTTGGCCCATTTCCACTAAGACCCATGTCTGTCAAAGCAAGGTGCTTTGGCTGGGCATGGATCTTTTCACAGTACAATTAAATTGCAGTGTTTTACCAGCTCTCAGTGCTGAGTGTGCTGCAAAGACACATGTGTAAGTCTCATTCATGGGAAAATGAAGAGAGGATAAAAAGGGCAGCTGCACAGAGTAGTAAAGATGTTATTCAGCTCAGGATGCAGCTGCAGCTCCTTGTTAAGTGGCCAGGTAGACTGAATCCTTGGAATACAGAGCATTAGACTGTAGCACTTGAGCCCTCATGCAGTGGAGAACACAGCCCTCCACACACCTGTATGGGCACAGAACAGGAGAGACAAGAGCAATGGAAACACCTCCCCTGCATTCCAGTGAAAGGGAACTTTTATCTCTGGCTTCCAAAGCCATGGGTTTTAGCGCTTTTTCCAGTTCTGCATCCCGGAACCCAGCATGTCACTTCCTGGCATCTCAGGTCCCACTAAGACACAGCCCCTTGGAAGGGGGCTGCAGTTGGCTGTGTCTGTGTGGGTCCACCATGACAAGGTGGATCTCCAGACCCTGTACAACACACTGGTGCAGCTCCCTGAGCACCCATGGGTGCCTGGCTCAGGAAGGGATCCTGGTGATAAAAAGCCTACAAGATTTGGGAGCACTTAAATAACAACACAAATGTGATGACTGGTATTCTGGTCATAGGCTACACTCGAGTTTGCAGCCAAGAGCCCAGCTTTACTTCTCTGGCTTCACCTCACTAACATTTGGGTTAGACTGATAGAGTTTTTAGGCTGATAGTTCCTCCTTCCAGATGAACCTTTACTGAACTCCACATCCAGCCTACCTTATTTTTGACAAAGGGTCCTTTCAACATTACAACACACTTGATTGTTCTGCACCAAAGCCAGGTCTGCACTACAGAGGCAAGATTTGCTGGCAATTACTTAAGCATGAAAAAGAAGCAGCTCCAAGAGGATGAAGTAAAAGCCAGCTTCCTATAGAGCTCTGTCTCATGGGTGATTGACTCTCATGTCCAAGCAACTACAAGCTCTTATTTACAACTTTTTCATAATTTGCTATTGATAAGAATTCACCTGCCTGAAGACTCTCTATAATGCTTTTGCTCTGCTGCCTGTGTATTTTCACGAGACATAAGAAATAGCCATCTTTGAGTTAGCTATGCTGCTGTCAAATTTAAAACACATGCACAGGCAGCATGGTAGCATAAGGCTCATTTTCTCAGAAAACCTGACTAAAATTCCTCTTTTTCTCCAAAGCCAAAAACCTGCAGTGAAATTCAGGAAAAAATGACCTAGCTAGTTGCTTGCTTTACTTCCTTCATTAAAAATGACAAATGTATTCTTGAGTTACCACATGTATAGTACGGCTGGCTGTATTTATGGCATAAATAAGCATAAGTTCTTTACTTTGAAATAAAACATCATACACCTATTATTAGCAATAGATCTACACAATACACTAAGGTACTTGAATATATATACCTGCCTGTTGACATCTCTCTAAAAAAGGAGGAATATTAAAATGTTAAAAATAGAAAGCATGAATATTGTTGACATATAAACAAAAAAGAAAGAATATCCACAGAGCACAGGATAAGTATGTAAATTAAGCCCTAATGTAGCTACAGAAAAAAATCTGGTATTTTAGGAGAAAAAGCTTGAAAAATTGACTTAGCATCTTTGCAGATTCACTGAGATGTGGTTCATACAGCACAAATTTCAGGTGAATTTAACCTGCAATATATTGAAATTGCAACTGCCTAATAATGCATACATGTATGTAACTTGATTTGAATGATAAGTCATGGAATTAATTCTTGAGGCTTTATATGCTGCTGTACTAATTTCTTTCATATTTCTACCCAGGCCTTTGTGGGGGGGAAAGGCAGCAAAAGCTGTGAGCACTTCTTTGCAACTACATCACATGGTTTCCTTAAAAGCTTCTGGAGTTTTCCAAATCCTCACGTTTCTAGGCTCAGATTTTGCTGGAGACTGTGGGAATTCAAGCTGCTTATGGTCAATGCCTTCACATCTACCAAATACCTCTCAGAGCAGCCCTTTGCAATGCCACTTGCTTTCATTATAACAAAAAGGATACAGATTCTTGCATACCTACGATGATGTTAAACCCTTCCTAAGTACCATCCATAGAAAATCAAAAGCATTACATTGTTGCCTTATTTCTTCTTTTTTTTTTTTTTTGGGGGGGGGGGGAGTGTGTCTATGCTACATGAAAGACCTCCCTCTGTACTTCCTTCCTTCAGTAACACCTTTCTCTAAAGTAACAGCACCTTTTAACAGAGCACATGACTCTGTTAACTTTAATGTTTTAGTTTTGTGACAATTAAGGGAGAGATATTCAGCAGAATAAATTGACATACCAGACTGTTTGAAGTGTCCTTTAATCTTCTGTATGATTTTAAAACTTCAGCTGGTTATTTCATTTAGAGATCAGACCAAAGCAACTCCCTCCTCCCTTTCCTCCTTTTCTTGTAAAATAACTGTGACAGCCTGGAGAAATATTGTCTGTCTTGGTTCCAGCCAGTGCCCTGAAGGTGTAAAGCTATAGATGAGTTCAATGCAGCTTGTTTCATTGCTAATTTCAGAGGGCATGTAGAGCTTCTTGTTCCCCTGGCTTAACAGATAAATTGACTTTCTAATTTTAGAACAGGAGACTTCTGTACATGCACGAGACCAAACCCACTACTTTTCTGATGGATTTAAATACAGATTTTCTCTTCTGAAAAGTGTGTGCATCTAAGGGACTTGGGACTTGCCATGAAAAACGGTGGTTAGCAATGTTGCCCCACAGCGACATGTTTAAACAACAATCCTGGTATTGCTTATTCCTTGGGAGACTGTTTTAAATAGCTCTGGTTAACCTTCCCCTCAGCACGCCACACTGTAGCTGGTGACATCCCTGATTTCAGAGGAAGGCAGCAGGCAGGTCCTATAGCCCTGGTGCTTCCAGGGGCAGGTTGGTGCCTCACAGCCTCTCCACGAGGTGCCTGCACTGCTGTGGTTCTGCACCTGCCACCCACTCCATCATCTTCAACTCTCTGCTGAGCAAGGGACTTCAGCTTTGCCTCCCTCCCTCCCTCCCCACCAACCTGCTGCCCAAGTGCCCTCCTTGGCAGTGCTCTGGCAATGCTGTGTCAGTGCCCTCATCCATCCCACCTGGCACTCAGCTCTGCAAATCAAGGCAAATACACAAAGGGAGGACCAAACAAAGGCTCAAACACCCCCAATTCTGCTTTGCCCACAGGTGAGTGAACAGCCACATCTCCGCCTCAGTTCCCAGGAATTGCTTTCTTTGGCACCTCAGCTAAAAGGAAAACTCCTGAAGAGAAGGAAAGGCAAATCTTCCACAGCTACAGGACAAGGCAACCTGACCAAGCAGCACAGTATTAACAAGCATTAGAATAGGATTTCAATTGTGCCTCCCAGAATTGTTAGCAGTGTTTCCAGGCTAACCTAACTAGCGATCCAGCAAAACAAATGCATTTATTAAAACAACATTAAAGAAGGTTGGGGGTACAAATGAAGTGATGTAATTTAGTCCTTCCTGTGTTTGCATTGTAAGGATCTTCATAAATATGCATATAGCTTTGCCTTGTAGTCTTCATCTAAATATTTGCTTTCTCTACTCTGCCCCTAGCACAATTCTTCCTTCTCTACTTTAAAAGGTTCCATTTATTGCCTTTTTTATTTATTACAGAAAATTAAATATTCAGCCTTTTGAGTGAAAGGGGGACAACACCATCAACTTTCACCCCAGCTGGGCAACAACTCTATATACACAGGACTGCTTGACAGTAAGTAATTCTCCTAAAAGTTGTTTTCACCTGTCTGATAATTGTGCATTTCTTTATAATTTAGTTCTGCAATTTGTGTGTTTCTGATGAAAGCACCTGGATTAACATTTGCAGTTCATTAGGACTTTCTCAGTGTGTTTACAAGTTGTGATTACAATTGTAGAGCAAAATCTTTACTTGTGGTTTATCCAAGAAGCAGAAGAAGCATTTCTTTTCATAAACAAGATTAATCCCCTAAACCACTGAACAGGAGATATTTTCCTAGAGAGTTACATAAGCACGATGAGAGTGCCAAAACTAGAAACCTAAAGTGAAGAGCAAAAATACTGCTTGTATAAAACAAGTGCTGATTCCCACCATCTCAAAGGTTTGATCCTAAGGCTGCATTTCTGAAACTGTCATTTATCCCTGTGCACTCGAGACTGCTCAATCCTTGATCATTTGCTGCTGAGAACCACTGCAAACAAGATTTATTTTCATGGCGTTTATGAGAACAAAGTCTAGATTTCTGAATAAACAGTAATTTTTCATCAAGGCATTGTAATTCTCTTGAAGACTCTTAAGGACTAAATCAGAGGTTTATCTCACTAAAATATATAAACCAAGTGTAGAATACACCCAACAACCATCCTCTCTTCCACAGAGTTCTTGGTACTGAATGTGCAGAAAATCAAACTTGATTCAATCTATCAGAACTTAAAAACAATTGTAACACAGATAATATGCATGCACTGACTGTGTATGTGTATTTCCAACAAAATAGAGATATCGGTGAGAGTGTGGCAATATAAGATTTGTGGGTTTGACAGCTTAAAAAATAATTAAGACAATTCAAAATCCTTTGTTGCACCATCCTGTAGCTGACAACCTTGCAAAAAATGAAGCTACTCAGATAAAAATTTCTCATATCAGAGGCGTTTCTAGTTTATAACTTTTCGGAAAGCCAAGTTAAATTTTAGCCTTTTAGTCACGTGCAATAGAGTTTAGGAGAACAGCACTGTCTGTTCATATTAAAACATGTTTAGAATTTGAAACAAACATTTAAAAAATAGAAGAACATTATGAAATTTCTTATGCTTCCAAGCACGGACTCAGAAATTGGCAAGGGACATGCAGTTTGGATATTTGGATGAATTTTGGATTTTGCATCCAAAATGCAAAACTGCACTTTGTTTTCCCTACAAAAATCTGCCCACATTTTTCAAAACTGTAAGTCTCAGGGCGGGAGTGAGACGTTACTTTGAAAAACACATCATACAGAGTCTTGTCAGAGCTTGTCTGCCAAATTCTCCTCTGCCCATAATCCTGTGGAAAAAGTACCATGTGTTCATGTAAGACTGTTTTTAATGAATATGCATGAAAGATTAATTCTAAGATGTCCTAATTTCTGCAACTTTTTAAATCTTCCCCAGTATGGATGTTGACAAATGCATAATGTATGGACAACATGTATAACACACTATACATACATTATATGTATTAAATCTGGGATAATCTTAATTTTTTATAACCATCTTTTGTTCTCTTCTAGGCCTTTTGTTTTTCTTGCCTCAACTACTTCACACAAACATCTGCATGTGTCTGCAAGAAAATTAATTGCTTCAACAATTAACAGGAAAATGCATCTCAGAGGAAACACTTCATAATCGATCTGTTTCCAGGTACAACATTTGCCACTTAGGAATAGATTAATTGGATTGAAAATTATTCAAGCTAATTATTTTCTTTCCAGTATAAGATTAAATGGAAGAGTCTAATAAGCTGAAAATGAAGTTCTACCCAGCACTTCACCTCCTCCTGAGCTCTCAGGGAAATGCCATGTTTGATTCCATACAGTTTCTGGGATTCTGCTCATCCTGGGCTTGCTGAAGGAACATGTAGCTCCATCAAGTTGGCCTATTTACCTTCAAAGGTACCACTTTGTGCCACACAGATATTTATTGGTGCAACAGTCTTCACCTTCAATAAGATAAGAGGGATAAGAGCACATCTGCGTTTGCCACTGCTGCCATAAACACCTGTGGAGACACTGCTGCATTATGGTATAGCTGAAATGAGAATTATATAAATCTCAGAAACACAAGCTTTGGGACTGATTTTATAGCTGATTTAGAAAGGCCATGTAAGAAATAGAAGATGAAAGTAATATAGTCTCACTTTTGGCAGTATGCATTGAGTAGCTACCCTGTTCCACAGACTCCAGATGAAATCCATCATAAAACTAGGATTTAAGAAAGCTTCCAGTAAATAAAGACTTCTAAGAAAGATAGTATATTGCCAGCATTGAGAGTATTCTTCTAGTATTTCAGCTAAGGTGAGAAAAAGGCAGGCAGGCCTTCTTGCAACATGCCAGGGAAAATTCATTCCAAGAAAGGCTGGAGATAGCAGTCATCCATTCAGCTAATGGCACATTTCAATATTAGCTTCAGGTAATTCCTGAAACTAAGAATAATATTGACACATCTGCATAAGTGCAGGCAATCCCTCAGCTACTACCCTGACATAGATCTCAGCCACAGACACTTCTCAGCCAGCAGATCCATCCCTTCTTTGTATCATCCCCCCGAGTGCAGAGGCAGTGGAGGACGGGCTTTGTGTCAGGTGACCACATTCACTTGGGGACTGTGATGGCACACCACGACCAGCCCAGGCCTGTCTCACATCAAAAGCAGAACAGCAGAGCTGTCAGTTACTCAAATTTCAAACTACACCTACTACAAAATCATATTTACACTTTTTTACATGGAAAAACTCTCAGGGTTCCTGAATAACAAATGGGAACGTAACCTGCAATGACTCCTGTACTTTTCCAAAGAATCATACAATGAGCCAGACTTCCCTTCCCAACATCCTTATTTGTCATAGAAGATCCAGCCTGATTCCCCACTCCTACACACTCTAAAATGTACTTTTGTCTAACTTCTTATGTAACATTTTTTTTTCCTGTGTATTCCTATGCTCAAATTTGGTGTCAAACTATCATACATAGAACACACAATTCAGAAACTTACACAATGAGGATGGACTTCAAACTGAAAATTCAGACTCTAACAGAGGTGCAAATGGAAAGTGTATTGCACATTAAAACAGCTCTACATAACTCTAAAAAAATATACTCCAGATTTTAGGAGGAAAACATTTGCAGAAGCTGGAGTGTGTTGGTAGAGGTGGAAGCACTGCTTGCTGCTGCAGATTACCATGCAGGGGGAGGAATGAATCACATTACACACTCCTTTCATGTAACCCAAAATACCCAGTGAACACACAGACAGCCCTGCCTATGAAATCCCACACCTCAGATTTCTGTCCTGCTCCTGATTTTTACACGTGTGTCAGAATCAATGATGTCCACAAAGACAAGGCATCCTCTTACCTTACCACCTCATTTCTTCTATTGGCGTGGAAATCGATAAAAACTCTTCAAAAAGAGATCTAAGACACACTACCAGTACCAGAGAACACTATATAATAAACTCCTGGCAGTAAAGGGTTTTCCTGGCTATAAAAATAGAAAGTTTACTCTGAAGGGACTAGCTGACATGAGAAGCTCCCCATTTAAATCCTGCTCTGTCACACTTCCCACATGACCCAGAGCAAGTTATTAAGGCTTGTGCAGTTACAGGGGCTCATAAACCAACACACCACTGACTTCTGCTTTGTCTCAGTGATCAGCTCAGTGCAGCTCCCTGCTGAGCCTGTCTGCTGACATGGAGCTCATCCCAAGCCTAGCCACATAAAACCCTGTTTCACTGCACGTACACAAACCCTAGGAGGTGACATGTATTCGTGTCAGAGCTGCCCTTCAGTCCAGCCCATGTCCTCTCCGTGCCTCTATCAAGCCCTACTACAGTTAGTTAAAAGCCCAAGAGGTGACCAAGATGAAATAATTAGAGGATGAGTTAGGCATGCATCATCAATCCATATAACCCACCCACAGATCTTTAATACTGCAATTCTAGCTTGTTCACGGCATCGATGAATTTATACATTAAGAGTTGAAGCCATAAAATAACTCAAATGCCCAGTGAACTTCAGCCTTGTGTTTGCAGCTGGAATTTATTTCAGATTAGTTTTACAATTTAGAAGGATGCTAGACTCTATTATATAATTCTGTTAACCTTCTGGTCCACACTTTGTTGTATATTGACTTAGATGTGACAGATGGACTTAATGCCTTTGTCATCCAAAACATGGGAATCCCCATGCTTCAACAACAACAGGCATATTTGCAGCCTCAGCTCCTATTTTAAGTCATCCATTCACTTCCCAACTCTTTGAGTAATTAGTATTACTTCTTTTTTGTTTCCCTTGGAGGAAATCTTGTAAATCAACAAATTAGAGATGTTTTCACAAGACATACTTTTGCATTTAATATTAGATTTTTACTAGACAGGAGATTACTCACTTGCTGCCTCTTTTGTAATAGGGAAAAAACTGGTTTTGTCCCACTGGAATTGTTATTTTCAGCCTCTGGGCTACTATAGGTTTAAGAACTTCAAGTGCTAAGTACCACAAACCCAGAGCAAACATAATGATGATGAATCCTGAAGGTTCTTAAGGGAAATCATTCCTCCTCAAGTTTAAAATTATATTTATTACCCTGGATAACATCAGGGTAAAAAAAAAAATACTAAATATGCATGAGTTTACCCAGACTATTGGAAATAGTCCTTTAGCCACTTCAGCACAATACAGAAAGAAGGGCATATACCCTACAAAAGAGGTGGCAGAAATACCCATAAAACACCTGCACAATATCCAAGAAGAGAGAGAGACGACAAAACCCCCACTGAATTATCTGCCTTTTTTGTGTCAGCAAACTACGTAGGCTTAGATTGCTTCCCTCAAATCATCTGATTCCCAGTTCTGCATGCCAAGAACTCTCAGTGGAAGGGGATTAACCACCTCACATTATTTATTGTTTGCAGATTTTACAGGGGCAGATCAATTAACTGAAGAATTACAGTATCTTCAAAAGACTCCCTCTGGATAACTTTTAGCTAAGTCATGCTGAACACTGTGCTATAGAACCTCATTTTATAGAGGTACTATATATCTCTCTCTCAAAGAAAACAAGCCTAATTACCCGCACATCACAGACAGTTTTGTGTCTTGAGAACCTCCTGAAATGCCTAAAATGCAAGTCCTGACTACTTGACTTCTCCCACATAAGCATTAGAATTATCTCTAGCCATATGAGCACAGGAACCATCAGAATTCCTTCCACGATTTCTCCGGTTCATCCACTGAACCTCCACCTCTGAGCTATCACAGTAACTGCTGATGGAGAGAGAGCACCTTCTCTTGAGCTCCCAGCCAAGCTTGTGAACAAGGCAATTCTGAATACCTGTTATATAACCAATTTTGTTATCATTAGGGAACCCCATACATGAAGCACCTACAGATCCTTGCTTTCCATGATTATTTTTATATGTGAAATAAAAATCAGTAAGATTCAATCCAAAAATAGAAAGGGGATAACATGCCTTCAGATGAAGTAGGACAGGAAATTAAATTTATGCTTCCTTACAAGCACACTTCCTGCAGCCCAAATTCCTCCTGTTCAAAGCTGTACCCTGGGGTCACAGCTGAATGAGCTGGGAGAGGTTTCCCTGATGCTGCCATATGTGAACATGGAACTGGTCCAACTCAAATTAAGAGATGCTTTTTCAGGTTGTCTTCTGCTGTGCCATTGTAGAGAACACAGAATTCCTTCCCAGGATCTCTGGGTACAAGAAGCAGACCAAAGAGTTGGATGAGGCAGCTCTACTGGAGGTGGTGGACAGGCAATGAACATCTCTAACAATCCACTGGACTTATTTTCCAACTGGAAAAAACTGTCACAAAAGCAAGGCCAAATGTAACAATGACCACATATTCAAGACAAATTAGACCTAGTGCAAAACCCTCTCAAATGAATGTGACGTCTTCACCAGTTTATTGTATTTCCCCATGATTTGCACCATTATTCCTGCACATGCAATGAGAGCTGACAGTGGGTCACTCCAGTTCTCCCTGGGGTGTGAGCCAGCGTAATTGTGACAACGATCCCAACACTCTGCTCCAAGAATTCGAGTCCCAGAAAATCTGCAGGCTTTGGATCACCACTGAAAAAAGCAGAACCCTGTCCCTGAGCCCTCTTGATCCCACTGAACCTCCAGAAGCCAAGGGTGCAATATGTACCAGCCCAAAGAGGCTGCACAACTAAAGCTTCAATGACACTTTTCAGTTCCTTTCAGCTACGGCAGGAATGGTAAAGATCAGGAGGAAATCGTCAGCATAGCAATGTAGTCTGGAAATGTGAAGCACTATTTTATTGGATATTCTTCACCCTGCATTGCTGAAACCATAGGAAACACTGCAGTAAATCCTGCCTCTGCCCTAAAACTTTTTGGTGTATTTTCACTCTTTGCACTTGACCAGAGTAGAATAAAAGCTTTTATATTACCTCTGTGCTTATCATGTTGCCTTTTAAAGAGGTGGTATCTGACTTTCCTCCCTTCAGCACAAAAAAATCCTACAGATGATAGAGGGATACCACGGGAGTATAAAAAGCTACAGGCACTGCCAATAATCTCCTTTAATTTCCTGACTATTCAGTTCTGTTGTGAACTGTTATGCCAAGTTACATTTTAGGGGTACTTCACCTTTCCCAGTTTCCCTGGGAGGATGAGCAGGCAGCAGTGATGCAGCTCTGAATCTCACCAGGGTGAGCCATTGGGAGACAGTAAATGCTCTCTAACTGTACATTAGTATTTGAAAAGGATAATCACTGAATGAGGGAATTATATTTTATTTTTTTAACTGCTTCAAAAGACAGTGTCAGCAATTCAGTGCTAATTGTCACCTTTCCCATTTCCAATAACATTATGCCCAAACCCAAAAGAACAGGAATAGCTTTCCTCTGTAAGGAGACTCTAAATTCAGCTGGGGTGAAATGGAATCATCTCCTTTGCAGTGACAGCTGGATTTCCCTGTGGTATCTTCCTCATGTATGTGTCAAAGGTACAGGAAGAGTCCACCTCCAAGATGCCACAAGGCCATCTGCATGCCTCTGAAGTGCTTTCCTGCACTTTTTAAATGAATGAGTCACAAATGGGTAAAAAAATTGGCTAATAATGCCTTTCTCTAATAGTTGTTGATTAATATTTCATCTTCTTCCTTTTGATTTGATTCAAGATGATAACCATAAACATTTTTTCTAGTGTATTAGCATTGAGCAGAATGATTTCAAGAGAGACTCTGTATTTCTTGATAAATAAAATAGTTTTCTGTGTAAAAAGTGAAAAAAGTGGGTCAGCATGTAAAAGAATAATGCACTGAGGCTTGGTTCATACAAATTTATTTGGCTTCAGCGTCTCAAAGGGTTCTCTCTCAGAGGGCACACAAGTTTTAAAATAAGAAATAGAAGTTTGTAACTAATTGCTTTCCAAGAGCAAAATGTAAGCATGGCTTCTGAGATGTTCAGTACTTTCACATCATCACAACATATAAACTCTTAGAAGCCTGGAGGTTTCAAATAACAAAATAAAAAGAAAAAAAACAAACTGTACACAGTAGGAAACTCTAAAGCTACTCAGGGTATATACGTTTACAGCTGATCATTACCCATTTTCTCAGAAGTACAACTGGAGTTAAACTCTGCTATTTCAGAAACTAACATATTATATTTGCTTGCTAATAAGATAGCAACGTACTAGTTCAGCATCAATGATGCTGAGGGAATAGCAAATTTTTTAGGGCTGAATAATTATTCTTAGAAAGCAATTTTGAAACGACATAAAAGGTATCTCCCTTCCCCCTTCCCTCCTGTTCCCTCCAAGAATAAAACTACCAATAAAAAAAATGAACAGAAGAAATCTTTTTTGCTCAAAATTCACATACTGAATCAATTAATTTCTTGGTTTGCCATCAAAATACCCAGAGATACAGTGTAGCCCAACCCTTCACCCACTCAGCTTTTTAAACATCACTCTTGAATATACCCCATCTGAAAGCAGATATAGTTTTTGCAGTCTTTTTCTTGCTTTTATTTCATCACAATAAATTAAGCTCATGTGATTCCCACATCATGTAATGCAACAAAACACTGGAATTGCTTTGACTACATCATGCTTTTTTTCCCCTGATTGAGTAGATATTTTTCTTTCCAAGCACTAATACACTTCTAGATGATAAAGTCATGTGAGCACATGGATCGCAAGGAAAAAAAAATAATGGTGATCTAAAACATTACACTACTTTCATGAAGCATTTTGATGAACACCAGCAAGAGACAATGTAATTATTGTGGCTATTAGGCTGTTATTTATGTTAAATGTGTTGCTCTTGTTGGCTTCAGAAGTGTTTTAGGACTACAGCACTCTTGAGAGTCTATCAAATGTACTGGCAGATGCAACAAGTAAGAGAACGAGGCTCACTGCTCTTACAACATGAAAACCAAATGTTAAATAACTACATTTGAAAAGGAGAAATACAGGGCACTAAGGATAATGGCATGAATGTAATAGAAAGAAAATATTGTGTAGGAAAATCAAAGGCAATGTTGCCATACATTCTCCTGTCCCCTGTTATTATCTAATATCAAGTTAATTCTTCTACTATAAAAGCCTTAAGAAAATTCAGCACTGAAATGCAGTATCATGAATAAACGAGACACGTGGGAACAAATGAAGGATATAGCCCAGGAAATACTGTCATTGTCTCTCACTGTGTCAATATTATCACAGACTGATTCAATCACTTGTAGTTCAAACTGAAAATAAGTTTCTCGAATGGCAGCATCTGGTTTCAGGCAGCTTAAACCATCAGCTCCTTCAGTGCTACAGAACTGTACCTCAAAAGTGCAAGAGGAAAAGTATCAAAACAAATGCTACAAATGTCTTTGCTACACTTCCAGAAATAAACATAGGGAAAAGGAAATCACCAAGCAAAGCTCATTCATGATAAAATTATTTGGAGAGAAGGCAGCAAATGGTCACAGCCAGACATTAAGGTTCTACTCAGAGGTGGCCAAGCTTTGTCTATAATTATTTTGCACTTGGTTGAACCAACAGCCTCATCCTGTCATAAGCACTGAGAACAGCATTGTAATGGAATAACCAACGTTTATGCTCAAAAATATAAACACGAATAAAATATTTTAAGAGGATCATGACACCCATTAGTATCACATCAGAACATCTTGCTTCATGTCTCCACAGCAGCTATGGATTGAGGAAAGCACTATCAATCATGTTTTGCAAATGAGGAAAATCCAATAAACCTTTATCTTTAGCCACCTCAACAATTTTCCAAGCCCATCCCACCTGGCATGTTTCCAGTCTAACAGCAAACACAGAGGAAGATCAGTCAGGAATCCAGATCTTCCACTTTTGGCTATTCTTTTCAATCATCCCTAGCATAGTAAGATGCTGCATTTGGGGTACTGTGAGGAACAGCACCATTTCAAGAAAATATTCTGAAAACACAGTCCTCCTTAATCTCACCTTTCTATTCCATTCACCTCATTACACCAGGAATTAAGGAAAAGAAAGATCAGCCAACAAGCAAAGGAAATTAGTAAAGTATGGCTCGGATTAGGATGTATCTCCCTGATTGAATCATTGTTCAAGTGTCTTTCAGGTCCCATTACTGAGCCCTTAATTCCCATCACACCATGTTCTATTTGGTTTTTTGGTCACCTCCTTGACAACAGAGGAATGGAAGACAGATGTTTCAACAGGGAAGAACAGAAGTGCTGTACAGATGCTACAAGTAGTAAACCCATCTAATAATCTCATGGGTCAGGACTTAGAGCATTACAAAATTATTTTTGCCCAAGAATGAAATCAGAGGAATTGGGGAGAACTTGGTAATTGCTTCACATGGAATTGGAACACTGTCACAAGTCCGTAATAAGCGAGGCACAAGAACTTCAAATCATATTTGACAGATGGGCTTAATTAGTTATTCTCATACAGACTCATAATATTTGCTGTTAATATTCCTTCTAAAACACCCTGCTGGCTGTGATAATATTTATATGTTAATCCTGTTATGATAAGCTTTCAGTGCCAAACCCTCCCCAAATAAAATGACGGATATGTTTCAAACTTCGCTAAGGAAATGCTCAGACATTCTGGTTCCATTTGTCACTTGCTCAAGTGCCTTCTTAACCCGTGAAATTACACCTGTCACACTAAGTTAGCTTTATTAACACTATTTTCTGATCCGTGTAAAACTATCAGAGACACAAATGTATTGAATCTTTAGTTAATTAACATTGCCACCTCTGCATCCATGTGATGAGATCTCTGATTTTTAGGAGAAATTAAAGAATATGCAAACAGAGTTGGTTTAATTTCTAAATCAGCTATGGAGGAAAATCATTTGGTAAGAGACACCAATATTTAACTGCTATCCATTGTGCCCATTTGGTAGAGTCAAACATGTCTAGATAAGAAAAACATGGTTTTCCCCAAAAATACTGAACACACTTTCCCCAGATAATGCTTGAGCTTACTTCTTAAAATACAGATACAATTAAATTTAATTGCTAAATCAACACACTGAATAACACATTGCAAATATTTTGCACTCATTTACAGTGAAGAAGTTCTCAGAAATGGGAAAACCACAAAATCTCAACTAAAAACTCAGATAGAATAAGTCAAACCAGAAGTTACAGGAGAGTTACACACATACCTTGATTTCCCTTAATTTTCTTTCCAGTAAAATCTAATATGTATCTTCCTAAATCTAATATATTTCTAAAATCTAATAGGTATATGTCTATTTCTCTTACCAAAGATGAAGCAAAGCACATGCAAGTACACAAAATCCCCAACCACAGCATGAAGGGTGACACAATAATTTATTTTGCTGTGTACAAGGGGTCATTTTGAAGGCTTGCCACTGAATGATGAATAGTGAAGGGAAATAAGTTGCCAAGATTCAATTCCCCTATGAGGTTGCTTTATATTTTCCTGCTGAGGAATCAGGCAAATGCACTGTATGGGCCCAACAAGATAAAGTGTGATGGAAAACTCATCATTGAAATAATCTTTGATTTTGATCCAATGCCCATTTCAGTCAGTGAAAATATTCACACTTTCTTCGAATAGCTTTGAATTGGGATTTTTAAAGAATCTGACTGACATTGCACTAGACAGTAGGAAGCTCTGACCTTGGCATCCATACACATTGCTTCCTTGACCATTGAAATCTAGTCAGGTACGAGACAATATATGGTTTAAATGAGAAAAAATCAGGATACTATAGCTGAGGAACTCTATAAAATCTGAATTATAATAAGGAGAAAGTTACTTATGTTGTGATTATGAAGGACAATTCTTCCCTTCATCTTTTTTTTCAAATTAGTCACAACCAAATTGTAAGATATGAAAGTCCTTCTAAATAATTTGGGAAACAGTATTTCCTGCTAATTTTTAATCTGAATGTTAGGATTGAGTAACATTCTGTCCAGAGTACATGTGGTTAAATGAGCAATAACACAGACAACCACAGCTTTTCCAAAAGCGTTTTCTTCATGCACTATAGTAAAACTTATTAAAATCACAACAATCTGCCTTGAAAAGGCAAAACAACAGTTAGTTATTAAAAGAAATTCTGCTGGAAAAGACCTACCTGTTTTCAGAAACAGCAGATTTCCTCTGGCAAACAATAACAGCTGGTGCATATTTCCCAGTATAATCCATGCTCTCTCTGATGTCCCACAAGTAGGGGCTGCTGGCTCTTACACTGAAAACGTTCACACCTTTCTTCACCTTTGCCCTGGGAGAACAAGAAGATGTTTCACCAATTAGACAGAAAATGTCAGCTTGATCTGTTCCTTTTTTCTTCATTATGTTCTCATTACTGCCCCACAGAAAATGCTGCCACTCATTAGAGTTGGACAGCGGTACAAGGAAAGGAGATGAGAGAATTAATTTAGAAGTCTGGATTTTGAAGAAATTACATCAAGATGGAAATCTGATTGAACTAATGGTAATTACAGCTTTAGTCAGAGCAAAATTGCAGGGCAGAATGCTCTGAAGCTCCAGCTCTTCCATTATCCCCACGGAGGGCACCACTGAGCATGGTAAGGCTCCCTCCTGACTGCAAGTTATTGTATTGGAGAAGAAAGTACCATTCTTGTTGTAAAAGAACTCAGGTTGGTGCTGGGACATATGTCTGGAGTGAGGAGCCATTGCCAGCCCTCATATTACAAGCAAAATCTGCCTTTTTTTTCCTCCCCCATCTCTGGATTACTCAAAGATGGCATTCAGTATCTTTGCTCTGATTTTCATTATATTTTGAGTCTACAACATTTCTTCACTTTAATACTGTTGGGTTAATTGTTCTGTCAGCTCTGAACCTAAAATTACTTAGATATATTCTTACTTTTTCTAAAGCAACTGATTTCTTTGCAGGTCTGTTGAACCTATAAACAACAGGTTAAAGAACAGGAAAAGCTGTATGGCAAACTGTTGTCATCATGACAACTGGACTGGCTCCTACTGAGAAGTATTTCCTAGTTCTCATGTGCTGACATAATACTTCTGGGTTTAAATATTAAAAAATAATATCCAGAATAATAACCAGAAGTGAAGGTGAGTGTATAGCGATATACACTTATTTTAAATATCTGTTCTAATTCCTCTTACCAAGGGTTGCATTCCTTCCTTCTGTCTCTCTTTAACTAAACCTGTATCTTAAGGCAGTACTGAATTAGTCCCCAGGTGTAAAATATTGGCCAATTTAATGAATTAGGAGCTTCTGGTGTTAACTTTTGGGTTCTGAATATGTTTATGACAGGTCCATTGTGGTCAAATAGCCTTGTATATGAGCTGTAAGGAAATGACAGTTTAATTATGCTTGCTTAAAATCTCATACACAAAATCCATTCAGTGCTATGGTAAATTCTCAAGTCTGGGCAAAAAACCCAAAAAGGTATGTGATGATTTTTTTTTTTGTATAAACAGCTGCTGCCATGCAGAGTTGGTAATACCAGTAAAACAAGCAGCATCAGCTCTGCATCCGCATGAAATTACTAGTTTGAAGGACAACATCCACACAGATGTTTTCAGACTAAAAAGCCAAAGAATTCCTTCAACCGTCTTGAACAAAAGGGGTTATATAATTTCTTCTACCACTAACTCAACAGCAGTGGCTGTAATTTCTTTAGCACACCTGGAAGAATAAATACATGAAAACTGCCAATTTTTGTTCAAGTTCCTCTATGTTAATTTCACAAAATGAATTTTAAGCAGGTGCAGTTACTGCTGCTAGACCACAGACATCCCTCAGGACAAGAGATCAATGGTCAAAGAAGAGTGGAAATTAAACTACATTCCTGATGTCTCAGAGAGGGAGGCAGAAAAAGGCCACACAGCCTGGATGAAACATTTTTCAGCATATGTCTTTAGCTATTCCTAGTGACCAGCATCTGGTGCTGCCTTTCTGTTCCACCTCAGGAAGGCAAACTGCTGCGTGTCTGCTACGACCAGTGACAGAAAAATTATTCCCACTTCACAGGGAAGTTTGTGTGGCTGAGCTTTCCAAGCTGAGCTGGCTGTGATTAACAAACTCACACTCACCCTTCCAACTCTGAAAAGCAGTCACTATAGCTGGTGATGGCTGAGGAGAAGGTGCTGACGTGGGATTTGGGTGACCTAACTGAGAATATGTATTTGAAAACAGAAAACATAACTGTTACCATACTCTTATTTTCTGTCTGGATTCCTTTAAATGTCAGGGTGAAGAGGTAAACCAGAAAAAGGGAAACAAAACCAGCAGGACAAACTGAGTTAGTTTATCCTTGACATTCACTTTATCCAATGACAAACTGCCATCCTGCACTGATTTCTGAGGTTTCAAAACAAATGCAGATTCTTGTGTACACTCCTTGGGGTAATTGTCAGTCTATAGATCAGAATTTCTTACAAGAAATAAGGTCTAATTTGGTCATCTATGAAAAGCCCCAATCCCCTAATTTTACTGAAAACAGTAACAACAAGATTGTTGTTTTATACAGAATTAGAGGTTAGGAAGTTCTTTTGAGGAATCAGACTAATATACTGCTATAATTAGCAGAGAAGCTTCAATTCCTCAATCCCAGGAAGTGCTTTTTCCTCTAGTATGTCTCAATGCTGTGTTTTCCACTGCTAGGCAATTGCAGAATTTTATTCACCCAATTTACAATGGCAGCAGCACTTTGCAATTCCCGAAGAATGACCTGGACAAAACAGGGTTAATAATAACTGAAGGTATGTTTTCTTGTCAACAGATAGAACTGAAGATACCTGAGGTGAAAAGACTATGACTGCTGCCAGAGCTCAATTACTTTCTTGCAAATCTGCTTTATTGAATCACCTGGCTGTCACAGGGCACGCTGGGTCTTCGACCCCTCAGCTGCTCTCCAGAGTGCTCAAGAGACAGCCTCTCAGTTCAGCCTAAGATTTCTCAGCTGCAATACACAAAAAAGGGGTATGACAAAGCTTTTTCATGTATTTGCTCACAGTTAACAGTCTAAGTACAACAGACTGTACATTTGCTTAAAACACCTTGCGCTGGGCTGCAGCACATAAAGTATTTTGAGTATTTTATACCCATCAGTTCGGTTCGCATTCTACTTCAAAAAGAGAAGGAAAGAAAGGCTGCAAACATTTCACTTGTGGCTGCTCTGGGGTTGTTTCCTTTCAAACAAGGAGCCCATCCAACTAAACACTTTCAGGGGTATTTCTACAAGCTGTTATTTACCGCTGGATCACTGCTCACAACGCAGCACATCACTTACTGAGGCTCATGAGTAGCTCACCCCTTGCACCAAATCAATCACGGCAAACAAAGCCCTTGGGAGTCCACAGTCCCTGAAAACACGTCAATGCTGACAGGGTACAAATCAAGAGAAAGGAGAAAGCATAAAAAAAAACACAGAAGGAACTCCCAGAATCAATATATCACAACTGAAATCAAGGAAATACATTACCTAAGTGCATAAAGATAGTGATTCCCAGTTCTATCTCATGACCCACTAAACACTATGTTTACTCTGGTGACAGAAGAGGCTGCAACTCCAATTAAAATGCAGGCAGTGTCCTCTCTCATTTATCAAAGTGTCTGGTTTAGCATCTCCCAGTCTTTGCAGTTTACAACCAGTTAGCGCTTAGCTTTCAGCCCATGTCATTACTGCAGGCTGGTAATGGCTGCGAAATTGTTACTTAAGTGTTGTATAAAGTGGAACAGCTGGCTGGTGAAAAATAACAGCATTACAGCACGCGTGCTGCTAAGTGCCACGGTACAGTGTCGGGAAGTGTCTGGCGTGAAGCACCGCAGGGAAAGGCGAGAGAGAGATCACACAAATCTCCCCTTCGGGACGTGCAGGAGATCAAAGGAGTGTGGAGGGGCCACAGGGAGGACTCCCCTCTCCGCATTTCACTGCCCACAATGTCCTGCACGCAGCCTACAAATGGCACGCGTCCCTCCACGCCAACACAAAGCGCAAACAAACAGGGAGCATAACCCCTACACAGCCCTAAATAAAGATGCTTTAGACCCATGACATTGAAGTTAGTTTTTTATTACTGTAAATGCTCAGGGCAAAGATCTGCGGGAACCTTTCGCGCTCCTTCCAACATCAAAGGGATGAGAAGAAAAGGGAAGCTGTTAACACAGGTGCTACCACTGGGCAGCATCTCGTTACCAGTGGCAACTACAAGGTGGCAGATCAACTGTGGGCAGAGGGGTACATTTTTGAGAGTTTCTAGGCACCTCACAGGCATTGCAGCGGGCTCTGAATTTGCCTTGTCACCCTACCTCCCCAAAGCATTCTAGAAATAATGCAAAAGGGGCTCTATTTCTGTTTATCTTCAGTGCTTTTTTTCTGCCCAGAGCCTAATCTGAACACGGCAATGGAGAGGGAGCAAAGCAGAGCTCAGCTGTACGGGATGGCAGTGTTCCCTTTGCCATGTCCACCTCTTTCAGACAGCAGTGACAGGAGTAAGAGGAGTGGGAGAGGCTTTTTTCCTCACCAGCCCATTTCAAACTGAGGGCAAGCAAAATGTTAGCAGAAATGGACCTGACCATAGCTTTTCATGTCGTGAAACAAAGAAATCAGGTCATATTTTACTCACTGGAAAGGTAAATACTGATCTAAGTCAGCAGCAGAACACTCCTTGCAAGAAATCATTAAAGTATTCACAGTCCTAACCTGTAAATGACCAACATATCTCATTGCCCAGAGTCCATTTTTGCTGATGCCTATGCCATGGGTCTCTCTTTGCAGTGACATCACTTCTTGATCCAATCAAGAATCAAAAATAGCCACCCTCCAGATGCCAACTGTGAGCTGACAGACCTCACCAGGGTCTTTCTGAAGACCAGAATTAAATGTCATGCTTGAAAATCAGGTAGCATGGGACCAGATGCTACTATGAGATCTACAATCTAGACAGTAATTTTGGAATGACTAAGCTGTGGATCTATTCAAAGAATTCCCAGGTAACTGTCTCTTATTGGCAAGTGAGCACAGAATGATCACTGTTAATGCTCTGAGAACATTAAATGCAGTCATCCTCTGCAGTATCTGAGGTCATTCTCTTGCTGTATCTTATTGAATGAGACCATTTTGATACCAGAATACTTGAGAATGACATTTACATCCTGATGTTTCACCAGGTGCACAGAACCTCCTCCCCTCCCAGAGGCTTCTGTGCTCAAAGAATCACATTAAAATGCACTGAAACACCAGGAAGCAATGGAAAACAGCAACAAATTTTCTGTTTGTACTTCAGGATGGGTTTTTTAAAATTTTGAAGTACCAAAATTAAAGGCAGAACTCAGCCCGTTTTCGTTGGACTTAAGGCTTATTTGCAGTGAGTGAATGAAAACCAAGCGTAAAATGCTTTCTGGACCTGGATCTACCATGAACCCCTGAAGAAATTTAGACCATTAGAAACAGAAATTATTTCTCTATCATAGCTCTTTCAATTGAAGTATTTGAGAAAGGTCCATTTAAACAGTTTCAGAACTGACCAAAGAGAATGGCACTTTTATCAGAGCAACATGAATGACATACCACAAAAAAAAAATAGGTCATGTAGTAAGACATTCATAGCAACCATCTAAATGTCTGGTTTTAATTCTATTAGTTTTGGCATGGCTTATAAAAAGGCAGGATTTGGATCCCATGATTTAAAGGGCAGAGCTGGCTTCTGTAAGACTTTTTTTTGTTCTGTTCTCCCCATTGAATACTTGATGTACAAACCAGTGTTGTCAGTTGTTTTCAGAGAAGATGCCTCGAAGTTTCTTCAGATTACACTAATAGTTTCAGTGATTGAAAATCCACAGCAGAAGAGAATCGGGAGTCCCTGAGATACTGATGGAGTTAGAATAATTTATGGAGAGCGGTCTAGCACAACATAAGCTATTTAAAGCTGTATGATGTACCCACAAACTCTTATTAAGGTCTGTGGTTTTCAGCCCTGTGAGACAGAAACCAGTTATCATTATGCATCACCATGAAAGCAGATTAAAATTAAATCAATCTGTTTATCTATGGGTTTGCAATGCAGCTTTTCCACAGCATAACAGATTCTCCAACTAATTAACAATTCAGGAGGAAAACCCATTCCACCCAGACACTAAGCCACTCTCATTCAAATGTAGATATTACAGAAACACAGCCCAGGTGGATTTATAACAAAATTTAATTAGTGAAAGGGCATGAGACCTATTTAGACTTCAGAAGCTGAATTGTGCATACCAGGAGTTAAATAAAATGGATTTCTCTATTATATGTATCTCTTGGACTTGATAAAATTGCATACTGTGCTTAAAATTTGTGTGCATGCACACAGGTGCATATGTATGCCAGCATGCACACATAATACAGATTTAGATTATATTCCTGTGGCTTTTTAAAAATAAAGTCCTTGTTAAAATCATGTTTTGCAAGATGTAAAACACATGAGCCTCTGGAGAGCTAAAAAGGAAAGAACGCATACAAATCAATTTAGAGCAGAAACAAATACAGAGTTTGTAGCTCTGACCTCTATTTACCTACCAAACAAGCCATAAGAGGGCCCAATCCTCAGTGGGAAGCAGAACTGGATATTGTTTTTTTAGAAACACCCTGAATTAATGCTGAGGAAGGGGACCTTCAGAGATACAGGAGATAAGAATAGCACAGTGTGCCCCCCTGGGAGCCCAGCAGCAGTCACCTTGGGACTCCCAACATGGGGAAATCAAAGAGATAAAGCTCATGGCTGCATCATGACCAGCAGCCTGGCTGGTGCACAGGAAGGGATAACTGGGCAATAACGAGCAGCAACACTAAACTAAACAAAACATTTATGTATTCAAGAGTGTGAAGGAAGGTGTTTGCTTACAGAAATGAACGACAAAGATAAATAGTGCTGCCTGCTGATTTAAAGTGGTTGGGACCCCATGGACTGTTCCAACTACTGTTTCAAAAATAAGTGCAAAAAATATTAGGTAGGGTCCAAAATCTTCCTAAATTGCTTGTAGAAAAGCAAACAATGCACCACATCTCTTTCATTCCTGGCCAGACATCAACAAAGCTGTTAACAGCACAGCCTGTGCAACAAGCAATTTTATTTTCAAATCAGACTTAAAGAAAGGATAGGAAAACAAATCACAGGACTGGGCACTCTGTGCTGTGAAAACAGAGTGCCATTTGCCCATTTCATGTGAAAAACATGGTAGGAAACAGTTACCATATGACAAGGAGCATGTGAGTTGTGGGCAATCCCCAGAGACCCCCCCAGACCACAAGATCAGTTCAATGGATTGCCCAGTCATCTACTGCAGATGGAGTAAAAAAAGAGCACAGAATAACAAAAGTGTTTAAAGAATGTAGTAACATTTATGTGTATGTTTACACACATGTAAATATACATTTTTATGCTGCGTGGGCAACCACCAAGTGGAGAAATCCTTCTGATTCACTTACACTGGCTGAGAATGTTGAGCACAGTGAATAAAGACAAAGCTGGTGAACTGTGCAGTACAAGCCTTCCAGAACAACCAGCTGCACAAGCAGCAATAGACCTACATATACTAAGAAACAGTGGGGGTTTATGACTAATTCTTTGGCTTTATCTGCAAAGCAGCTTCTTATATGGGACCTTTTGTTTTGAAATCACGCAGTAGGAGACAATGTTTTGAGGGATGCAGTTACTACTCCAGAGCCATGACCTGGCTAATGACCTTTTAACAAGATTTAAATGGAGGAATGGTGCTAGCAATCAGAACAACAAGAATTTTGACATGTCAAGGAGATCAATAGCCACCACTCAAACTCCCTCCCAGCTGTAAGATATTCAATAAAAAGAGTGTGTTCCATAAAGCAAAGCTTCAAGGCTCAAGCTAAAATGTATAAGCAATCACAATACTATCGTAAATACAGGTAGCTCATTCATGTCAAAAGAAGGTCCAAAAATATTCCTGTGCTCTGCTGGAGAGGCTGAACCCCACAAAGGCTCTGTGAGCCTACTGCTGCTTCCCAGAGAGGGCTCACCTCCTGCAGCCCTAGCACTGGACCTGCATTTTCAGCCCTTGAAACTCAAAGCACTCCATGGAGGGTTTGGTGATTGGAGGTGGTCTGAAAAATGTTCTTTACTAGAAAGTTTACTTCAAACTTCATAAGCAGGACCCTTCTGAGCTATTTCCAAATGCCATCCTAATGCAAAATGAGATGGCAGAGTCACTGAGCAAAGCAAGGGAACATTACCTCTACAGTGCTAACGAAGAGCCATCAGCAAAAATGATTTAGCACTGTTCCCTAGCAACTTCTCACAGCTGCAGATAGAATCATTTTCTGGACATCACAGGAATTGTGAATACTTAGTTCTCTTACACAGGAATTCTCTCATCCATTGCCTGTGTGCAGCTCCCTCTAGGAGGGAACACAGGAGCAATTTATGGCAAGCTGGACCGTTACATTAGCTTGTCCAAAAATTTTAAAGCAGACCCATGGATCCATGTGTCCTGTGTTTGCCCTTCCTTCAATGACATGTATGTCAGATGTTCAAAGAACAGCATCTGAGAGACAGAAATCCAGCATGTAACAGTCTTTGCTACAAAAATCCTGAGCCTGCAAAGCCTTTTCCATAAAGGTGCCTCCTCACTCCTGGGAGCAATTCCACTGATTCCTGATGACATTACTGACGGTTTACAGAATCAGCTCTACAGTAAAGAAAACGTAAAGTAAGTGCATAAATAAAGGGTTCAGATTCTTTCACAGAGAAAAAAGCCTTCATTGCTCCAACGAGTTGCTATTGGCATAAAATAGATATTCACTAAGCAATTCAAATAGGAATTAGTGTTATATACATAAAAGCTAGGCTGAACACTATACCTCTATACTGACATATTTAACCCCCTTCCCATCATCTGCACGAGCAGCTACCAAAGCAACATTTGCTAAATAGTACCAAGGAGTTCTGCTGCAGGCAAAGCCTAATAGCTCAATGAAGCCACTGATGCAGAAGGGAGTTCAATTAATACAAAAATGACACTGCTCAAAATTATTCTGTGCCCTTAATGTAGGGCACACACAGTGTTGCCTGTATCCAGCTGCAGCAGCTGGCTCCAGTGCATGTCAGAGCACAGCTACACTCATGATTTTAATACTGGAAGAGCCACGGATAAAGGTTTGGCTGATCCAAGTAAGCAGAAGCAGAGATAACTTGGAATTACACAAAAACCTCCCTGTTGATTGCTCTCCAAAACAGAGCTACTTTGCAGGAACACAAAGGCAGTTGGTAATCCCCTCCACATATAAATCCTGAAAAAATAATAATTAAATCTCCTCTCAGCCACAATCGTCATACATATCCTTGGACTGTTTTATTCTATTTGTGCATTTCAGTATAAGAAAGATGAGAGAGACTTCTCATCACAGCACACAATTGTTCTAATGACCCTACTGTGGAATTCAAATGTGTGGGAACCCCTCAATGTCCTCCATCAGTGCTCAAATTAAATGTCATAAAACAGAATATGGGAACTTAAAACATGGACTGAGCAAGAATTATAATGTGCATGCACTTTTCTTTTATATTAAAACTTTACAGCCTTAGACACTGGATTTAATGAGTCACAATTTTTGGAACCAAACTGCTCTTTTGAAAAATAGAGATTTTTAAAAATATTTAGTAAGCAGACATGCAGGAACCTTACTTGTGGCAAGGACTGACATTTTTCACTTCTTCAACAAAAGCCCAGTAGCAATCAGACAAAAATGTTAACCTTCTAAATCATTTGCCACTTTTTAAAATTCTCTAGGAAGAAGTGACCACTTGGCCATTGTTTATGAAAGGAAAAAGGTTGGCTCCCTGGCTGCCAGCTGGTAGGACAAAATCCACTTAGAAATACAAACTGTTTTATCAGGCAAGTAAAACATCAACACAATGGCTAGATGATAAAATGCTGAGACTCATGAAACATGTGGAGGCTGAAGAAACCACAATGGAGAAAGAAAATCTGCAGAAAAGGGGCCCCAGGAAAATAACTGAAATTGTAAGTTTATCAGACATTGACTTTTCCCTCATTCTTTTAACTATGAGAAACATGAGCCATAGTTTCAGCAATCCCTGTGCCCCCGTTAGACAGTCAGGATTTTACAGCACAGCATAACACTACCATCCAGCATGGGAATAGTTGTAGTAAGAAGGAATTTAACAGTCTGCCCAGGGATTAAGGCATCACTCAAACCCAGTAAAATCCCAGCACCTGTTTGCTCAGTCACCTCTGATGAATTAACTCCTGTGCTCTTGCCAAGTGGATGTGAGCACACAAACTCAAACCTGTTTATGGGGATTTGACAGGTTTCATAAACTTGTGGTCAAAATCAGCATTCAAAACAACAGCCCCCAAAGCAAACAGAGACACCACAGATTGCCTGTTTAACTTAGAGCAGACCCAGGAGCCTTCCCACAGACCTCAGCACTGAGGGGCCAATTCACTCCTTTCCTCAACACATGCCATGAGCTGCTTTTAGTGCCAGGGTTTGTAAGCAGACTATCTACAGAGCAAAACCATACTGAGAACACTGGCTGTGCTACAGGAAATTCAGTGGCTGTACCTGCAGCTGTCCTTGCCCAGTTCTGTGGTTTGATGTTCCTTTAGCTAATAAAGTGCATTTGGTGATCACATCTTCTGGTTTAGCTTAATTGGAAAGGAATTCCACTGGTGTATTTCACACTGCTCTGTACCATGAACAGTAGGTGAGGGCAAATCAGAGACTCACTCTGAAAGTATGCTCAGGCTGCAAACTGAACACTAATGTTTACATTCCAAGTGATACTGTAGAATGCTTAAGAGCAAAAAATCTGTTAGCAAAACCTGGATGGGACTGAACATTACCCACTAAAGCCCTCACTTTCCCAAATATGATGTCAGTAGCAGCAGAAGCTTCTGTGAACACCCCCATTCCCTTTTTCTGAGCCATGGTCTTTGGCTGAAAACTTGCCTTCGTAGTAAGAGCTTTGAGACATTCAGTATGTTCTATTCCCATCAAAGTCACTGTAGAAGCCTCAACCTAGCTCTGTGACCCAGTGCCACATCACAGGAAATTCAGGCTGGCAGAATATAATACCTGTTGGTATTTCGATAACTGGGTTAAAACTCACAATACTGAAAAACCTACAAAACCCTAGCTGAGCTTTCTAACACAACAAAGTTAAGACCAGATTTGTATTTATTGCAGACTGAGAATAAAAGTCCCACAGATGACAATGGGGCAACAGAGCCAAGCTGATTTGAAAGCAAAGTACCCTCATCCATGAGTTCCCTGGTACAACAAGGCTCTCTGGAGATTTCTAATGCAAGAGCAGAGCTCATCCATCCCCACTTAGCTTCTATATCATGGTGTTTTTTGTGGTTTAACCCAGACAGCAACTCAGCCCCACACAGCCATTCACTCACACCCCCACCAGCAGGATGAGGGAGGGGATTGGAAGAGTAAAAGTGAGACACTCATGGGTTGAGATAAATACAGTTTAACAGGTAACACAAAAGCTGCACACAGCAAAGCCAAACAAGGATTTCACTTCCAATGGGCAAAACAAGGCTCTATCACATGTTAACAGTGACTTGGGAAGACAAATACCCTCCCTCCAAATGTCCCCACCCTCCTTTTTATTCCCTCAACTTCACATGCTGACCATGACACCATAGGTCTGGAATATCCTTTGGGTCACTTGGGGACAGCTGTCCTGCCTGTGTCCCCTCCCAGCTCCCTGTGCCCCACCCCAGCCTCCTCACTGATAGGTTGAGGAGCAGAAAAGGCCTTGACAGTGTAAGTTCTGCTCAGCAGTAACTGGAACATCCCTGTGTCATCAACACTGTCCCAGCACAAATCCAAAATACTGCCCCCATACCAGCTACTGTAAAGAAAATTAACTCTCCCCCAGCCAGAACCAGCACATATCTCTAGGCAATTGGTAAAAAGCAAAGAAACACATACCATTCTCACCTTTGAGATTTTTTTAGGGATTGGGGGGGCCTGTTTAATGAGTTTAAGACAGGGGAAAGACAGACAACTGTTTCATAAAGAGCCTTTTCCCAGCAGGAGTTGGAATTTCTCTTGCTTAAAACATTCACACAGTGCTATCGTTCTGACAACCACACTGTTTTATTTCCAAATTGCAGAGAGGTAAAGGATGAATCAACAAACATGGCAATGAAGAATTCAGTCCACACTCCATCAACTGCATTGAAATTAGCGCTTCATGAGCCATTTTGCACGCTGATTCTTTATCCAGGAAGTTTTCTTTGAAGACCTATTTCAAGTCCACAATAAAGGTATCTCTGCATGCGTCACACACTACTGAGTGTTCCTTTGAACGACTGCCTTTGCAACTCCTGGCAGTTTAGAGAGAGACTAATTAAACAACGGCCCCTGCCATCACAGGTCCTACTGTGAGGAAACTGGTGATGACACACATGCTGCAAGCAAAGAGCACAAACGAACCACAAAAACAACCACGCCTGCCAAAGGGTCAGGGGGGAGGAGTGACAACTGAGGGAAGTATCTACACCTATTCTGCACCAGCCTTCTGTGGTGGGCTGGCTAGAAAGAGCCCCGAGACTGGGGACCCTCAAGGTGAGGAAATATGGGAAAAATAATGTAATATATGTCATTAAAACCCCCAGCCTTTCTTGTTGGCTTTAGTACTGGCTGCTGATAGTTCATCAATCTCTTATCTCTGGTTTTCTGTTGATGTATTGCTTTCACTTGAGAGACAGAAAACAAATGTACTAAAAAAAGATGTCAGGGGTAAATATTTAAATAATCTCAGTCACAAACCTGTTGCATTACAAGGATTACTGTCCATTAGGATTGTGTAAAATCCATGGCAAAGCTTGTAATTCAGCCATATCTCAGTGACAGAAAACCTCTCACTGTGTTTTAGGAATGCCTGTTTGATAATATTGAAAACATTGAGAGCTACTTGTTATAATAGGGCTAATTTGGCAAAAGAAAGCTTAAATCCACCAGTCGCTACATGTATCATTCTACCCTTTGCCCAGTCCATGAGGATTCTGTGAGTAGCTTTCTTTGGAGAGGTCATTTCCTGAGCAGAGAGCCCTGACACCTCCTGTTCTTTGTTTTAGAAGTTTCTTGCTCTGGTGGTGGAAAGTGATGTTGGAACTGGCTGGAGCAGCAGCTGTCATGGGCTCACCTGTGCAAGATATGACAAATAAAGCACAATTCCCTGCACAGCACAGAGCCAAGCAGGGCATTTCCAACAGAGGCACAGAGTTGGGGGTACAAGGGGCAATAAACGAGCCCCAAGGTTTTGCTAAATGAAGACATTTTTCCTCTTCCAAAAATACCTGCTGGGAAGTCTGGGAGTGACTGCTAGAGGAGATTTACTAAATTGTTATACGCTTTAAAAAGACACAAAACCTGTCAGGCCCTCCTGAAGCTAATTTGAAGCCCTTCCCTCTAGGAAATACTGTTTCTGACAGAGCTATCACGAAACATATGTATGTACTGCACCAGTGTAGGGGGTACACTAATTAACTTCCATTCCACCTGGCTGAGAAAACCATTCTGAAGGGAAGAAAAGCCACAGACAGCACTAGAGAGTCAAATACAAGGCAGGGCTGTTAGCAAATCCTACTTGTATTAACAGCTAGGCAGTAGCTCTGGTATATACAGCTCGGATGAATTGCCTGATGTCAAATGTTCATTAAGTTTGTCCTTGAAGCAGAGCAAAGTTAGACTGGAATGTGGAAACTGGGTCACTCGGTGTGATACTCTGTATCAGAGGCATTATCATATTTGGTTATGCACTGACTGATCAGTGCCAGAGCACTGCCTTGAGATGTGCTCTGCTCAGAATAATGAATTAATGAAAGGAGAAGCTAAATGCTACTGATATTGGTGATACAGGAAAAACTACCTGGTGAAAAACAAAGATGGCTAAATAGGTTAGAACAGACCTATAGCAAAAGATCATTTAAAGAAACAAAATCCAATTTAAAGTTAGATTTTAGCTCATTATTTCAATAATTCATATTCATCTCTTTCAAAGTTAAAAGGAAATCTGGTCTTTAAAATGCTATTTGCAATAGATACTCAAACTAATGATAATACAGTAATGTGGTAGATTCACATTTACAAATGTTCTTTCATTTCCCAGCACTGCAGCAAAGTGCACCTATTTATCCCATGATATAACAGGATATTTTGTTTCTGAATGATTGGACTTGAGCAAACAAGAGAAAAAAAAGAACTAAGAATCCAGAATTTCCTGGATTTTACGCATGCTCAGAAACTGAGGACATGCACTCTGGGTGGATTTTAAAAAGCTCTTCTGCATGCCCTCTCCAAATTACTGTCTATGCAAATTGCCAGCTCTCATCTGCACTGTCTGATGTGAAAGAAACTGCACATAAGTCAGCTCAGAATTAATTCAAACAAGATACTAGAAATGTTCTTCTTACTAGTTTCATGTTCTGTGAAGTCACTTTGAAAGCAAAGACACTACAAGTCCCACGAGGATCTTGTATTCCAAAGGCCAAGAATGAAGTTTCATCAAGCCAAGAGTAACAGAAAGAAAACCCATCAGCCTCAGGTGGATATTTACAAGCTGGTGCCATTCCTGTTGACTCACACACACTGGCTCTGCTCCTGGAACTGCATTCAGACATTGGGGTTTTGATGGCATCATAGCAGAGAATGTTCCCTCAACTGGAACAGAAGGAGGAGAGAAAATGAGCTCTGCTATCCTCACTATGCCATGTTCCTATAACAATCCTATCACTCACTTTTGGGAGAGAAATAGAGAAACTGGGATCACTTTACTGTAGCCCACAGTACACCGAGCAAGTGACTATTACAGGGACATAAAGCAAAGTGCCAGAAAGGCTCTAAGAAAAATTCTGTACCGCTCCTTTGAAAGAAATATTTACAAAAAATAAAAATTACGTGTACCCTGCTGGCAAAAGAAGGTTTGGGTGAGACCAGCACATCTCTTCTCCTCTCACACATCTGAATGAAAAAAAGTGGAATGAGTCAAGCTGGACTATAATGTTCTGGTGTTCAAACCCCACAAATTATATTCTCTTCCAAAAATGGTACAAGCTCACTGTTCTTCTCAAAATCCAGCCTCAATTGTCTTTCACAAAACACACTCCAGAATAAGAACCCAGGATGAATGTTCACGTTCAGAAATGCGTCTCCAACTCAGCTTCTTGTGGGTAAAATCACAGGTGGTCATGGATTAGATGGAATTCCTGCACCCACAAAGTTTATTCAGCTTTATATCAACCCTTGTCATTTTTCAGGGAGCATTCAAAACCCATTTCCCTAAGCAAAAATAACCATTTCTTCATGTTCTTGCCTGCTCAGAAGTTTGCAAGCCTCACTCTCACTTTCATCCCTAAAGAGCTCTCCATACCATCTCTGTGTCACATTCATAATTTATCTCTCTTTTCCGGTCTTTTCTTTTAGCATGCACCCAATGAAAATATGATATTTATTTATAATCAAGGAACTTCTCAGTCCATTCATTTCTTTCTGGCTTACTTAGAAATCCTTTCAGGAATTTTGGCTGTTGCCATTGACACAAATGGGAGCTTCTTCAAAACTCTGCAAGCTGGCAATGCAAAAGCTGCCCCTTGCAAAATCAGCTCTAGGACAGGAAGAACAGAAAAAGGCTTTTACTTGAGGGCACTGAATTGCAAAGCTGACACTGCTATTCCAGAACTGCCCATTGATTTCACTGGCACTGAGGATAGCTCAGGTTCCCTGCATAGATGTTTGTTTTGAGATTCTGGTGAAAGAGCAATATATTGCAAAGCTGTATTAAATCACGTGGCTTTGCTCACCAAGATGTGTTTAGAAATCAAAGGGTGTAATATACATATTTGCTCCTGTTCTGCACAATAAATTATTTATTATGTCTATTTCTTATTTCAAGATTCCTAGACAGGTAGTTAGAATTATGTGAAATGATTTATTCAAGGTTGGGAACACTTTCAGCATTTATAATACATCTCAAAATAAGCCACATTGCTTCCAGAACCTCCTTCATTTTCACAAAATTTCAGAACAATTTAATAAATCTTCTCAAAACCAGATGTATGTAATTGATGTTATAAATGTCCCACAGAAACAGGAGGTATCTTCACTTTTTAAACCCTGAGAGGCACCATATCTATTAGCTTCCTTAAGGGACTGAGGCCTCCTAAAATTCTCCCAACTAAATACAAACCTTGCACTTTGATTTGCTTTACCTACCATTCCACCCTCAGCTCACCTACTACACACACAAATCTCTCCTTGTCACTTCTGCAGTTCCCTTTTTCCCATTTCCCCAGACAGATCAGTATCTTCAGAGCTACAGGATATTTTTAAGGCCTTTGTATTCAATGAAAACATTTCCTGGGCTGTCTCCAGTTGGCACTGCAGAGAAAAGGACCTGTTCTAAAGCTATTGTCCAATCTTTCCTGCATTGTTACCTCATCATTAGAAATAGGATTTTGCCACATAGTTATTAATTACTACTTTTAAAAGATAAGTTCAGTTTGTGACAATGCAAGGTAATACATAATTTACAGACGATAAAAAGGAGGGGGTGCTTAGTGTACACAAAAGAACACAGAAGAGATGGCAATACATATAATATGAATAAGCACATTATTATTCCAAAATTATTGTCACTTCACTAAATTAATCTTTCCCATTATAAACCTATTTTTTAAATTCCCCACCACTAGAGAAGCTCTAGATTTGAGTTATGCTTCAAAGTCTATATTAATATCAGAATACAAATAACATCTATGTTAGACTAATTTAAATTCTGTCACATAAGTAGGTTTTTGGGATTCCAAGGATATCTGGTAGGCAGCTTCTTTGTGTTACTATGATGTATTTGATCAGCTCAAACACCACTTAGTGTGATTTGTTATTGAGGTTTATACTGCAGTAGCCCCAGACTAATTCTGAAGGCAAGAGCTATTGCTGATAACATTTTCCAAGTTGCCTCTGTCAAATAGTAGGGTACACATTTATACATTTTCCTAAATGATTTTTGAAACATTTGAAAATATTTATCTTTTTAAAAAGACATACTAACATACTGAAAAGTAAACCCCGCATACACAGCTCTTCACTGAATGGGGTCCTACATGTGCTGGCTCTGACAAGCAGAGCAATCTGGCTGATGTCTACGCAGCCCTTTTGGGAACAGTATTCAAAACCACAAAGTCCCCATCCAAATCCCACTCCCAAGGATGCATCTCCTCCCTTTCCCATAACACAGTTTCAGGATCTTCTCAACACCATGTGAACACAGCACCATTAGCAATGAACAGGGTCTAGGCTGCAAAGCCACTGAGGTGCTGGAAAGCACTCTGAAAGCATCACCCACAAACTAACAAGGAAAAAAACCTTAAAATCCCAAATGCCTGATCTAAAAAAAAATATGCACTCGGGCACCAAACCCACATCACGTCCCTGTCTGGGTCCAGCTGCAGTCTACCCTAATGCCTTCCATTTGCAAAGAGTGCGCAGGTGACTGGAACAGAATGAGCTATCATTTTCTACCTCAGTGCGGCACCATTTTTCTCTTCCTGAGACTATGTTAGGATTTGAGACAATCAGTTCTTTTGGCTTAATAATTTCAGATTTCATCCTCAAAGGAATACAGAGAAATTCTGACATGTACTGAAATGAAGTCCAATTTATTGGGATTGAAATATATATATCTTGTCTTCTCTCAGTGTTTATATCTATTTTTTGACTTCACACCAACCTTTCCCTCAGAACCACAAAGATTTAGTGGTAGCTTTCTGAGTTCTGTATGGCAGCTGGCCAGGTTTTAATTCCCCCAATCAGCTGATAACATATTCTTCAAAGATTAAATCACTGTGGCACAGGAGCATGGTACCCATCCCCTGCTTTTATGCTGGCTAAGCCAAAGAGTTCAACATCTGAACAATTTGCTTCTGCTTCATCCTGTAAAAAATATTGATTGCCAATAAGGGAGAAAAAAAGAGACAGGCACATCAAACGTTTTTCTCCAAGTCTTAAACCTTTAAACTATAATTGTTGTGAAGGAAAGGTTAATGCATTTCTTAAGGATTTTGAATGCTGCCTCCACGGCTGCTCACTGGACAAATCTGAACCTAAAAGCCTGTTCTCTGAATACCCACAGGGTGTGAACAGCCCAGCTGAGTTTACAACAGTAATAAACAACAGACTTTCAAACTGAGTGTGGACTGATGTATACAGCACAGTGAAAAATAAACACACTAAAGCTGCTACATAATTCTGTCAAGCATATGGTTAAGTTGTGATTCTATTTAGAAAACAGACTGTAAGAGTGAAAAGATGACAGCTGATTCTATATTGGTCAGTCAGAAATAAGAGAATATTCTAATAGGAATTAGGTTTGTTACAGATCATATGCCACCACACAGATTTAGCAAGATCTAATCACTGAGAAAATACAGCTTTGAAAACACATTTTGCAGCTCATTTTCAACTTTACATTGCTCAGTTGAAAAATCCACAATTATTGCACCTACTGTTTGAGAGAATGATGGAGGAGTTACAGTCACGGGCTCAATTAGACATCCTAGCCCCTTTCAGTGAAAACGGGTCCCTCTTGCACTGCAAAGAAGCCCTGCCACGAAGCCACACACACGTCCCAGCCCTTCTCTGGAGCTGGTATTACACAACCATCGCTGAGTGTCTGCCAAAGCCATTCACTGCCCCTCCCATGAAACGCTCCCTGGGACCCTCCTTCATTTTCAAGGTTCAAACTGAAGTGATGTCTATGACTTTTCTTTTGTATTTTCAAAGCTAGGAAGGAATTTCACACCTCAGACTGTCACTCAGCCTCAGGTAGAACACTGCAGTCCACAGAAATGTCTACAAGAACAAAATACAACCTCTCTTTTCATGAACCCCTCATGGCTGTAGCCTCAAGGTGAGAAAACCTGACTTGGAAGCAGCAGCATTACTGTTTGAGCACCAACTCACTTGTCATTAAGGCCTTGGGCATCTAAAGTTGCAAACCTAAGGAGAAAATCCTGTCAATTTAGACTTAATCCTGTGCAATGTGCTTGAGCAGGGATGTTGGACCAGATGACCACACCAGTGGGACCAAAACCCTAGGAGAAAGCTTATTTATCATTTGGTCACACTTTGGAAGAACACATGGAACTGATAACAGCAGTTTATCAGTTCACATCTGAGCTCTGCTGAAATACTTCAGCCCACAGAAAAAGAACAAAATATCGAAAAACGGTGGCACTATAATGGCAGTCTTAGTGAAAACATATACTATGAAATATAACAAATACTGGTGTGTTTATTCCCAGTTCAAGCCACTGCAGTTAATTATTCCAAATGGCTTTAACACCAGCACTCCTAGTGCAGTTAGGGAGTAGGATGGCTCAGCTTCTAGTTGGGCTGGTGCCATTGTCTTAGCTTTTTTTGTCTTTTATCACTGGTATCAAATTTGACACTAATGAACTTTTCTGAGTTACTTTTCTTGCTTTACGTGTTGCTTCTTTTCCACACCAGCTTAGGGGCTCGTGAGGGTCAGAAATAGATGGCTGCATCCTTTCTGCATCAACCAGAAAGCACTGTCTGCTCTGTCAATATTTTTGCCTGTGTGGCTCACACAATATAAAAAGCCAGTCATTGTTGCTACACGTGTTGGATCAAAGGTGGATTAAATGTTAATTTTGGTTAGTAGCTTGGTATTCCAATATGTATCCACAGGGTACTGAAAATAGCTGAATACATTGCATTTCTTTCTTTGATTCCACTGTAAGAGCAAGAGCAGCTACCTTGAAATCTGTCACTGGCCCACACCAAGATGTCTCAGAGTGTGTGGTACATACCTATTACTGAAAACAATTATACAAGAGGAGACAAACAACTGATAATTGCTAGGCTTTACATGCCCATTAGGTTAAGTATTCTTGAAAGTATATTCATCTGGCATCACATTTGCATTCTGAAAGCAGAGGAGAGAAATTGGATATTAAATCTATTGGCTCCCTTAGAGGGCAAACAGAGCAAAAGAGTCTATTAAATCACAAAAAGGGAAAAATTCCTTGCTATACCCCATGTATTGTCTGAGCTATCTTCAAAACCTGCTAGTGTGTTTAATATACCACAAAGGGGGGCTCTAAGGCATTCCAGTACCGTGCTAAAGGAAAAAAATCAACTCTCCTGTTGACTTGACACTGGGCAATTTAGCCTCACAATTCTTTCTTGCTTCAGCTCACCTGACTGCAAAATGGAGTCAAAGATTTTTTTTTTTTGTAAATGATTATGCAACCTAAGGATAAAATCAATCTTATAAATGCGAAAGTCCTTTTTATCTAGAATTAGTGGGCTTAGCGTTTGTTTGAAGCAACACAAGCCATCTAATAGCCACATACTAATCACTTCTAGCTTTTCCAGTGGTTCCTGGCACATTTGTCAGTGTATCCATTAGGGTCCTGCAAAGAACATCTCCTACTTTGACTATTAAGGGCCTAAACGTGTCTTCTCAGCACGTCTTTGAATGAATTATATGCTTCATACACGCACAGTTGGTTTTGTTTTTTATCAAGTGACATCCAGATCTATAAGGAGAAATCTCTAATGTGGTTTCAAAGTTACTGGTACCTGAGTTTCATGTGGTCTTGCAATCACCTATAGAAACAAACACCCCATCAGTAACAAGCTTGTGATATGGATGAATTCCTGAATCCTGTTCCTCTACGTGGAGATGTCAGTCATCCCCAGACTGGAGCAGTGCCAATGATGCATAGAAGGGCTTGCATTACATTTAAGCCGTAAAAGACAATGCCTCACCAGAGCAGATAACTTTTGTTTCAACTGAGCTGTCTTACCAGGATCCAGCAAATCCAGCTCAGTCTCTAGAAAAAGCCATATCTAGTACACTATGAAGAGAAGAAATTTGCCCTAATTGAAGAAGATTTTGCAAATACTGTCTTAAATGTACAGTCAATCTCTTGGTACCTCGCAGGAGAAATTTTAAAAAGCACATTGCACTCACTAAGTTTCTGTCTGACAAGACCAGTTCTATTTCTGCCAAATGACATCCTTACAAGCTTTTCCTAAGACAACTGTAGGAAGAAAAACAAACAAACACTGAGTCTATTCAGGAGCAGTTATTCCAAAGACTGCTCACACTGAATATGTAATAGTGCTTAGCTGGTCTGAAAACACAGACAAATACCTGAACATAACCAGAGGGGGCACAAAACACCAAGAAAGATTATTTCCATGCTCAAATGCACTCATTCAAGCTCAAAGGCTGAAGTGAAAGACTACTAACTAGATAATTACTTTAAAAATTGCTTATGGCTTTGAGTAGCCACTGGAAACATCCTTCACTGCATCTACATGTAGTTCTGAAATTCCAGGGGGATTGTAGACACTTGTTCTGGAGAACTGGCTGTAGGAAATTCCATCTGTTCAAAGTGGCCAGTACTCCAACAGTCAGTGATGAGCACACCCCAGGTACATTTACAGTTCTGCACCTCAGGGCAGATTTCCAGGTAACACAGCTGAAACATCTACAAGGGTATCTACTCTACAGCATCAAATAGGGACAGATATTGGATGCCAATACACAGACAACCTGTCTCAGACACCACAGAGTTCAGTTCAGCCTTCCCATAATTGCAGTTGTCCATCTGTAAGGATGATGAGATTCTATATGGGTGCATCTATACCGTATCAGAACTTTTTATAGGCTGACTTGTAGCAGCTATTATTTTTTATCATATAAATAACAATACACAGTAAAAAACTCAAAAACACATTAAGTCCATTGTAGGTGGAACAGAGGGAAGGAGGATGAGATCAGCTCTAAGTAGGCTGCTGTCCTATGTGAAATTCCACTTGATTATTATTTATCAGAGAACAGCACTTAGTCCTGTATTCAAAGTGCCTGAGAATAGTCAGTACAAATGCTGTGGTAACTCAGTCCTCAAAATTATTCCGAGCCACTAGAGTCATAATTACACTGTCATAATGAAGAGGGGGAAAAAAACCTTCGAACAACTAAATTCTTGTTGTAAATTGCATTCTGAAAGCAGTAATTCCCTCTGAAGTAGGCATTATCATGTCTTACTGCCCACATCAGTTCATTATGGTGCCTCTGCCATCCCAGTGGAGCCTTTGCTTAGTAAATGAATGTTTTGGGATGATATTGCCAACTCGGGACTTATTACTTAATTGAATATGGAAACATTTAGGCCATTAGCATACATTTAGAAGTGTCTTATTTCACAGATGTTAATTTATCTTGGGGAATGCCCTTCTTTCTTCCCTCCTCCTTTTTTTCTTTCAATTCTTTCCCTGCAGCCAACTTATTTATTCAGTTAGGTCCTAGTTCACCCATTTGCAAGCCCATGGTGAACAGCTTGCTATTTTAAAACATCCCCAAATTGACATTTCAAGCCTTGTTTTCCAAAAAGTGCAGATCCAAGCACTTCCTATCTTCCCTCACAGCTGAAAAGTATCACCAACTCTAGATAATTAAGAAAGCCTAAACATCTTTAGCTAAATAATGAGATTTTTCAGGTATTCCAAATTGTTTTATCCACCTAATTATTACAAGATCTCAAAGCCATGCATACAGCTTTTTTCCACAAGTATTTGCTTGGGGAATTTTTAATTGAAAGTAATATATTCCCTCTAACAAATGGGTCAAGTAGCTAAAATAATACAATGAAGGAATTTCCCACTGCTCCTTCACTATTATGGGAAACTTCCAGTAAATTCATAAACTTGCCAACATGCACAGGAACCTGCATGTTCTAAAGCAGGTACCTGGTCACTGCAGATGTATAAAGTCCTAGAGTTTGCTGGAATGTGATAAAGAAACCAAAGTCTGAACATCTGTATGGTCACCAATAAGTTGCCGGGAAGCCCTGCTCCCCTCATGACACCCTGCAGGAGAACTGCTCAGGGTCTCCAAAAGCCTAAGAGAATGCAGATCACTAGAGTGACACAAGGATTTCTTGGGCGTATTTATAACAGCACAAGCCCCCTCAACTGTGTCACTGGCTTAGAGCTCAGAGGGTACAAAATTCTCTGCCCACTCCATAGGCAGCAGGAAGTAAAGTGTGAAATGTTTCAGTAAAACAGAAGTTATTCAAACATCCAGTTCTGTCTCAGGTCTATATCCATGTAATCTCTTGGAAAAAAAATATGATTTCATTATTCAAAACCACAAGGTAATTTAAATACCTTGCAACCTGAGGTTTTGTGCATCCTGACTCATCCCTGCACTGTTTCCAAAACACAACCTGATTAATGTGTGTGTTTAGATATTTGCACAGGTCATCTCGGAATGCTTGCAAGAATTTATGAGCATACAGCAAACTCCAGCACCTGTGTTACAGCTGGAAATGATACTGGAGGAGAAACAGCACTAGCATAAGAAGGTGTTTCAAAGGGAGGCAGAAAAATTAAAGAGACAAATACAATAGCTGCTTTTGCTGAAACTCTGTTACAAGTTTATAATGTTCTTCCAGCAGTTTTGATGTTTATTTTCTCAGTGCAAGTCCTTTCTCTCTCTGCAATGCACACACCTACAAGTTCCCCTCTTTTCCCTTTGCACTAAAGCAGTGGATGTCTTATTTAAACACCTCTCTGAACTACAGTGGGAATGTTGAAAATTGACTTTACCTTTCTGGGTTCACATTTGTCCGCAAACAATTCCTTCAACTGGTGGTGACTGACATTTTTCTTTCAGCTTTTACAGATTGGCAAAGCAATCACTGTCTCCGCTAAACCTAGAGTACAGGCCAGCATTAGAAAGGCTATTTCAACAGAAAATTTATTTTAGTTGATAACTCAAAACAAAGTCAATTAGCATTTCTAGTTGCAGAGGGAGGAAAAAAAGCCTTCATACGTGAACTCTGAAAGTTCAAGAACTAGATGCAAACAATCCTGTCCCTTAAATAACAAAGCAAGCAAGGAAAAACCCACCAGATAATTTAAAGCCACTTTCTGTCTGTTAGCTTGAGCAAAGAATATTTAAAATAGGCAATTCCTCAAAAAGATGAAGCAACCCAAACAGTTTTAGGTATTAGGTCTAAAGATTTGCAAAGAGATCTTTTTGCTGATAAGCCTTAACAAAGCACATTGAACCAAAATTCACCAGATAGAGTTAAGCAAGGAATGGGTAGATGAATTTTTTTTTAAAAAAGCAAAAAATAAAGTTTCCCTACATTACTTCAGAGCAGATGTCTTTTCTGCTTACATCAGACAAATGCACAATCACATGGGTAAGTCAGAGCCACTGAAGTAGCTGCATAACACTTTGTGAGCTCGATTCTCTGAGTTCAGCACAGCAGAACATGGGAACTTGTGCAGGGCAGAAATGCTCAGCCTGTGCAGCTTGCATGGTACCAAATCCACTGCACTGTCCTCATCAGGACATGGAAGAATTATCTTTTTTATTTCTGAAGAACATGAAAATGACGTAGATGACCCAGGGGCTTTCCCAGCTCTGTCCTAAACTGGATGTCATAAGCCAACCCTGCCCTGGTCGGGCCCTCCTCTCCGAGGCTTGCATGCTTAAGGATCCTAAAACAACTAAGAAATTTAAAAAAACAAAACAAAGACTAAAAGACCAATCAAAAAACAACTATTGCAAAATTCAGAGTTGGACACAAGCACCAAATATGGCACTTTCTATCAAAGTACTGAACTAAACTCCATATTGACAATAACTATGCTATTTAATATACACACATAAACTTACCACTAATCCCATGTTTCAGTAATGAAGCTTCTAAAGAGATCTATAGTGGAGTACATGCTGCACCAAGTGTCCAAGGATCCTATCAATTTGGGTCACAATGCCAAATATCTCATCTCTGGCTGTGCAGTTTTAATATCCTAAAGGCAATGCTTCCTGTGTTGACAGCCAGGGTTTAGTTTCATCACTTTAAATTAACTGTTATAGATTTAGATCAGATTATATCTACTATAATACACTTCTGATGAATTATTTTGTGCAGTAGAATATCTGCCTTAGGCTGTATTACCATTGATATTCCTAGTGATGGGGTTAAATAGATCAGCCAGCACAGACATTGATTTTGTAACAGTCGTTCCCTTTCCCTCCATTCTCATACAATTTCCATGCCATGGGAAGAGGGTTTTGTTCCTCGATGTATTTTGCCTTTATTCTTAGAAGTATTTTGAAAATAGGAAAAATCCCTACCTGGATGGAATTTCATGTTTTACTAGAACATTAGAGGAAGAGAAAGGAAGCTCACTGACCCAAAGTTTTACAAGAATTTTCTACATATTCAGCAATCAAGGTATAAAATGAGCTCCCAAACTTGTTAGCAATAACTAGCAAAGTACAAGAAACTGGAATGGCCATGTTCATCATGCTTTGGATGTATAATCCCCTGGTCCTGATAATGAGAAATCCACGCACAGATCAAACAGCATCAGGGGGAGTGTGTGTACAGCAAAACACTGTTATCTCAAACCATAACGTTTGGTGCTTCTTTATCTGTGTTAACACACCTTCAAGTCACACTGTTCCCAGTACAATGCCCTTGACCAAACCCTTCTTCCTGTTGGCTCCACTTTATCAGTCAGTGGGGGATTTAAGTACATCACAGTGACATCTCCCACTATTAGGTGAAAGTGTGATGGATGACAAGAGCAGCACCTGCAAACAAGGCAGCTCACACCTTGTCAGTGCCAATCACACTTGCCATCTGTCTTCCATTTACCCAGCACAGACCTGACAGCCTTTCTTTTCATATTGTTTCATTTCTTACTACAAAGGAGCCTCTAATGTTTTCTCCACTGAGAACTAAGTAGTTCTATGGGAAGAAAACAAACCTCTCAGACATCAATTCCATAAATCGGGGGATTTGTAGTACCCCCAAATTTCACCATCTCTAAATAAGCCACCAACAAAAAGCAAAAACCAAACCTGTATTTCCCAGCTAAAATCAAGTTAAGTTGATTTCTGCTAATGTTCTTCAGTCCCTAAAATAATGAGTTATACTGATAAAAAGAGTTTTCCCCAGATGAATCTCCCGATGTCTCCGTAATGTAGCAGGAACAATAATTCTGAAGTATTGGCTCAGCAACCAGGCAGAGCAACCCCAAAGAGCACAACTGTGGAACACAAAACATGCTCTTGATATGAATGTCAGTCTACTTCTCATTTTTTTCTGTTACAATGGAGGTCTTGTGTGACATGGACGTCCCATTCTCATGTAGTTGGAATATGCCCTCTGAAAAACACAGAATGCCTAGGAAACAGAGGCCAAATCCACCATATCCTTTCCTTAAGCCTATGTCAGCATGGTTGACTGAAACCACGTAAGGCAGGTTCTCTTTCTGTCCTCTGGGATAAAAGCAGAGCTTTGGTGTTAAGAAGATAATGTGTTGTTGCATCCAGACTAAAGGCTCACTCCTGGGATGGAACTGCCTGAGTTGATTTTCATTACCTGCCTTTTATGCATGAGAAAAAAAAGAAAATCTAGACAAATAACACTTCAGTGTCAAAGAGCTCCTATTACTGTAATATTTGTAGTTAGCAAGGGATTAGGAGAGGAACTGTAGGCAAACAGACCCCTTTCAGCACAAAAAGAAAATTAAAGCTCTGCAGTCTGGCCAGAACAGAGACTCTACAAGTGGTCCAGCCACTTGTGATCACTCCTTGCACAGGCTGCAGTCAGGCTCTGGCATGGAAAGAATTTTGGAATACAACTGCAGTTCTTGGTACTGCTGCAATGCAATAAACCAGAATAATAAGTCAGCTGCAAAGGCTGCTCATGTGAGTAATGGTTTGCTGGATCTGTCTCTCAGTTTTCTGACACCTGCTCAGTCAATGTGACTTCAATTCCCAAGGCAGAGGATCTTAACTGGAATAATTTTAACAGAAGGAACTATTTTCTTCTTCATATAATCCACCAGTGCAACAGGAGGTAATAGAGTGCCCTAGAAGTCAAAAGTTCTTAAGTACTTGTCTGCACAACTTTGGGACCATTAGCAAGTCACTTAGAAATGCAAGAAAGCTATTTTCCCATCAATAAGATGAAGAAAATTGTATTTGCTTGACTACCTCATAAACAGGCTATGAAAGTTAATTCATACTTGTACAGTATGCTGAACACAGCAGAAAAAACCCCAAGAGCGTGCTAGTGAAGCCTCTTACCAGCCAGTAACAGAGGTGTGAATTCACCTCAGTTCTGCTGCAGAAAACCCACGACTGTCCAAGCTTGTATATTAGGAAATAACATTTATTATGATGAAACAATAAAGACAAGACTGTCATCTTCTTAGGTGCCAGTATGTAACTCTTACTTTAGCATGCCACCCTGTTAAAAAAACCTCAGAGTACTGTATCTTTTATCTTTTCCCTGTGAAGGACTGCACAGGTTCCAAGATGTCAAGACTTCCTTAGAACCAGAAGGTGTCTTTTGGTCATTGCTTACATTTTGCCAAACTGGCTGGAGAGGGAGGCAAGAAACATCAGATCTCCTGAAGGTGCTTTATATGCTCATTTTTACACCTTCTAAAAATCAGTCATATCCATCTCTTAACACATGAATTCTAAAATTGCTATAACTGGATAGAGACTTCCTGATCTGCTAAGGTCATATTGCCAAAAGAAACTTCCTTTTGCCTATGGTACCATCTCTTGGTGGAGAGATTTTAGTAAAGGTTCCAAAAAGCAACAAGGCAGGGTTAAAAACACAACCTGGGGAGCCAATGCTGGTGAAGGGGCTGTGGATCTTCAGCCCAGCCTTGTATTACTGCTGAACAAGATCATGAGCTGGCATCATCAGTCAGATAACCAACTCAGTCATCTGAGATGTTTTTTAAAACTGAAGAAATAACCATTAACAGAAAATTGTACATTCCCTACTCTGTTCTTTGCAAGCACAAAGAAGTCAAGGAAAATATTAAATTCATTTTTCCATCAAGGCTGAGCAGTGAAAGCTGCAATTTAGAGGCTTTAAAGCAAGATTCAGAGAGGGGGTTATTTTTTTTTCTTTAATTCCTCTTCTCTCCTTAGTTTTAAATTGGCCAAAGTAGGCCACAAGATCAGTCAGAGGAGGAAGGGGGTGAAAAAAAGGTCAATTATGAGAGGATTTTAGAAGTTGTTTAAACCAGACTGTGGAAGGGGAGGTTTAACTGACAGAACCAAAGCCATAGAAGGAGGAAGTGAAAAATGTACAAATGGATTCTTTTCAATCTGTCAGAAGAGGCACAAATTCAGGGTTGGAATATCATGAAACAATCACATAATCTAAGGCCTAAAGAAAAGCCCATCTCATTACAGAGTTTTATGTTGCTGGTAACCTTCCTGATCACTACTTATTCCCTGATTGTTTCTACTTCTAAAATATCATTTAGTTCAGCACTAAGAATAAGATTTGATTTAGCTCAGCACTCAAGAGCACACAAGCAAAATTTGATAAAAGGCCAATCTTGTTCAAATTTTCTTGCTGTATAAATTGAGTGCTAATGATCTCAACTCTGTTCCCCTCATGTATTTATGGAGCCTTTTTCATGTTTGCTGGATTATTATTGATCAATTGTTAGATAAAAGAGCAAATAAGAGGAGTTCACGTAACAAACTCTAGGGGCCTTTCAGGAAAAATTTCCCCAGTTATGAATAAGAACTGCTTATTCAAGAGCACAGTTTCACACCAGTCCCTGCATTCCCACAATTACCATCAGAAAGACATTAAAATACCACAGAGAGACCATAAACACTCTCAAAAGTTTACAGAAATTGTATCGACATCTGTACAACCCCCAGCTTGGTTTTACAAGTGCAGAAATAACAGTTTATAGAAAACCTCAGCTTTCTCCCAATATCAGAGGTTTACAAGTTTCTATTACAATCTTCTGTCATTTCCTAAGAACAATGGTATTTTATATTTTTTACTTCTTTTCTCCAGAAATCTGTTGATAGAATTTGACAGTGAAACCCAAGCCTATATTTAGGATAGGACAGTGTAATGCCAACTTAACAGCATGAAATCAGGGCACTTCTTACAGCTAGTGAGGCTAAACTGGATTTCCTCCAAATGAAAAGATTTTCCAATAGCTCCTCACTCAGCAGCAACAGCTAAAGCAAACATTTAAGTGGAGTTGGGCTCCACCAGATAATCCAAGGATTCAGCTCTCCCTTCTCCAAGTATTATTATAAACTGAGTAACTATTAAAAAAAAAAAAGCTACTGCTTTTTTCACTCATTAATATATCTAGGCTTGACAGTAGCTTAAAGCAATTCTGCCTAATTTCATTGCTGATTCATCTCCAGAAATAGGGAAACAAATTTAAAAGGTTGCAAGCAGAAAGTATTAATCCTGTTGACTTTTAAATAAAAAAAGGTTGTATTTATTAGGCCCAACAAAAACATGCTAATCCAAAAGAACTGTATCTACACTGTAAATTCAGAAAACACATTCCTAAGTTTAGGAAGCTATGGCATCCCTACACAGATTGACTGCGGTATGTAACACAGCACAGTGTTGATGACCAGCAGTAATTTGGGCTTGCTGCAAACAGGAATTGTAAGTGCAGCAGAGCTTTGAGGCTTTAATTCCTGAAAGTGTTTTGAAGGACTGACTTGAAACAATATTTTATGTTTTCCTTTCTCAGCAAAGCACTTCAAAGAAATATTTCCTTTCAGTTTCAGTTTCCAATATACATAACACTTGGGAGGAAAACAGCAAAACAAAACAGACTGGAATATCTTGCCTGAACTTCAGCAGTCTTCCAGAGTCCGTGATGGGAAGGAGGGTCTCCAGCCTTCTCTGGCCACCAGCACATGAAAAGGTGACACAAAAATCTCCAGGACCTCACAGACTGTATATCCAGGACTGGTCAGTGCTAAGGGTTTGCCTTGGACACCTCCCCTGCAGCTTTCTGTGGGCTGGGATGTACAACACTATTGTGCCTCTGCACACAACCCTCCCACGGGGCCACTCACAAACAATACAATGAATAATTAATTTGCATTCGAAAAGAGAAAAGATGACAAGATAAAGGCACAGGACATTCAATCACTTATTTTATAAAGGCATTTAATACTGCTGCTCTGGGAAGACTTAGTTGTCTGTTGCTTGTATATAGCATGTCATCTTCAAATAATTGTTGGTATTAGCAGTGATAAAGTGCCTTCAGAGAGGTTAAGTGACTTGGCCAAGACCAAACAACATACAAGCATGTGAACAGAGCTGAGAAACCAGCCAGTCTCCTAAGGCTCAGTGCTCCTAAGCTTACAGCAGTATTCCATATTTATCCATCATTTACATTTTACCTCCTTCCTTTCTTCCAACTCTCACACACATACAGAATCATGAAAAAGACTTTAATTTCTCTAGTTCATTAAAAAAAGCACCCTGGACCTCAGACCTTGTGGTCCAACTCTTTCACAAAATTAAAAAATAGTCCATTGTTTTTCCATTCACTACCCCAAATCTTCCATTGCACAGAACAGCAGTATGAAGTAAAACCAAAGGTGCCTTTCCCTATATATTTTAGTATTTAGCATGTCTAGAAGGCTCCCCTTGAGGACAATTTCCTATTAGAAAGGGGAGAGTGTTTAAGCATAATTCTGAAACAAAAAATATTCAGTAGTGATGAGTAATTTTTTACTTTTGGCTGTTTTGCATGTCTGTTTCTTCTTTTTTGACCTGTATATTCTATATTTTCCATCTGTTCAAGCCATAGTTTCCAGTCCACTGGAGCAAAAGCAATGGTAAACACATTTAGCCAGCAGCCCTTGGCCTCACTTTATGAATACAGTTCCAAGTCTTGCTGCCACTCAAGGTAGAACTTCTAAAAATAAGGGACTGTTTCTAAATAAAAATTAACACAATTTTTTCCTCATGAAAGCATTATAATGGAGGGGGGGAAGGGACCCTTTCCTTTATCAGAGAGAAAATCAGAATGAGAAGAGACGAGATAGATGTAGAACATGCCATGGAGGGACAAACACAGAACACAGATACTACAATTCTGACCAAAAAGGAACACAAAAAAAGCTTAGACGTGCTGTAAGTAGATCAAAGACAGGCAACAGAGCTTTAGAAGAACAGTTAAACAGATATTATAACTACACTGATATTGCAGCACATTATAGTCTGAAAACCAGGTACCTGTTTGAAAAGCAGGTCGAGAGAAATCAAAACTCATGAAAGCAACACAAGCTGTTACACAAATTTAGGTTTTTAAAAGGTAACAGCAAACCGGTGTTTCTGAACACAAGACACTTTTCATTTTGAACTGGTATTTGCTATATATTTTTAGCTTTTTTTTTGTTGCATGATACCTTAGATCTCAAAATGAAGAGGTAAAACTCAAACACATCTTTTCCTTTTTGTTCCAGAAAATTCATTTTATAAGCATTCCTTTAAAAGTTCAGGTGTTCAGTTTTCATCCTAATTTAAACAAAGCAAGGTTTTTGAAAATTTTATAAGCCTACATGTAATGTAATTATCATGGGTATAGCTAGCTCCACTTTTAATGGATTACAGCTTGTGGAAATACAGATGCTTTGAAGTGAGATTTCTAAGACTCTACATGTACAGAGTAAAAACAACTAACAGTTTTTACCTTAATTATCTTTCAGATTAAAAAAAATGTTTTTTAATGTTTATATTTGAACCCATATTCATGTGTAGTAGAAGTTCCCATGCATGCTTGATGTGATATCCCTTTAAAATCAGTATAGGGAAAGATAAAGCCATCCCTAAATGCTTGAAATGGGAAACTCAGATCATCTGTCTTGAAATTAGTCACTCAGGAAACAACTCAAATCTGAGGCAGATTGACTCAGAAATGAGAAATTGATATGGTAAGGAGGAAGATTTCCTACTGGTGTTTTTTGTCCTCTATCAGATGAAAAGGGAATAATTGTCCTTGATTCAGCAAACTAAGTGCCATGGTTATTCAGCTTATATATCACACACTTCCTAAGGAAAAATGACCAGATTTTATGGCAAACCACTTCCCCTGGAAATCCCCCACAAATCTCCCTGGGAAGGGGGGG